>NW_004624743.1:25256936-25590354 GCF_000247695.1 Heterocephalus glaber
GGGGGGGTTGTCCTCCGGCTGATTCGGCCTGTTCCGCGCGACTCGCAACCTTGGTACGGCTTCTGCAGACCTGCCTGTCTGCAGCGGGCTGATTCAGCGTGTTTCGTGAGACTCTCCCTTGTATTGTAATCGGAAAGTCAGAATTTTAAAAAGCCAATCCAAAAGAAGTAGAATAATATCATTTCTGAATACTTCAGTTCAAAGGGGAAGGAAAAAGCTCACTGATAACCCACAAAAGGGATAGAAGGAGAAAGAGAGAAAGCAGGCAACATAACATTCTTCGCACACGTGTGTGTGTGTGTGTGTGTGTGTGTGTCTGTGGTACTGTGGAGAATTTAGGGCGTTCTCACTGAGCTACATACCTAGCTCTTTTAATATTTTATATTTTGAGACACAGTCTCCCTAAGTTGCTAAATTGCCCAGGATGGCCATGAACTTGTCATCTTCCTGGCTCAGCCTCCCAGAGCATTGGTATTACAAGTGTGTACCACCATGCCAAGCTCATTTATTATTTTTCTGAAAGTCTGCTCCTAACTTTCACGATGGAGGGTTGAAGAAGACAAACAACAATATATAACCTGTACTTTATGTACATATTGATATTATTTTATCCCCCAAACTGCCTTTCAGTCTGTTCTTCTCTTCCCATCTGCTAAGTATTGGATAAGGGTCTGGCAATATCTTCAGTATATTGCATTTCAAACCCTCCCTTAGTCCCCAGTGACAACATCAGTGACAACTAACTCTTGGAGAACCCTGAGCATTTTAGCCCTTAGAACCTACTCATTTGATGTTAGTGAACTTCTGAAGAATAATTGCTTTAAATACCATATTTTAAAATTCAAATATCATACTGAAAAAAGCAAATACTTTATCAGGCATTTGTGGTCACTTGACCTTTTCCAAACCTAGAATGTTAGCCTTATTAAAATCCACAACTTTTCTGCCTCTCTCCATTGGGAAAGTGGGGAGGAAAAGACCTAACCCATAGACAAGTATTTTATTTAACTTCAGAGGCCACTGAAGTATTTTATTTCCTTTGTGAACTTTCCAAGTGCCTTCTGCTGTAGGCAACAAACAAGGGGTGAATTTAAGAAGTGGTAAAACCAAAAGTGGCTTGGCTGCTCCTGTCAAAAAGTAAAAATCAACAATATGTCCAGTAATAGAGATAAATACCCTCCAAACTTGCGTCTTGTACATGAAGCAAGGTCAGATCAGGCCAAGCCAGGTCACTGTTCCCAATGGTGGTTATTGCTAGAGAAGTTTAATGTCACAGGGAAAAACATGAGACAAGAAAGCACTTGCCACCCGTGCACTTTGGTATGGTTTTAAGGCCATGTATAGAAAAGCAAAAATAAATACACCACTCCTTGATTACTAATCTCAAACTGCAGGTAATGTGTAAATGAGATGTTGAACTGCACATTCCTCAACAGAAATCTAGCACTGTTCACTTGTACTATGTTAATCCAATACATTAATAGAAGTACTAACATCTGAATCTGGAAGCCTCTCATTTTCTGTAAAGTGAAATCAATATATTTCTACTCTTCTATTACCCCACTTTGCAAAATAGAAATAATAAAAAGATTTTTTATTTAGTTTTACAGAAATTTTGCCAACTTTGACATAATAAAGCCATGACTCCCGCCACCCCCCCCCAAAAAAAAACAGCTAAGGAAAACAATTTTAGACATGATAAGCACATTGCAAGAAGAACCAAAGTGACCAAGTTGTAGATGTGGGAAATAATTTCACACCTTGAATTCAGTATCCTTGAAAAGCACTGACACCCCCACACATGCACTCAAATCCTCTTCCACATCCAGGATACATTACACGTCCTCTTAGGGAAATAGAATTTGGCAAGTGACTGCCTAGCAGAAATTTACAACACTGGTAAAAGTTACTGGATGCAGCACAGCTAAACTGCAAATTCATCAGAGAAACTGGCTGGTTTTTTTTTTTATTAAATTCTTTTATTGGTACATTGTAGGTATACAACACAATTACATTTCTCATTGGGAATTGTACCTTTACATAATGCATCTTGGTTCTTATTTTTTCCCCATTCCTAGCCCTCCCTTCATGCCCTCCATCTTTCCCTATTTACAAAGACTTTATTTCCATTTTTTCCATTTCTCATCATTTTTCCTTTTCCTTCTTTCCTTTCCCCTGCCCCTCCCACTACCCCTACCCTTTTGGACCTTTTCTTCCTATTTTACATTATCGACTATTCATTCTAATCATTGGTACATTTTAGGTATACAATATAATGACATTCATCATTGGAAAGTTGCACCTTTACATAGTCTCTCTTGGTTCTTATTTTGCACCCTTGCCCAGCCCTCCCTTCAACCCCTCCATTCCTCACTATTTACAAAGATTTTGTTCCTATTTTTCCATTTTCTCATATTAATCCCATTCCCTTCTATCCTTTCCTCTAGCCCTCCCACTTCCCCTTTGCCCTTTTTCTTCCTATTTCACATTACCTGTTATACATTTAGTCCTTATTTACACTTTCAGAAAAACTGGCTCTTAAAATCTCAATAAAAGGTTAGAAGGCAGGCAGTTGCCTATGGGCTTGGCTTAAATCTGCCAGGCTGGCTTGGAGGCAGCTCATTTAAAAAAAAAATACAAGTCTTAATTTAAAAACAAAATTGGACTTAACTGTCCCTTGCAATTGTATTTCAGTGGCTCAAGCTGGGTGTTTGTGTTTTTTCTAGTTGATTAATAGTGCTCACATTTAAATGGCCACAGTCAACCTCTGCAATCATTAACACCCCATTAAGATGGATGAGAAGAACTTCACACCTTTTGTTTCAGTCTGCTGGGCCATGGACTTAACAAAACAGTAAGGCACTGATTTAGGGAGGGAAGATTATCTGCGCTACCAGACAGGCTAAAACTTCCTTTAAAAACAAACAAATTTTTAAAATCCCTTATAAAACTTTACGTTTTGGAGATATTCTTCAACTATCATCTTAAGAATGTTAAACCCAGATTTTTTCCATACCTGAACTTGTGCATACATTTGATACAGTTCTTCAGAAATGTTTACAAAGCTCTGGGTTTCTTCACTGCTCTTTCCTTTGCTCAAAGCCTATAATTATCATCGAGAGACTTGTGTTTCCAAGGAAAAGCAATAGTAACATGAATATCTAGTTACCTTTGAGGAAAAATACTTTGGTGCAAGACTGTGCATGAAACCAAAACACTGGCTCAATTTCTCCCCAGTGGTAGTAAAAACCTCATGTATTTGGAAAATCCAAGTCATAGGTGTTTCTATTTAAAGGGAAAATGAAGAGACTAAATAAATGCTTGCAGCAGGATGCTGCTGATACTATGTTTAAACACCAGAGTTCATTGGTACTGGTATTTTCAATTTCTCCTCAAAAAGGCAGGAGTGCCCTGTGTTATGACAGTGGTGGTTTTGTAGCAAAATTGCCTGTTCACAAACTTCCCAAACAGTGCTTCACATTTCTAAGCTGAAATTCTCACAAGAGCAGGACACACCCTTCTTTAGGGCACCCAGGAGGCAGGTCTGCTCTTCTGTGAGCAGAAAGTTGTTAATCAACATGGTGTTACCACTGCCTCCATGTTGATTTAGAATTTAAGGAAGTGGCTTTATTGAATCATGAGCTGTTTATTCCTGTTGCCTCTAAATTGTTATCTTTCATTGAAACAGGTATCTTTCAAATCATATGAAAAAATATAAGCATTTTAAAGTAATGACAACATGCATATTTAAGCCAGTCAAAACCAAGCTGGCTTATGCCTCTCCTTCTCTCTCTCTACCCTCCAACTCCTGTTATTCCATTTCTACTTTTATATTTTATAGAAAATGTCTTTCCCTAGGCATGTGTAGCAATGTACCTCAAGCCTTCTGACAGTTTACCCAATTTTGATAGATGACAAAAGTTCTTCCTTCCAGCTATTTGAAAATTCCCAAGTTTTGAGAATAATTAGATTCCTATTCACCCTACCCCCCAAATTATGAAGTTAATCATTTCCTCTCTTCTTTCCTGTTACATTTGAAGGAGTACCCTTTTCCTATCAAGGACTAATCCCTAGACTAGGGTTAGGAAATTCATCCTTTCAACTTTTCTAGGATTTCATACCCTTTTTACTATATTAGAATGTCTTTCCCTTTTTTTTGGATCTTTCCCATCAGTATGCAGCATGGTCCAGTTTTGCTTACATTAGAGTACTCCTTTGATCTGTAATGAACTGCATGTCTGTGTTCCCCTCAAAACCCTGAATGTCACTGGAATGGTATTAGAAGTTGGAGACTTTGAAGGGATTTAGCAAATGAAGATAGAGCCACTGGGATGGAATATTATTATAACAAAAGAAAAAATCCAAGATCCCTCTCTACACCATGTGAGGATACAATGAGAAGGCAGTATTGGCAAACCAAGAAGAGTATCCTTTACAGACACCAGGCCTGCTGGCATCTTGATCTTCGACTTCTAGACTCCAAATCTGTGAGAAATAAATGTTTAGGGTTTAAGCCACCCAATCTATGGTATTCTGATATAGCAGCCTGAACTAATACAGACCCAGTATCCCCCTGCAACTGTCACTTCATTTCTTGGCTTCAATTCATTGGAAATATTTTCAAAAGAAATTTTCACATTCTTATCTCCCATTCATTTCTCCCCTTGCCCCATTTTTGTTCCTATTACTGCACTGATGTCATTTTCACAACTACCAACAACAAGCACCATATCATTAATTCTATACTTTTCTGACCTCATCTTATCCAAATTTTCCATAACTTTATAATGATGCCCATTTCCCTAGTCCTGAAATATACTCCCTGCTCTCTTCTCAGTGGAGTTTTCCCCCTACCTCTCTGGCTGTTATTTCTCAGGTTCCCTTCTTTGTTCCTAGATATCTAACTGAACTTCCATTTTACAATGCTTTAGGGCTTGGTTCTGGATTTCTCACCATCCTCTAGTGGGAGTAATAGCAATATATAAGGTAAATAAGGTAAGTCATTCCTTAAGAAATGTTCTGCTCATTCTCCATCTTCTTTGCTTGGTGAGCCAGCCAAGGAGGCCAAGGTAGCTTAGTTGGGCAAAAAGAAAATCTGTAGAGATTAGTATTTAGAAAGTGAATGTGACCAATAATGCTAAATTAAACCAAAGATTAAGTGAAATTGTAGAAAATAGTTTAGGTAGCTTATGAGTAGTGCAACTACCTAGTGGAAGGGCCTAAGAGAGTGTGTGATGACCAGCTATTGGGGTCAGGCTAAGGAGGTGCCTTCTTAGGTGAGATCCCCAAGGAAAAGAAAGCACATGGAGCTGACAGTAAAAGCAGCAGCAGAAAGCATCTTTATTTCTTGGCCCTTATTTTAACCATTATTTTCACAAATTTCCAGCCATTTCAGCATTGTGTCCTGAAAATACCATGTTGCACACATGTGATTGTCTATGCTAAGTCACTCCTACATAATTAGGCCTGAGTCATGCACCTGTGTCACATGGTGGGGTCATGTCCTTATGGGTTCTCAAATGCCCCTGGGCTTTGAAGTGCCCTGAAGCAAGTCTCTACATCCCACCCCCTCAAAGGTCGAGGGACTGCCATTTCTTGTGAGCAGCCCACAGGGCTGGCCCTTGTACACAAAGACCACAGCAACAACACAGGGAACAACATATACCACTAATCCCATGGCTACCGCAGCACCACTTGTGGCCATCCAGTGCCAGGTTGGTCCTGGGGATTCCCACCACTGGGTTAGGGGATCCTGTTGCAAGGTCTGGGCAGCAGATGCTTCTGCATCCATTTCTCTCAGAGTCTCTTGTACCTGTGTCTGGTGGTCAGGAATAAAAATGCAACATTCTATATGCAAGAGGCCACAAGTCCCTCCTTGTGTTGTGGTTAGCAAATCTAAGGCCATGTGATTTTGTAAAATCACCTTTCTCATTTGGGATGTTTCATCCACAAGCAACATTAGAGTTTGGTGTGTGATAGTCAGGACCTGAGCTATCTGTTGAGTAACATCTTCAACCTGGAGGGCTAGGTCTATAGTCCTTGCCCCTGTTATCCTCAATGCCATTGGATGAAACCACCAGGCCATCTGTTGAGTGCAGTGCCATCTGCACTACAGTGTTCCAATTGTAGGGTGTATCTGTAATAGTGAGCCTGATAGTACCTTTAGCAGAGGGGAATCCCCAGGTGCAGCACCCTGTCCAGTACACAGGGAGGTATGGTCAACCCATGGTGACACAGACCCATAATCCTTCTGCAGTGGGCCAAATGGTGAGCACTGTACCTGTGAGCTTATGGCCATCTCAAGTATTTGTATCATTTATCAGTAACATGTAGTTACACAGGTTAGGTGGAATCCATCCCACTGTTCAGCTCCCCACCAAATGTATTTACCTCTTACTTACAAAGCAGGGCTGCATCTAGCAATGTTACTTGGTTCGCATCATCCACCCCCAGCCATTATACATCACAGGCCCAAGTCCCTGTGGGGTGGCTGTGCTCTTTTGGATCAGTGCCTCAACAGCCTGGCGATATTGATACTAGGCAGAGCTGGTCTGAGTTTGCTGCTGCCAGTCAGTCTGATAGAGCAGGGACGCCAGTGCAGTTCTCCATGGAAGGCCCTCTGTTGCATGTGCCAGGAGTTCAGTGAGCACCCAGCAGTGTGTTTGCTGGTGCACAAGAGTGAATATGTGCCCAGGAGACGATGCCATTGGCTTGACTACTCTGGGTTGGAAGGACAGGGCAAGAAGAGATACCATCAAAGGGAGATCTTGCCCTTCTGGAAGGATACAGGCCACATGTTCATCCTGTGATAGGATTGTGGCGGGGATAATTTAACCCCCCACCCCAGGGATTGGAGATGAATCCATTACCCCCAGGGGAATGGGCCAAGCTGCCACAATGTCACTTCCCTTTAGGATGGTGGCCTGGGCATTGGGTAGAGAGCCTGGCGAAGCCTTCAGCGGCCATGTTGAAATCCAGGACTGCACCTCTCTATAGCATGTCACAGTCCCTCCCCCAGAATTCTAGGAGGAACACCCTGTGAGCTAGGACTTTGCACAAAGAATGAATTTCCTCAGGCAGCTTGAAATGCAACCTACCCCCTACTAAAGGAAAGTGCAGCCACTCCCTAGTAAGTTCTTGAATTTGAGGAAATTATAATGTAAATTAACCAATTCCTTCTGAGATCCTAGTTTCCTGTAACCCCACATGTCATAGAATTGGGTTAAAAACCTGAGTCTCATATGATCATTTTAAATTCACAGAGCCATCTGTGATAGGTGACCACTAAACAATTGAGCAACCACTGTTCTCTGTTTATCTATAATTAGCTCTAGATGGGAAAAGGGGAGGGGATGTGGTTACCCTATTTGGGAACTCTCTTGGAAATTCAGGAGCTATTCTCCTGCTTATTTCCAATAAAACTCTCCTAACTTCCTCCTTTGGTTCACCACTTCATTCCTCAGCATGTACAGAACCACAAGCCTGGTGCACATGGCATCAAAATGACTAGTCAGATATGTCCAATTTTTTAATACAGCAGTTAGTAATAACTTTACAGAGAGCCAGTTTATTGGTTTGATGGATAAAGAAGTCAGCTGAGAGTGAATCTAACTATATGTAGTGAAGGACCACTTATTACCCAGTTTTCCCATCATTGAGAAGACCTACCCAACATCCACAATTTAAAGGAAGAGAAGTTTAACTATGTTGTGATTTCAGAGATTTTAGTCCATGGTTGGCTGGCTCCAAGGCAGAAATATCATGGAAGAAAGCAGAGCAGTTAGCAAGAGTACCACCAAGAGATATGCTTTCCAAAGGCATGCCCCCAGTGAGCCATTTCCAGCTGGTCCCCACTTCTTAGCAACTCATTCATCCACTGATGAGTATAGTGCCCTGTCTTAGTCACTTTCCTTGTAGGTGAAACACAATACCCAATACCCACAATTTAAAGGAGGAGAAGTTTATTTTGGCTTATAGTTTCATAAATTTCAACCCTTATTTGGCAAACTGAAACCAGAAACAGAATTGTGGAAGGGCTTGCCACAGTGGGAAGCTGCTTGCATCATGGCAGCTAGGAAGCTGTGAGCAAAGGAAGGAGACAGGAGAAGAGATACGCCCTTCAAGGGCATGCCTCCAATGACCTACTTCTTCTAACAGGCCCAATCTCCCAACAGCACATCAGCCAGTGAATTCACAGTAGATGAAACTACCATTTACGGCCCTCCACGATCCAGTCACCCTCCAAAAGCCCTGCCTCTGAGAACATGAGAGTTTGGGGGATCATTCCAGATCCAAAGCACAACATGCCCCATGATCTAATCACCTCTCCAAGTCTCACAATTCAGCCAAGTTGACAACCAAGCTTAAGCATCACAAAATAGAAGTAGGGAGAAGAGATGGCTATTAAATTAGTGGACAGCAGGTTTTATATTCTTCAGAGTTAAGTAGTATGGCTTATAAATGTATATAAGTTAACTCTGATCCGACCCCAGTGGAAACTTAGTTAGAATTCAGAGGAACTTAATGAAGAATCTGGCTTCAGGGATACTAAGGCACATGTTTCAAGTCTTGTCAATCCACTCCAGATAATAAGATAATTAGCATAATGAATCTTAGAAATAAATTTTTCTTTTGTACAATGAGTAGGATTCAGGAGAGCAAAAGAAATCACATAGAGGCTATGATTCCCATGTGAAAGAAAGTAGAGAATCCAACAAACCTAATAGCTTAAGACCTTCTGACTAGGGCTGAAGTCTCCAGCTCCATTTGCTCCTGTATCTAACCCACACATTGAGCTCTGATGCCTGATCCAAGGAGGAGTTGCCAGGTGATCATGTGCAGTGTTAATCTTTCATCTAAGTATGAAAAGACAATTAAGGACTCAATTGATTTTACAGAAAATGCTGTATGAATTTTGTGCCAATTTGCCATTAAATAAGTAGCAAATTTGAAACTTGCAAATTTGACACTTGTATTCATTATAATACACCACCTGGAGGTGAAAATGTTCAGAGGAGCCATAAAGCTCTATCTATCCTTAATGATCAAAATAACTGACCATTGTTAAACTGTGAATTAATTTGGGGTCACTTGATAATAACACTACAGAGAAGTCTATCCTTCTCTGTAAAGGAAGGAGAAAGTAGATAGTAGATGGACAAAGCGAGCTTGAGCTAAGAAAATATTTTTATGTTTCCTTATCTTGTTTTGCCATTGCAGACTAGGGAGAAAAAATAAAAGATCTACGACAAAGAAATAAAAAGAGAAAGAAAAGTGAGTAATGGTAAAGGAAAACAGGACTTAAAGGCAGTGAGTGGCCTTACAAATAACAGGCCCTGTTTTATAAGAAATGTAAGAAAGAAAAGGAGGATTGGGGAAAGTAGTGGGTAGTGTTTTACATTTTAAAACAAGGATTTGGAGGAAATCTTACCTATTTTTCCTTGAGGTGAAATCATTCTTGAAGATAAGTGGAGTGGTGGATAACCGACAAACTTTAACTTGTTCCAATATAGACTTGATCAGTAGAACTGGAGTTTAATATTTAGAGTTTCTGGTAATTATTATTCTGAATATATTGAAATTGTGCTTGCATAATAATATAAAAGGCCTAAAAAAATTGTGAATTCAGTGGAAATTCATTTTTCTTTCTCCTACGGTTTATTTCCAAAGGTCAAATTGTAGAAGGACATTTAATTAGCTCATCTGGGAATCAGATCACTGCTTTCTAAAAGGAAGTGTGATGTCCATTATGACATAAATACCTCAGTGCAAGGGTATAGACTCTTGTAGCCAACCCCTAATTTCCAGAAGGGAAGGATCAAGTCCATATGAAGAGTACAAGTTAAATTTCTTTCTCTTTGCTTTGGTTTTCTTTTCTTTTCTCTTTTTTTTTTTTTTTTTTTACGGGGATTGATCTCGGGTCCTTACACTTGCGCAGCAGGCGGCGAAACCACTAAGCTAAATCCCCGGCCCTTTTATTTTGTTTCTTAAGTAAAGTCATTTGAGAACAGGGTTCTCCTTGCATTTACCTGATTTTGAATTTGTTTCAAGCCAACTTCAGGGTTATTGTTTATTTTGCAGCTGTCATTCTATCTCCTATTATATCCATTTTAAAACCAACATTTTAAATCATTATCCTTCAGATGCCAGTCATAAGGGAAAATCTCTGTATAAATTGCTGGAGAGCAACATTTTTAGTTTCTATACTTAATATCTATTTTTTTTTGCATAAAATGGAAACAGTGCCTAGCATACAAAAAACTTTTGTTCTATTTTATTCATAGGTTTGTATTCTACATGAACCTCCAGAAAAACAGTGCATGACAGGGAGTTTACATGCAAAATACAAAGGTTAGAAAGTACGTGAATTATTTGTACATATGGTCTGGGGTTTGGGTATTATTGAGACTTAGAAATCTGGAATATTTCATCTTGATCCTAAAGCCCTGTGGAATGCTTTCGGTGTCTCACCACATGGTGGAAGAGATGGGAGAGACCTGGCAGAAGCAGCCCCTTCCCACCCAGTTTAACTCAATGAGACAGGGCAATTTTGTTGGGAGAGTCTGTTGGCAATCTGTAGGTCTCCGCTTGCTCTTCTATGCCTTGCTGAGAGAAAGAGCTGTAGGAAGAAAATCAAAGCATTAAACTTTTGCTGCTCTAGTTTAAAGCTCATGAAAGCAAATGATCTCCAGGGCACTAATCCTTTCACCTTAGTAAACATGCAACAAATCTACACGAAAAGAAAAGTCGAAAGATATCCCACTTCTCCTCCTGCAGCAACTCAGATACCTATAGGCTCCAGACTGACTAACAGGTGTCTCATGAGCCTCCACAGAAGGAGCAATATCCTAAGAAAACAAACAAACAAAAAAGACAGAAGACTGAGGATAAAAAAAATCATGAACTCCCATAAACCCCAAAGTTGATCTGACTAGAAGCCATGTGTTATTTTTTCTTGTCCTTAGTCCATGGATAAAGAGAGCTTGACAGAAATCAACATGAGTTGCTAACAGTCACTTTGCTTTATTTTTAAACTCACAACAGGATGTCAGATTTTGTGTTGTTTTATTTTTTAATCAACCCCATTCTATCCTGTTTACTGGCACGAACTCCCTCAGCAACTTGCTGTGTCAGGGAATGACTTTGAGAAGCGATCTATTAAACTCAAACTGAATGAGTCTTTCCCCCTGTAGATCTGTTTACCAATTTTAATTATTGATTGAAAATTGTTGTGATGGATAAAAACACACACTGAAGGTAGGGGATAAAAAACACAAACACATCCAAACCTAGAGGTGTTTTTTTTAACCCATGAGTCAGACATTCCTTTTAAATTATTGGTATGGATTGTCAGTGTATTTGGGGACATTTGGCAATCTGTACTAGTGCTTTCATCTCCAGAAATCTAATATCAGGTCAAACTAGTGGTTTTATGGGGCCCTTATCAGAAAATAGGAACATGAAAAATAGCATTTGATATATAGCCCCTAGAGAAAGTGGTGAGGCAACCTGGCACCAAATTACAGGAAAACTCCAATTATGGATGTTATACCAAGATTTTAATCAATAAAGCTATGACTTTTCCCCACCAGGGACCCATCACTTGGTGAAATACCTGAGCTTGCTTTTAAAACCCAGTTTCTGGGCAGTGTGGGAAGGAAGGAGGAGGAAATGAAGGGGATCACTCTACATCTTATCCTCACATCTTTAAAGAAAATAAGAGAAACTCTCTGGGGGAACAAAACTAGGCAACCATCGAAATTAAAATGTCCTTTCTGAGTAATATCAAAGTTCCCCCCACCACACACACACACACACACACACACACACACACACACACACCCTCAGGAAGATTTCATGAATTTATGTTCTCTCTTTAGAAATTCTCTGAAAACTTCAGCTCTCACCAATTAAAAAGCACTAGCAGAGGTTTGGCAACAACCATGGATTCTCTGCCATCCACAAATGAAACAAACACAGCTGGAGGACTAATACTTTCCCCTTGCTTCCCCAGAGGCAGATTGGGATTCTGAGGGTCCCAGATTAAGAACATAGGTAGTCTTGATAGGCTAGCATTTCAAAATCTTAGATATGAGTCATAGGTATTGCAGAGGGGAAGGTATGTAGGACTGAGACACTATTTCCCAACTATTGAGTGTGTTGTGTGATAACAATCTACAGCTGAGTCCCTTCCTCTTGAACTGTCCTCAGTTGCTAGAGGGGAAGGGAATAGGATGGAGAGAGAGATGGAATTTGAGATCAGACCAAAACCTACAGATACACGGTGAGTCTTCTCAACAGCTGGTGGGTATAAAACACCTGATTCCTCACAGGACATCAAAACAATGATCTCCATGAGGGACAATGGGCAATATTAAGCTTTTGCTTCAAATTTTCCTCTATTGTGTTGCCACTGCCTTTAGTTAACCTAATCCATCTTAGTATCATCCCCATCTACTCCTGGCATGGCAGTGTGTAGAAAATGAAGAGAGGATTATAACGGGACGTGAAACCTTCCCACACAGCCAGGCTGTGTTGGCAAATAATATGATGTATTCATGTCACCACTGGGTCTGCATGCAGGAGTTGAAGTGGACAGCCGCAGCAGAGGGAGATTGGCCTGAAGGAAAGGGAAAGATAGAGAAGAGCTCATGGTGCTGAGCCGGACAGAGATAGACATTAGAAACAAAAACGTGACTCATGACAAGGAATGTGGGAAAGGCAAATGTTCAGGTTACCTGTACTCTACTTTTTTCTTATCTAGTTGCCTAAAATTTAGAGCTATCTTCACTATAGCTTTTTGGTATCATCTTTCAAGTTACTCAGTTTCTAGCCAAAATAGCCCTGGAGGGGCTTATCAGCCCTTTCTGAAATGCTGCTTATCAGTCAACGCTACAAGTTTACCAGTGGACAATCCACCCCCTGAAAAAAAGTCTTGAGTTGAAAAATAGTTCCCCTACCAAAACCTTGGTGTCCTCCTCCATTCCCTCTCACTGTTCATTCATTTAACAAATATTTATATCAAGACAAAAATGCAGCAAGTTTGTTTTTTTCCAACATTTGTGTTTTTTTCTTTCTGAACTTTCTGTGACTTTCCCCTCAGTCAGCCAGAGGCAAGCACATACCCTTGAGGAGAAGATGGTCTTGTATATTTGTTTTTAATTTCTAAAGCAGTCTCTAGAGAATCATGAGAGAGCAGCCAAGGAAAGGAAAATGATCGAGTTCAGGCCATAAAGTTAGGGAAGGTAAAAGAATCAAGAGGCGTATGCGGGAGAAAAGCTGAGGCAGGGCAAGCCTAGGAACCCCGAAAGAGGGGACCAGGTGCAGCTTAGAGAGCTGGAGGCAAAGCTGACGGCCACCTCTCAGGATTCCAAGAGCTCACCATGGCAGTGAGAACTACAGGAAATACTCTGTGGTGATGGGTAGGGAGTGAGGAGGCCATCTACCTCTCAGAACCCTCTGCAGATGAACCTCTCCCTTGCCACACACAGGATTTTCTAAGCTCATCTGAGCTAACCTGCCTGTACTATTCCTGTCTCTCTCCACACAATCCCCAGCAAGCAGGGTTGTCAACACCCAGGTAGCAGTGGCAGCTTTAAAGTATAGAGGGAAAGCTCAGGGTGAAGGGACAAGTGGAGGAAAAGGAGTTACACCTTCCCCGTGCCTATGTGCCAGCACTTTGCTACGTGGACCCAAAGAAATTAAGACACTGTTATAGCTCTGGAGTAGAGTATAAGGGGTTTGAAAGACAAGTGTAGAGTGAGAGACAATAAACATATCCATAACCGAGAATAAGGAATATTGTGTTAGCTGTAGGAACATAGAGGAGGGCCTCCTAAACCAGAATTGTTGCTTCAGCTGAGTTTTAAATGATTAATAGAATTTAGCCACAGGGGACGGATATTAGTTTTCTATTGCTGCTGTATAAAATTACCACCAATATAGTGGTTTAAAACAACAAAAATTTACAATAGTGGAGGTCAGAAAGCTGGAATGGTTCAGCTAGACTTAAATTAAGGTAAAGGCAAAGCTGCATTCCTTCTCAGGCTCTGAGGAAAAGTCAGTTTCTTGCTTCTAAAAGCTATAGCATGACTTGGTCTGTGGTTCCCTTTTAGCAGGAGGATATTGTCCTGACTTCTGCTTCACATCACTTTCTCTGACTCTAGTCCTCCGTCCTATTAGAACCCTTTTGATGACATTGCCCCTCATCTGGATGATCTCCTCATCTCAAGATCGTTAGTTTAACCACATCTGGAAAATCCCTTTTATCATTTAATTAAGCCAGCATATTCACTGGTTTCAGTGATTAGGACACAAATATTTGGGGTAAGTGGCCACCATTCAGAACTCCAGGCAAAAGGCCACAGCAAAGGTAAAGCCGAGAAGGAACAGAGACCTGTGAAAGTGAGTGAACCCTGGACTGAATGAGAGTAGGCCAAAAGGCAACCATGGCAGGAATGATGAGAGGGCTCAGTGGGCAAGCAGAAACCAGGCCAGGAAGAGCCCTGCATTCCAGTCTAAGGAGTGAATTTTATGAAAGCAATAGTATCCATCCACGAATTTTAAATAGGGGCCTAACATAATCAGATTTGTCTTTGAGAAAAATCATTCTGGCTAAAGAATACTGCAGTCTACAAATGCACAAAGAAGCTGTGAAGTTTGAAGGAAGAGAAACAAAAAAAGAAAGCTGTTTTTACAATCCAGGTAAAACGTGATTAGAACCTGAACTAGGGCAATAGACTCAAGAAAAATCGCAGATATGGTGACCAAATCTAAGGTAGAAGGAACAAAGGAAAAAGTCAAGGGTGATAATGAAGCGTCCGTCTTGGGCGACTGTGTACATGGTGATGCTCCACTCAGTGCTCTCACTAAGCTCAGGCATGAGGGGAGGGTGACCAGGATGCAGATGGATATAAATATGATAGTAAATGTCATTGCTTTCCTAATTCTCTGCTCCTTCACTTGTGCCTTTCTAATGTCAACATCTACCTATATGATGCCCAACTGTTGAGATTACTGGAATGTCCCCAAATCCCTCTTCCTCCAATTCAAAGTGCTACTTGATTGTGTGTTACTTTGTCAATTAGTCCAGCTTTTCTTTCTTTTTTAAAAAAAATTTGGATTATTTATTCAGAAGGAAAATTTTTGGAAAATTAACATGGATTGAGGTTGGTATAATAATCTTTGGCATTTTTACCAAGATCCTATATTTTAAGACTTAGGCATGTGCTCTCCCAATTACCTGGAGGGTGGCTTTTTGAAGTCACAGTTCACCCCACTCCAAGAATTGTCCTGAAGTGAGGGAAACTGCCTCATCAAGGTTACATCCGCTCCCACAAAGCAGTCCACATTGAAGGACTAGACCAGGTAAGAGAACAAAGGCCCAATCATCTGACTTAAATTTGAGACATATCTAAAGGCCATACCAGCTTCACAGATCTCTATAGGGTGTATTGAAGGTTCTTTGCAACTGAGTCACAGTTTAATTTCTCCCTCTGCTCAACCCTACTTTCCATACCATTTCCTAGTATGCCATCAACCTTTAAGGAGATGAAATACCTGCCACAATTGCACTAGTCCTATGTGCATAGGGAATATCGCTTCCCTTCATCTTATGCTGATGGAGAAGAAAATCATGGATGGTTCAGTATGGTTTGTAGGTACAAACCAAAAACAGCTGCTGCTGCCCATTTTAAGAATGACCCTGAAAAACATCAGTGAAGAAAATTTCCTTCCCAAGTGTTGTTTAAGGCAGTACTCCTAGTCATGGTCTCTGTGTGGAAAAAGAAACAGCCTGAGGCAATAAATTACAAGCATTGGCAAATGGCTCAGCCGGTTGGTCAGGTTCACAGAAGGAGAGAGATTAAAAGATCAAGGACAATGAGGCAAAGAGGTATGAAGATGTGGAAATATGAACAAAATCTGAAGATTTTTGTGTTGTCTATAGTGGACACCAGAAATCACCCCCTCCAGAAAGGCACGAATTAGCAAAATAGATGGGATGACTAGGACAGAAGATGTTATACAATCTATGCCACCAGCCACTCTGATGCTGGAGCAATATTGGAATAAATAGAGTGCTCACATTAGTAGAGATGGAAAATATGATGGTCTAAGTGTCACTGGCTACTTAATCTGCTCCTCAATAGAGAACCTGGCAGCAGCAAAGAGTACAAGCAAGCCCCACTGTAGCACCATCCCTTATGGAGATGAAACATCACATAGTAACCAGTCAATTACATTGTGCTCCTTCCATCCTAGAAGAGGTAGTATAATAGAGTTGATTTCAGGATTTAAAAAAAAAAAAATTCCAGCAAATCCTAGACTACCACCAAAGAATGTTTCTTCTCCTCAAGGGACTGTGCCATACTAGGAACCAAATATTGGTCTCTATTGCTGGTGGAAACTCATTTTGTATGGAATTGACTGAAGGAGGTGACTTCTATGAGGGGAGATAGCAGGAGTCTTACCTCATTTTAAGCCACAACCCATTACTTTGAGTTTTCTGAGCCTAATGACCACTTAGGAAAGAAAGGAATCATATTCCTTAGGGTCTCATTTATTTAAAAGCAAATGAGCATGTGTACTACCTATGAGCTGAAAAGAGCTCAGGATTAAAGTTTGAGTCCTCCCATTACCTAGGCCACCTAGAACAAGAAAGTTGCCAGCTAAGCCTAAGAAGAATACAGATTGGGTAGTAAAAGAGGGAAGTGATCAGGATCAGTTGTAGGCCTATAACTCAGCATTGTGGTGGTGTCTATTGTTCATCCTAAAATCTGTACTGTACTAATCGGATTCCTAGAAGAGTCATTCCCAGATGAGATGTATTTTTTATATACAGCAAGTAGATTTGCACAGCACCTCCTTTCAGGACCGAGGCACTCGTTTCGCAGCTGCTGGGTTTGTTGTCTGATGACAACCTACAGCTGACTCCCTCCTCAAGGACTGTCCTCAGTAGCTAGAAGCTGCTTTGTCCAAGGTTACACTCACATTAAATCACTAGTCAATGAGGGGTTACAAAATCCTCAACCCCTTGCCTCAGTGCAGGACATCTCAAAAGAACCATCCCTGTTTAAGACCCCACGGGGGATTGGCTGAGGACTCTGTTGCAACTACATCACAGTTCATTGTCTCCCTCTAAATCTGGCTTCCCTCTTCCCCCTAAAAGTGCTATTCTCAAGTCCACGCCCAACAAACCAGCTGCTCACAAATCCCAACTCTACAGTCTGCTTCCCATCAAACCTGAATTATAACAATTGGCTTCTTTTTTGTTTTTTTGGCACAATTCAATCTATTATTAAGTCTTCTGTACATTTACAATGCTGTATAAATAAAAGCCCCAATTGTATGAGCATCAATAAGTCATACTTTTGGTGTTATAAACAGGACCAAGTTACTGAGCCTTGTGGTTATTTTTCCTAGGTAAATTTAAAAATATTTGTACACTAGCAAAATACAATTCACCTGCAAGAATTCCAAAGGACAAGGCATATTCTGTCTAGATCACAACTTAACATGTTTTAAAAATAACTTATTGTGCATGATATACTCTACCAAATATTTGCCAGAGTAGATCTTATTTAAATTTTTGCTCAACATTTTTTATCATCCTTGGATTCAGTGCTTGGAATATCCTTTGTTCTGTAGACAGTGGCTCAAAAGCCAACACAGAACCTTTTGCTCTGTAATTTCCTGTTGTAGACATTTCCTAAAATATATCTTATACTGTGTTACATTATATAATAGTCTATCCATACCTAATGATGTCTCTGATTGAACTATTATTACGAAGAATTAAGAGACCAGAAATGGTGATTTTCCCAAATCAATTTGCTAGATAATTCTGAGCCTCAATAACCTGAGTTTCTTCATTTTAAATATCTCACATTTTCAAAAGTGACATAAAACTAACATTTTTATATTATCAGTTTGCTTGATCTTGTTCTTATCACTACTGAGTTCTCTATTTAAATGTGTTATAAGATTTTCTCAAAGCTATCACAGTGAAAACATAAGTTTTGACTTCTCTTTCCCTCTACCAACAGAGTGATTCTTGCCAACTCAAAAAGTGGCATCACCGTGTACATTGTTGATCAAGTCAAAACTCTATTTGATTCATCTTTTCCCCACTCCAAAGACCATCCATCACCAAGTTCTATCACCTCTGTCCCCACAACATACCCCGGAACCACATGTTATCCGTCATCACTGCCCTCTTCCTTGTCAAGCCCCATCACTTCTATCCCACGATAAATTCCTAACTTGTCTTCCTACCTCCATTCCGGCCTGTTTCAGGACAAACAATAATTAAGAAAAACATGTTATTAATGCAAGGCCAAATACATTATAATTCTGATTAGACCCCAATGTTTCCTATTGATTATAAAATAGACTTTTATTATAGCCTACAAACCACTCTCCCATCTCTACCCTTCTGTTCTCCTGAGCTCCTGTCATATCATCTCCTCTTTCTCTAACTCCAAATACTGTGATTTTAGTGCAATGGTAGTTTTTGTTTAAATGTTCCATTTCCTGTCAACCTTGGAAATCCGGCTCTGCTCCTTCTGCCTATAAGTGTTCTGCTTATGACAGTGAAGCTTTATTGTCAACTTGATTGGCTTGAGAGATGCTGAAATTATTAAGACACACTTCTGGGTGTGTATGGTGGACCACATGATCATGACTTTGGAAATTATAGCTTGTCACTGGCTTCTTCCTTTCTGGCACTCTTCCCTTGGGCTCTGCTTCCTGGCCACCACAAAGTGAGCAGTTTTACTCCATCACACCCTTCCATCATGATATTTCTGCTTTGGAACCAATTGACCATGGACTGAAACCTTTGAAACCATAAGCTGAGTAAACCTTGCTTCTTTTAAGTTGTGGGTATCAGGTATTGTGTACCAGTGACAGGAAACCTGACCAGTATGCTGCTCAGTGGCTTTTGTTGTTTGCTGCAGCTCAGCACCAGGTCTTAGCTCAACCGCTAGCTCCTCAGATGTTTCTCTCAAAATAGACTACCAAATTCTTGCCAACCACTCATGAAGACACTATCCTGTTTAATTTTGTGAACTTTATTGCAATCATTTATTCTAAGTTTATATTTACTGTTCCTCCATTACTGGTACATGAAAACCAGGACCTTATCTGACTTTTGCTGTGAAATATTTTTACCACACCTAGTTAGCACTTGAGGCTCAATAGATATTTGTTGAATGAATATATAAATAATATGGATAAGAAATAATATAAATATATAACATATTTAAATATAGTGACATATGCAAATATATTCATAAGGTATATTTTATATAATTAATAACTGCTGAAATATATAAATGAATTTATAATATTTTGGGAATAGGACAAACACATTAACACTTTAGTATCACAGACAGAATGAGCTTTAGATCTAATAAAATATATATATTAAAGGTGAAAAATGTTTAGTATCACCAGGGAAATGCACATCAAAACTACAATGAGAAATTCATCTCATATCTATTAGAAGGACTGTTATCAAAAAAACTAAAGAGAACAAGTTGGCAAAGATGTAGAGCAAAGGTGTACCCTGTTGGTGTGGAAATAAATTATGTGAAAAATTGTATGAAGGGTACTCAAAAAATTAAAAATTAAACTACTATATCATCTAGCAACCCCACTTCTCAGTATATATCCAAAGAAAAATGAAATCAGTATCTCAGAGAGCTATCTGAATTTCAGTGTTCATTGTAGTATTATTTACAATAGCCAAGACATAAATCCATTTAACTGGCCATTGATCTGATAAATAGCTAAAAGCAAGTGATATACACAATGGAATAGTATTCAGCTTTAAAAAGAAGAAAATTCTACCATTTGCAAAATGGAGGACATGAACCTAGAGGACATTTACACTAAATGAAATAAGTCAGGCACAGAAAGACAAGAACTTCAAGAGCTCACTTGTATGTAGAATCTTAAAAAGTAACATTCATAAGAAGCTAAAAGTACAATCAAAAGTGGTGGCAAAGGGTCAGAGGGAAGAGCAGATGTACAGATGTTGGTCAGAGGGCACAAAGTTTTAGTCATATAAGGTAAATTCTGGAGACCCAATGTACAGCATGGTGACTACAGTGTATTTGAAATCTGCGGAGAATATACTATAAATGTGGTCCCCACATAAAGAAATGATACCAATGTGGGCTGTGGATGTGATAGCCTGATTTAGTCATTTCATAATGTGCACATATATCAAGATACCATGTTGTATACCTTAATATACATAATTTTATTTGTCAATTATACATCAATATAGCTTTTTTAAAAGTACGAAACACAGGCTTCTTTGTGGTTTTCTTTTCTTATACCGGGTTATATTACAAAGTATATCTTCCAAATTCTAAGACATATACATTTTCCTATATGATAAGTTTCGATACATTGTATAATACATGGATATTTAATTCAATTATATTTTTCTATTCCTAATATGAAAGTGAATGTAAAATATTTATTGGTGAGTTGGAGGCAAGAATGAATACCTTCCAAACAACTGAACACGGACTCGAGCAATGGTGGTGGCCGGGAATGAAGAGGATCCTTCTCTGCTGATCTAACTGACTCTGACAGGAAGAAAAGGAGCTGAACCCCTGACTACGAGCTCATTAATGGCCAGCTCCAAGCAACCAACTTAAATGATACCTGGGTCAGAAAGAGAAAAATAAGTGGGAATGCAACTTCAACATTACAACTGAAAACTCTCTGAATTGTAAAGAAAATTAAGACTTTTCAAACAACTGTAGTTTTCTACTATGAATGTTTTGGGTAATCTTATCAGTGTCTCTGAATTTTCCCATATACATCATTCACTTTTTTCTATTTTTTTTTTGAGTGAGAGAAGCCACTAGTACTTAATTTTCATATTTAGATAATGTTAACACCTAAGAAGTGCAGAATGAATTCAAGTTCACACCTCTTCTGCTGCTATTAGTCAGGTGAAGAACATTTAATTAAAGCAGTAACATTTAATAATTTCTCATAGTATCTTATTTGTGATCTGAACACACCTCAGCCCTAAGATAAAAATAAGTACCATGATATCAGAAGAAATCAGAAATAGCATTCCTTGTTTCCCCTGATTCCATCATTTTGGTTTTTTTTTCAAGTGACCAACAGGAAGCAGGGACAGATAAGTCTCCAGATGAACACAGAAAAGAAAACTGCCATATGTTAGTACTGGAACCAATACAATTCTGGGGTTTTATTTGCATACCTACTCTGATCAGTATTATAATCCTGCAAACTGCTTTGAGAATGCTTTCTAAAGCCCAGCCAGATGTAGGAAGAAAGACCATTATCATCAGTCGAAAAATACATAGGAGCAATTTTGTGTTTTGTTTTGTTTTGTTTTGTGTTTTGAGATGGGATCTCACTTTGTAGTGCAGGCTGGCCTTGAATTTGCAATGTAGTCCAGGCTGGACTTCAACTTGCAGCAATCCTCCTGCCTCAGCCTCCTGAGTACTGGGATTACAGGCACACCCAACAGGAGGAATTTATGGAGACTATAGGACTATAGGACTATTTAACAATTTAACAAAACTAACTTAACATTTGTTCTTGAGTGCCAACAAAGAGCCACACACTGCTAGGGGTTGATCAATAAACAAAAGAACAAAATTCTGCCCTGTTGAATCTTCTATTCTAATTTTAAACTTTCACAAACAAAATACCAAACATTTATGAGGTGCTTCTTACGTGCCAGATTCTGTTCTGAGTGAATTTTACATCTGTAGCTCTTTTAACATTCATAAGATCTCTACAGCCTTGATCCTATTGTTTTCCAAAGTCAAGTAAAATTAGATGGTAGGGCTGAGTTTCCAGGTTATTTAGCTCTGAAGTCTGTGTATTAAACACTATTCTGTAGTTCCTTTTCTACATCATGCTACTTGTCACTCTTTTAAGTACTGGGCTGCCATGGTATAATCCAGAAAAAGCCCCGCCCATGATAATTTACAATCTGAGGCAGGAAACAGGCAATAAACAAATAATATAATAATTTCAGATAATGGTTAGAGCTCTAACCAGGTTACCTGAAAGGAGAGGAATATCATACAAGATCATCCGGAAAAATCTCTCTAAGCAGATAAGTACTGAATGATAGAAGGGGAAGAGGAAAAGACATTTAGGACAGAGGATACAGGTGGTGGAAAAGGCCCTGAGGCACGGAATCCTCTCAACACATCTGAGGAAGGTCGGTGTGCCAGAGGCAGGCAGTGTGAGGTTGGGCAAGAGCAATCGGTATTCTGTGCCAAGCACAGAAAACACCAGCCTGGTCTCCACACTGACCCATGACTAGGTCCTGGAGAATGCTGAAGGTCTTATAAGGAATAAAGACAGAGAGCTTTAAATCAGGCAAGATATAATTTAAGCTTATAAAAGTCTCTAGGCGAAAGGAAACATGGAAATCCCTAATTCATGATAATTTGGCATTTGCTGTAATTTGCTCATTAATTAATTTTTATTTTCTCATGTTTGAATCTCCTAAAATAAGCTTAAAAGTGGGTGTGTTGTTATCATTCTACCCACACATTTCCGGCATATGCTCATTAGCAGAAATGCTCCACCATGGAACTTCAGAGCAATTGCTATAAACTCAAGGAAGGATTATAAACAGAAACAGCTCCAAAAGCAGAGGAGGTGAAAAGCGGGAAGGACAAATCATCACATTCAATACTGACACTGTCCCTGGGAGGCATGGGAATCTGAAGGCCACCTGGTTTCATGCTGGGGTCCTTTTCCTCTCTTTTAATTGCTTTCATTGTCCTAAAGGCTTTGGTTTTTGGTCTTCCAGCCAGGTGCTGGAATGATGTTTCACTAGCTTTTAGTCGGTAGATTCAGAATCAGAAGCACACAGATGCTGCCCAGCCAGAACAAACACTATAGTGATGGAGCAGGGCCTTGTGTGTTCTGCCACGCTAGGAATCATGCCTAGAGTCGCTGTATCATGGAGATTCCTCGGGCTCCAAGGAGTGGACCACAATGGCCAGGGTGCTGGTACAGAAGGCTACTGAGGAGAGTGGATGTTACAAACTGGTACAGAAGTAATTTGCTGTTCTAACAACTCTTCTTCTGGCATCCTGATAATGCTATCTGCATTGCCCTCTCTCCCAGACCCTCTGTAATTTAACAAAGAGCATTCAAACCTGGGTGTGTCTACCAGAAACAGGCAGGAGCTAGTTTCACATAAAGTTATGTCAGTTCTCCCCTTCTAATACTTGCATTGTTTACATAAGAACAATCAAATGTATTGGCTGGAAAATTCCCTCACTGTGAGAGGCCAGACTGATTCCCATAACACATTCTTGCTGGAGTAGCTGGCTAGGCCAAACCAGCTCTGTTAGGCAAACACCACCGACCTCAGTCTGGTCAGCCCTGAACCAGACTGTTGTCCTCAGGCGGACACCAAGCTGCAATACAATAGACGAGAGCTTGCCAGTGAACGTCAGTTGGTTGGCCAACAATTTAGTAATAAGGGCATTGTATTCAGCACACTCTTGTGGTTATCGTCCTTGAACATTGAGCAGCACAGCATCTACCTTGGACAGCATGGAAGAACCACAGTTTTTTCTCTCCAGTAGTTTTGATAAATACCACACCCCCATCTGAAATAATCAGTAACAAAATTTCTAATAAACTCAAAGACATATCTTGACTTTTCAAAATCCTTAACCCATACAAATTTTCCAATGGCCTTATGTGATTATAACTCATATAAATAAACTTATCAAAATACAAACCACTTGACTCCATAGAACATTGTTGTATTATTAAATCATTCTCAGGGCATTTTTGAACATGTTTTTTCTGGAAGTACTCCATGCATCATTCAATATCTTGCTCTGTGATTTTCTCAGTCATTTTTTGCTCCGCGAATATTGATGGTGTTTTTTCCTTACAGGAAAGAACTGAGAAAAACCACCTACATTAGCCCAATTTCAAAGCTTATTTTAAAAAAAAAAAAAATTTCCCCGACTACCTAATAGTACTAAATTAAAAATTATTTTTCTCTTTAAAGAAAAATAACATAGCAAAGCCAGTTTGTTTTTTAGAATACTGTGGAAAATGTGATACCATATACTCTTTTCTTGTATTTGCTATATTTTATGTAAATGTAATTGTAGTCACTTTTAAAATTATAGTTTAAGAAGTCCATAGTCACTAAACCAAGTTTCTTTAAGGATTACAGTCACAAAAATGTATGCCTACAGTTTTGGTTTTCCTTCAATCATAATTATTTCTTTTTAGATAGCAAACCAGGTTTTAATTAAATTTAAGTATCTACCTTTACTATTTTAACAATATAACCAAAATGTTAATGAAGACATGTTAAAAGATCAAAGCCAGTTTCAATGTTTAATCCATTTGAAAATTTGATTTTAAACATTTTAATCTATCGTATTTAAATGAAAAGAACATTTGACAAACTTTGTTGCTTTTTCAGACAAGAAGAATACAAAGCAGTTCATCTAAAATTAACCTTCCAATTCTGTGACCAGCTTGAATACATATTCTGAAATAAAAAAGAATAAAGGTGGCCCTGTTCTCAGCCATAGCCTCATCCAAACAAACATAAAGCAACCTCATGGTCAGACACTTGGAATTTAATGATACATATGTTCATATAACTTACAGCACATCATCTCCTAGTTCTTTTTCTAGTTAAAATCTAAACTTCTATACAACTTTCTTCTAATTAGCTCAACACAAAATTACATCAAGTATATTTTAGGCAACTCTCTAAATACAATGGATTTTTAGTGCTTACCTGACCAACATCCAGTCTCCTTTCTTTAAGCAGAAGCCCCCAAACTTCATTTGACTTCTACTTTTCTACCATCTCAACTGCCAAACTCCTCTAAACCAGTCTGCACATCAGGTTCAAGTGTAGGATATGAGCAAAATCACTAAATCACTAAAATTTAGATCTGTCGTAAGAGCTGCCTGATAGAGTTCACTCCTTCTCATTGGATTTGCCCTGAAATGATCAAGACCTTGGAGTCACTGCAGCTCTATTGC
Source organism: Heterocephalus glaber (assembly GCF_000247695.1). Next base: position 25,281,990 of record NW_004624743.1, read on the forward strand.
CACCACTAGGACACAGAAATGAGACAGCATAGAAGAGACAGACCACAAGAGGTGGAGAGAAAGTGTCGCCATGATTTGAGCTCTAGATTCATTCATTTGTACTGGCTTAAATTGGCTTCAGATTGTTCTGCTCCGCTTTCAATGGAAAATATCCTACTTACCCAAGTTCGTTAAAGCCAATACGTATTTCTGACTAATGAAACTATTATTAATCCTTAAAATCAATAATATTAATAAATTAAGTCCAAGTCTTAAAAGTGTCTATTAAAATCTTGGTCTCTGAAGTTGAAGGGTTTAGAATTAGAATCATCGGTCCTGTTACCACCTTTGACCATCGGGTTATTCTCTCTCCCCTGTGCCCTTTCAACTATCCAAATCCTGGCTTTCCTACTCTGTAAAAATCTCAAGAGAATAACACTAATGGGCTAGTTAGTACCTTTCCACAGATTGGTTGTACCATAGGCTACAGGCTTTCCCTCTCGACCAGACTCACAATACCCTTGGGACTTTTTAAAGCAACCCTTCATCCTTTAACCCCTTAATTACTCACAATTGTGATTATTTTAAAACTTCTTTGACTGTCCTCATGCCTCTTCTCATTGTTATCATTATCACCCTCATTCTGATTCAGCTCTATTTGAATTTCCTTAGGAGACTTCCTCCATCCCCATTCCCTACAAACTTCCAAATTTTAATAGTACATATATATATACGGTGTGTATGTATATATGTATGTATGCATGCATTTGTGTGACTATAGTTATGTTGTACATATAAATTCACATCTGTATATCTGGAACCAATTTCATTCTATTCTATATATTATATATTCTAAGCATTTATTGGGGTGACTTGGATTCCAGATTTTATGGTAATCATAATAACAACATCCTCAGTTTACATTTATTGAGTGTTTACTATGTGCCAGGCACTATCCTAATTGCTTCATGTTTACTAACTTGTATAATCCTCTTAACAACCTAGGAAGTAAATACTATTATCCTCACTTTACACAGAAGGAAACAGAGGTACACAGAGGTCAAAGTCAGCCCTGAGCAGGTGGTAGAACTGAAATTCAACCTGAATCACTCTGACTCAGAACCTATACTTACAACTGTTATATTGTATGTCTCTTAAATTTAAGCCCCTAGAAGACATTATTCAGAAATAAATTATTATATCCACATATATATCATTAAAGGGCATAAATGGCTTTTATGTTAAAATGTCCTATTAAATTAATGGTTAAGTTACTATTATTCCTATTTTACGAATGCAGAAAAATCCAAAGATTAATGGGCTTATTTACCCAAGGTCATTAAACTAATGAATGGTGAATTCTCGTCTCCATCCAAGCAAAGGAAATTTAGATCAGAAAATTGCTTTCCCATGGGCTCTTTGTATAGAGATAAATATGTGAAACTTTGATAAAAATAGCTGGTCAAATTCATTCTCTTTATTTTGACAGCATTGGATGGAGCCCTCTGGGCTATCTGGGGGACATCAGCATTAATGATCAATTAATATTATAATTTACTTTATTTTCATTCTACAAGTTGATACCATAGCCTCTCTTGAAATTGCTTCTTTCCTTCTTCCTGAGAAGTATTTGTAATTTGAATTTCAATATCATTATTGTGAGACTGACTCTACAATCAGGTGAGTGTGAATCAGAAGAGACTACATACAGTCCAGTGAAAAGGTCAAAACAGAAGGTGGATCCCATCAATTCCTCAGCTAACTTCTACATATTCTTGTTAAATAACAGGTAATAGAGATCTGAAGCCAGTCTTTGCTAATTTTTATCCAGGAAAACAAAAGTCTAGCTTTACCTGACTCTTGATTTTATAAAGAGTGACACACTCTCAAAACAGATAAAATGAAATAGCTCTTGTTTATGGGCTGGATTACATCCGTCTCAAAAAAGATATGTAGAAACGGGGCCGGGGATTTAGCTCAGTGGTTTTGCTGCCTGCTGCGCAAGCGTAATGACCCGAGTTCAATCCCCGGTACCAAAAAAAAAAAAAAAAGATATGTAGAAGTCATCACTCCCAGTGTTGCAGATTGTAACTTTATCTGGAAAATGTGGTTGCAGACACAATGAGTTACGTTAAAATAGGGTCATACTAGTGTAGGGTGGACCTTTAATACAACTGGTGTCCTTATAAACAGAAGGAGATACACAAACAAGGAAGCAGAGTCTGGAATTAATGATGCCACAAAGCAAGGAAAGCCAATGGCTGTGACAAGGCAGAGGAGAGAGGAAAGATTTTGCCTTAGCATCTTTGGAGGGACATGGGTTTTCTAAACTACCTTGCTTTCAGACTTCCAGTCTCTGGAACTATAAAAGAATAAATTTCTATTTTTTACAGCCACCCACCTTGTGTACTTTTTTATGGCAGCCCTAAAAAACTAACTCCTCTCTCTTTCTTCCTCTCATTTCCACATTCAAAATACCTTTATATATATAATAAAATACATGATATATTTATACAACATATGAATATATATCATACATTTTTAAAACACATGCATATTAAGACCTCAGTGAGAAGCTTTGAAATCAAGTGTTAACAATGAAGATTTGGAATATAGTTATCATTTGACCTTTGAAGGAATTAATATAAGCATAAATCTTCATTTAAATTCACACAATTGTATCCAAATTTCATGTAATCAATGAACCTCCCAAGATGGTATCCAATGACAGCAACCAAGACAAAATACTTGATAAATTATTTAGTATTTTAAAAGACTCTACTCTTATGCCCCAAACTATCTCCAATCTATTTTTAACTATGTTCAGTAATTTCCCTATTACATTGGAGATCAAAGCCCTGTAAAATAGACACTTTTTACAAAAGGACGCTCTTTACTGCATTCTAGATTTCAACTTCTTAATCTCTTGGACATGAGCTTTAAACTGTTGAAACTGATCATTAGCACTAGTATTCAATTTTCAAAGTCTTAATCTGTCTCCCTTTTATGATACCTGCAGCCACCATATTTCCTCCCTCGTGTGATTATCTTTGCGTCTCTCCTCTTCTTTTTAACAACACCAGGTACATGAGATGAAGGGCCCATCCTACTTCACTAGGATCTCATCTTAACCTAACTGGTTGTACCACAATCACCTTATCACCCCCCCATCTATCTTTCTTTGCTTTGTGGACATAATAATCCAAATTTCCTGATTACTAAACCATGAATGTATGAATGGACACTGTGGCTAGCACTTGTCAACTTTAAGTTGGTCTCCAAGAGTGCCATATCCTAACCTCACTGTTATTTTTCAGTTACACAATATGGTTTCCTGCTATAGCAAGCAAGATGTCAGGCATACTTCTTGTTAGCCAAACAGTTGGATTTTCTCTGACCATAAAACAAATAAAAGTCTGAAGCATTAGACTCATCAGTTCATAAATTCAAAAAAGGTCACTTGATATAGTTTCTACAAAAATTGGGAACATCTGGTAGGCATCTTCTAACATTTAAATAGAAATTTAAAATAACAAAATTCAATAGATTTAAGTACATTGTATGTATTTTGCAGTGAACTCTTCCTGACAAGACTAGCAAAATGCAGTTCCACTTTCCATAAGTACCATAAATGTTTTTCTGACTATCTCAAATCAATTATGCTCTGTGGCTGCAAGAGCTAGGCAAGTAGGAAAGTTTGGAGAACACATTGATCCATTGTAGCTTGCCATGACTGCACACGTGTAGCACTTTTTGTCTTGGTGAGAATACAAGTTGATCTTCATTATACAACAATTGTGCCTCATTCTATTTTACTGGTTTCTGGACCAGAATTGCATCCTGAAACTGACAGTGATCCAACACGTAGGAGAGGCCTGCTGAAAGTATCTGGAATTTGAGAGAGACCACCCAAGGGAGTTGAAAGCATTTCCTCCTTCTGGATTCTTCCAGCTCTATCCCTGTATTAAGTCAGATCTTCAAAAAGTGGGATACTTACACTTTATTATTTGAGCCCTCTTAGGAATATCTTTATTGAGTTATGGTTTAATATCATATTCTCAATCTTTCAAAGAGGACTAATTCAAGAGGGGTCAATCTGAACAATCATTATATAAGATGAAGTTGGAGTTGAAGATATTGTTTATGTTATTGTACAGGGATCCACATTTAAAAAAAAACTCTTTGAATTTATATCCTGAAATAAGATTTTTCCACACACTAATGCATGTGTTTGTTTGGGGGTTAAGCAATGCAAGTTATATAACCAACTTATTTCCCTTTTACATTAAAAGCCAAAAATTTCAACTCAATTCAGTTCAGTAAGCAACAAAAGAATTTGTTTATCTACTGTACCCAATGAGATAATCCTATTGCTTTTAATATTTATTTTATATAGTTGTTTATATTTGTCTCATCAGACGTTATGATTCCATTTAAAAAAAGACTTCAAACATTTTGGAGGTAGGATAGAAATTAACCTTAAAATCTAAAATGCTTCTATATAATTTTATTTTTTTAAAATGAGTTTGAAAGACCCTTCAAGGGACTCAAGCAATAGTTTTCCTTTGAAGTACAATGACAATGAAAAAACAAAAATCATCACACTATTGTATTACACCAGCCAAGTAACAATAATAGTATCTATTATTACACCCTTTTTTTAAAGTCTACTTGCTTGAGTTTTGTGATACTCAGAAGTATACAAAATTCAAACAGAAACTGAAGATAAATTCATGCTTTCTACTCTCTTCCACAGAGCATTACTAGCTTTTAGAATTGAAATTGTTTTATTAATTTGATTAGGGTGAAGAAAAATCCAAGACTCTAATGAATAATTCAGATTTCTGTCAGATCCTAGAAAGCCTAATGGAAAGTACTGTTATACCCCCCAAAATCCCTCACAGTAGACCATACATTTAATTTTCAATAACATTGATTTATTGTTTTATAAAGAAATATAATAAATATAATGAATTGCCTCCATATTTCCTGATCTCAGTCACTATAAAATAACTGCTGTAGTTTTACATTTCCAGTGTGAAATATTAAATGCATAAATCAAAACAAAATTATTTTTCATCCAGAGAGAGAGAGAGAGAGACTGGTCCCTGAGACTGACAAATTCATTTTATTTTAAAATTAATGTTTTAAGGAAAAATATTCCATTGAATCCCTACCAGCTTTAAAAAGAAAAAACAAAGAGCTTGTGTTTTACTATTTTGCCTGTGATGTCTTTCAAATAAGTACTCTATGTAGAAAATTATTAAGGTCCTTATAATCCCAAATTTATCAGATGCCAAATTGTATTTCCTTACATGAATCATTTTCCTTTCCTACTTCCTGGCTCATAGTGTTTCCTTTTTTCATAATTGTTTTACCCTAAGTTGCCACCCAGAGATAAGGTTCGCTCATAGTATGTTTCTCTGATGCCACCAGACCAGCATTTTTGTAATTCAAATATTCTCTAACAGCTACAACTAAGCAAGCAATCACATAATGAGAAGAACATTATCAAATGAGGACAATTCAACAGAGGCACAGACTTTCAAATAGGCAGAAACAGATGTATTTACTTTTACATTTTCTCAAATTCCTTGCTTAAATTTCATTGAGAAAAAGCAACAGTATTTTGCATCCTTGATTAAAAAGAGTAAATCTAATTATAAGAATTCATTTTCGCATTTAAAACCTTTCAGCTTTTGTGAGTGTTCAACATTCAACCACAAGAGGCAGAAGGAACAATGAAGCCTAACTACTAAAAAGTGCCTTTCTTTGACAGTGGAGTAACTCTGAAAAACATTAAACCACTTAATGACCATGAGATTGGAAACTTAGAAACAACCATAACTTTAGCGTAAATGTTTAGATACATTCTAAAAACAGATGAATTTAAATCAGCACTTTTTTTAGTTTGATGGCTTATATGATTTTTAAAATGACAATATGTATTTATCAATTAGGAAAACAATTCATTCACTGATTCTAAAACCAAATAAGCTTACATGCAAATCTTTTAGTTTAAAAAAAAATCCTGTTTGTCACATGGTAAAATACAAACTGACTTCTATTAGAAAAGAATTAATGTGAATAAGACAAGGAGTCAATATCTTTATTTTAGTCTTTAAAAAAACTTGCTGTAGTTTTAAAGTGGTGTGTTTACTGGAGGAGTTTCATAAAGAAAAGAAAGAATGACTCTCTGGAGTCCTGAAATAACCATCCAGAGAAGATCTGAACAGGCCTCCCTAAAAATAACAATGGACTGTAGACTTCATAAACATTTTTAGAAATTAAATAGCTGCTAACTTGTTCCATATGGAAGCAAATTCACAGAGTCCAATATGTTGTTCATTGAGATCATCATAACACATACACCAAAGGAAGAGACAAAGTCATCCACAGAGTCATTCATGAGAAACTAGAGGAAACAGATGATTTTGAAACCCCTTTAAAAAAAAGCAAAGGGCTCTAAAAACCACATGACACTCCTACTCTAAAACTCTATAGATAGGCAACCTTTGGCCAGGCAATCTTTAAAGATCTTCAAATAATAATAAGTACTCATTAAATTAGGGCAGTAACAAAATTGCCAAAATTGTGGACAATACGATAGTCCTAAAAGCCAAACCATAAATTAATTTATGTATATTATATTGTCCAAAAGGATTATACCTCAAAAATGGACTTCCATAATATGCTGAAAACTTGAGGGGATATAGAGATTTAAAAATATTAGAAATGCTAATTATTTGCTCACAGAGACATACACAGTTTCTCAAAATGATCCATTCATCCTTTCATCCTTTTACTCAGAATTCTAAGTAGTCACAGGTAGTCTTCCCAACCTGTTTTTGTTTCTTGTTATTGGGGGGTTTTTTTGTAGGCTCATATAACGAAGAAAATGAGAAGGCAGAAAATGAACAGCACACTCTCCCATCTGTTAGTCTGTTTACCAATTTTTCAGCGTCAGCTCATCCACCAAGAGTTTATTCGTCCCAACTTTATGTAAGCTGGAGAAATTGGTTTCCTCTGAAGAAAAAAAAAAACATTTAAACTTCAAAGTATTTCCCCTGTATTTATCCTCCCGATTTTCCCTTTTTGATCTTTACATCTGCTGTTGCATAGATTAGAAGACACTGAGATTTCTACCTCACCTCTGACAATCCCAAACACATGGTTAATATTTAACATTCAAACTTCATGTTCACTTTTTAAGACTTGTAATTTTGAATGAAACTATCACAAGAAGTAAAATTTAAAGAAAAGATGATATCGAATATATTGTTAAGACTAAATTTATTCTAGGTTTTATAATTTAAATCAAATTGATTTTTCTAAGTAAAAGGAAGGTTAAATTCCTGGGTACTGTTTCCATAGCAAAAAGTAATAGGAAAATCAATAGGAAAAAAGTTCAGGAAGCCTGGCAGCTGATTACATTCCCACTTGGAGACACAGCAAGGCCATGATATTATTACTTATATGATCCCTATGTTATGTTTGTTCTTGGATACCAGCTGAAGCATAGGAAATATGCCTGAGAAGAAGGGATGAGTATGTAAATCATTGTAATACAAGTTAAAATTTCTCAGAATTGAAATTTACTGTGAGTTAATGATTGAAAGTTTATCTTTCATCAAACTAAGAATTTAAAATTAACTGATTTTAATCTGATGGTATGAAAATCAAGTGGTTGGTTTTTGGTGGTGGAGGGGAGCAGTGTTAAAGCAATTTCTCAATGTTTATCAATTTCAGGACCATTTTGTATAATAGTAGGAATATATGACCATTTATAGTATTTCACTTGAAGAAAGAACACTCTCTAAAGTTGTGTTTTTCCATTAGCTTTTGGCACATAAACTCATATCATTAAAAGTTTAATTTTCAGTGTATGAGAGTGTAGCTCAATGGTAGAATACTTGCCCTGCACTGGGGAAAAAAAAATGATTTTTTTTTTTTTTTTTACTTAAGTGCCTAGTAAAAGTGATTCCTTATGGGAGATAGAGGTGAGATACAGAATGTAAACTAATTTTTCTCAATGCATTTTTTTTTTGGTACTGGGGATCAAACTCGTGACCTTGTGCTTGTGAGACAGGTGGCGGAACCACTGAGCTAAATTCCCAGCCCTGTATTTTTATTTTGAATGTATGACCATGTATGAATGCTATGGTTTGAGTGTGCCTACAAAACATGTGTTGGAAACACAATCATCAGTGAAAGTGTTACGGGGTAGAGTGCAGTGTTTAGACCATGAGGGCACCAGCGTTTAAGGCTGTGAGTTCAATCTCTCTTCAGGTGCTTTCTAGCCCTTCTACCTTTCACCACAGAATGATGAGGCACCAGGGACAATTACTAGATGCCAAGCCATACATATGCTTTGACTTCGTAGGCTCCACGACTACAAATCAGACAAATTCCCTTCTTTCCAAATTACCCAGTCTAGGGTATCCTGTAATAGCAGCACAAAATTATCAGGCAATCACCTATGAAAAATTTTCAAATTTATATTAAAATTTTTTTGAATAAGAAAAGAATTTTGTAAAATTTTAGGTCTTTTGGAAGCTCCAACTGAAATGTAAGTGAAATATAAATATTTCTGGGAAAAGAGCCAGGCATAGTGGCACATACCTGCAACCCTAGCTATACAGGCGGCTGAAGCAGAAGGATTATAAATTCAAGGCCACCCTGGGCAATTTAGTAAGACCCTATTTTTTAAAAGATAATAATAATAACAAGACTGGACATGTCACTTAGTGGTCTCTGGGTTTTAATAAAATTAGCTGATAGCCAACTAAGGATGAGAAGAATCAATATATTTAAAACATCTCTTTCTGAATCTTCATGAGTTATTTAGCTGCTATAATCAAAAACCCCAAAATCTCAGTGGCATAACAAAATAAGGGCTTATTTATTGCTCACATCACAGTCCAAAAAGGCTGGAGATCCTCCCTGGACAGCTCTGTCCCAAATAGTGCCTCCTGGGTAAAGGTTCCTTCTATTTTTGTTATGCCACTATCCTCCATTTTCACCAAGGAAAGAGAAGAGAAAGCATGCATAACATTATGGTTTAGATCTAAAATGTCCCCCAAGAGTCTCATGTATTTGAAGACTGATGGGATCATGAGGATGCTGTACTCAACAGAGGATTAGTCCATTGATGAGTTCATGGCTAAATATGCTATTAGGAGGTAGGGCCTGGTGAGAAGAAGCAGGTTGCTAGGGCATGATTTCCTTTCTCTCCCTGCTTTCTGACTGCTATGGGGGTGAAAGCTTTTCCTCCACCTTGCCCTCCTGCCATGTTGTTTCTTCCCTGAAGCCAACCAACTTTAGACTGAATCTTTTGAAACCTTGAGAAAAAATAAGCCTATTCCTTTGAATTGACAGTGTTGGGTATTATGTCTCAGCACTGAGAAAATGACTCATACAGACAATTTAATAACTAATACAGGAGATTTTATAATAAGGACTGGAAGTTACCTTTGCCCATATTCTGTGGCCCTTTAATAAGAGCAAGGGAAATTTTTAAAATGTGTTTTTGCATAGCTGGATGTGATGACACACACCTGTAGTCCCAGCATTCTGAGAGGCTGAGACAGGAGAATCGCAGGTTTGAGCCCAGTGTTTGAAATTTAGTGAGTTAATGAGACCAGGACTCAAAAAAAACTTTTAAGGGTTGGTAATATATCTCAGTATAAAGGCCCTGGATTCAATACCCAATACCACCAAAAAAATAATTTTTTAAGTCTTTTTGTTTTGTGCTTAGGAGAATGAAATAAAATGGATGAACATCTGATTACTCCCTTACACGGTTCTCCCTTCTGTTCATCAAACACTCATTCTGATTTTCCTCCCATAGTCTCTTTTGGCCACTACATCAAGTTTAAACTCTTATATCCATGGGCAAAGCACAATCCTCTCCCCCAGGCTGCATATGACTAATTTAGTTCCTACTGCATAGGCACTGAAAGGACGAGTAATATGTTCCCCACATGCACTGTCCTTATACAGTGGTGCCATAGAAGCAGGATTACTACAACGAACACTCCTATTTTGGTCCATTATGACTCTGAAGTCTTACTAGGCTGATGGAGGCTATTCCTAATTTGACCTTGATTCTGCTCTCTGGAAGTATCTTGTGGATCTTTCTTTATGGCCCCCAACTCCATCTTTTGGGTGGCCTTGTTGCCCATTATCATTCCCAATCATATCTGATAGAGATGTTTCAGAGAATGACCTTCTTGGAGACTATAGAGCATTTGAAGCTTTTCTTGCTATTCGGGCAAGGTGGAGAACTGCTTTGCTTGGCATATGTTCCATAAAAATGAAATGCTTGCACAAGGATTTACATTCAAGCAATTTATCTGGGAAGTGATGTCATGAAGCAGTATGAGTAGTGTAAAACTAAGACACAGAAGGAGGGAAAGCCAATAAGGGGAGCATTCATAAGTAGGTCATCACTTAGAGAAACTGGAGCTCAAAACTTCTGAGGACCGTCTGAAAGACGATACAGAATATGATTTCCCTGGGAGGCACAGAGGCTGAAGTAAATGTGAAATCTCCTGTCTCTCTCACGGATTTAAGATCATCCCAAGGTACTAATTCCAAGCATCCCTGTAGCCAGAAAGAGTTCCCAGAGCACAGTGAAATAGACACGGGATGTGTCTACTGCATCCTGGCATGTGCTGAAGAGATGAAGACAGTATGCGATGACAGCATTTGCTAAAGGGAGCAAGGATTGCTTCAAATCAAATTGTCAAAGGCTACTCAAATAGTCTACATTCAATGTTTTGTTAGCAATACAATTCCATAACTTATGAAATAGGCTTCCAATGCATTTCCTACAAGCTAGTAAATAATTCCAACTTTATTTTTGAGATATAATTCTTAAATCAGTTTTGTTACTTCGCTTTCTCACCATCATGTCTCTTTTGCTAATTTAACCTAGAGGGTGAGAGAATCTTCCTTATCAGTAAATAGCCACCAAGAATTAGTTCATAATCATCTAAGGGAATGCTGTACTCTTAATCTGATTTCTAATTTCCCGAGCTACTTGACTCAGCTACCAATTTTTTAAACCCAACTTTTCTTGTTTTGGATTTCAAAATAGCTTTCTAACCAGACATTTCAGAATATCCACTCCCATTCATTTCTGCTTGCAAATCCACCTATTCTTTTCTGAGCTCATCTCTTTTTGTAATACCTTGAAAATAAAGCCGGAAATGGCAAGCCTACACTACTGCTTTGATTCTTTTCAACCATCAGAGCTGCAGGCAGAGTAGGTACTTGTTCTGTCCTCCAATTTATTGCAAGTGACAGCATTAATAAATATTTTGCCACTAAATCACATGAACAGTCATCTTTACATTCTTCAACATCAGATATCTACTTGCCTTTCAACAGCTATGTCAACCTCACCCAATTTAGGTTGTTTGTTTGTTTGTTTGTTGTTTGTTCCTGAGGACAAAATTCAGGGCATTACAAATGCTAGGCAGGTGCTCTATCACTGAGTTATACACCCAGCCCCTGATTAGAATTTAAGAGCAGTACTGCACTTCTAATATAATTGGCCCTATTAGGATAAGTAACCTTAGCCACTACAACAACTTCAAGGATCACAAATTTTTGACACTGAAAGGCATATTTATCATTTATGTCCAGTCTGATACGAATGGGCAGCTCCCCAAGGACAGTGCAGTCCCCACAAGGACCCAAGGGTTCAGGTTGCTTCCATTTCGTGGTGGAACTGTCTCTGTCACCACAATAGGAAAACAGTTTGGAAGACAAGCAGGGATTTTAAAGCTTAGGCCTGGACATGGTAGGCATCCCTTCCGGTGATGTTTCTTTAATATTATCCTAACCGCAAGAGAGGTTGAGAATGTCATTTACAGGTGGAAGAAGAAATAGGTTCACCTAACTTGCCTCTAGCAGTATGACAATTCTAATGTGCTACCACTTCAAAGAGGGACTAACCTTGAAAGAAAGAACTCAACCCCTCACAATGAATTTCCACATTTATTATGGATTACAAGGGGTTCCCTGATACCTTGTGAATTATACCAAAGTCACTTGGCTTCTCATTCACTATTGAAGACTGTTTCTATATTAACGACCTGTATTGTATTAGAAAGTAAACAACCAAAAAGAGTTAAGCAGAGATGTTCACTCTTTTTGGTGGCATGAATTAAAGTGATAACATATGTGCTTTGTTTGTTTGTTTTTGCCAGTCCCCTTAATAACTGACATAAGTATAAGAAGTTTCCTTTTATATGCTTACAGGCACATTTGCTAAAACTGATACTGAACTATTTGTAAATCTGAAGACCTTGGAGAATAAAATATCTATATGTTACATCACAGTTTATCAAATCCTGTTTTGTTCCTTTTTTTTCCTGAAAAAATACATCAGTCTTCAAGGAGTCACGATGCATTATAAAGTATATAAGGTGGGGCTGGGGATTTAGCTCAGTGGTTCTGCTGCCTGCCTTGCAAGCACAAGGTCCCAAGTTCCATCCCTGGTACCAAACAAAACAAACAAACAAACAAACAGTACATAAGGTAAGAAAACAGTACAACATACGCAACAAAAAATAAGAGTTAGCCAAGGTGGCAACCAAGGCTTTAAGGATCATAAAATAAAGGTATGTAATATAAGTGAATTTACTATTCATGATCAAGATTCAGTTTAAAATATTATAAAATGTTGCAAAATAACATTTGGTATGTGTACTGCGTTTAATATGTTATTTAATTTTTCATATATATATATATATTACATAGTACTGTATCTACAAAGCCATCTATATTATTCTTCATGAGGAACGAAAGGGATATTTTAAAGGTAATTTTGATTCTGCAATTCTTTCAAGTGCTGGCTTTTGCATTGGACACCCTGATAAGATTCATTTCCACAGTCATCTCATGGGTCATCTCATTAAGATGACCCATCATCTTAGTCTCCCTGCATCCTGACCTTATTACCTCCTTTCCGTCATGATCCTTGTATCCATCTTCAACTTGGCAACAAACATTATTTTTTGGAAAGTCTATTTGTTCAGTAGCCTGAGTTTGATCTTCTGTAAGTGTGAAAATAAAAATAGAACTTTTTCAAATGTTTTCTAAGGCAGTCATTTTCTACGGAACCAAAAGATACCTGAAGCAGAGATTTTGATATGTACATCATAGACTCAGAGAAGGTCATAGAGATCAGCTTAGGCAATGACTGGTAGAAGAGAAACCACTCCTCTTAACAGCTACATAGTTTTCCTCAGCTACCCTGCTACCGTCTATTTGGTTCCCTTCCATAACTTTCTATGTCCTCAAGCCTTGCCACAAGCCTTTCCTTGCTAGAAGCACTCCTTGTTCTCAGCAAGAATGACTTGAGTTTCAGCTCCATTTCCAACTTCACCTAGAGGTCTGAAGGGTTTGAATCCCTTTATCAAAACATACAATATTGATAACAACAGATGCCATTTATTAAATGCTTACTACCAGGTATTATGCTTAGTTTCTTATAAAGTAACTTATTTAATCATCATAGATATCATATAAGTACTATTGCTGGGGATTTAGCTCAGTGGTTTCGCTGCCTGCTTCACAAGCGCAAGGACCTGAGTTCGATCTCCGGTACCAAAAACAAAAAACAAACAAACAAACATATAAGTACTATTATTTTCTCCATTTTATGAAACATTACATTTGAAAAGGTCAGTAGTTTTCCCAAGAATATCCTACATGTAGTAGTGGAGCGGGGATTTGAACTAGCACATTCTGTCTCCAGAACATGAACTGTTACACATTTTCTCCCTTTAAAGGACTCTATTTTATGTTGATAAGCAATGGCTTATTTATAATAAACCTGAGACTGCTGTCAGCCATCACAATAGAAGGAGATTAGCATTTTACTTGAAAAAACAACTTCCAGGATTGATACTTTCTGGATTTTTAGAGCTGAATTAGTTTTAGGATGTTTCACATTGATTAACTGAAGATGATCACTTAGTCCAGCATTATTATCTCAAAAATTACTTACAGCTATTTACTCTGGCAGAAAATCAGTAGGAGTTGTCATTATTTAAATCTTTTTGCTGGGGCACTATACTCACAGAGCTATTTCCTGAGTGGGTGCTCAATGATACAAGACAGCTATTCAATCACCTGGACCCCAGAAAAACAGAAGTGAAAAATGCAGAGTTGTGCCAGACCAGGTCACGATGAACATGCAATTAGCACTGGGCATCTATCCTTTGAATTGGGCTCTGTCTATACAATGCTAGAAAAAAATCTGTTAATTTGTCGACTCAAATCAGTCCCAAATTTAGTCAAAATTATAAAACAATGATTATTTACTAGCCTCTAAGTATATTTGTGTATAGATTCTGCTCAATTTACAATGACGTTTTCTCCTGAGAAACCCATTGTAAATTGAAAATACCAAGCCAAAAATGGATTTAATGCACTTCACCAACTGAGCATGATAGCTTAGCAACAATACACTGTAGACTAACAGTTGTTTACCTCATGACCATGTGGCTGACTGAGAGTAATGGCTTGCTGCCATTGTCCAGCATCACAAGAAAATATCCTGCCAATTATTGCTAGCCTGAGAAAGGATCAAAATTCAAAATTTGAAGCATGGTTTCTACTGAATGTCTATTGCTTTTACACCCTCATAAAGTTGAAAAATTGTAAGTCAAACCATCATAAGTCAGCAACTGTCTGCATATAATATACACACATACCCTCAAGAGAAATGCTTACTGACAAGACTTGGCAACCATCTATTTGAGTGTTTGATAAATTAAACAAACTTAGGCTATTACTGCAACAGGGGCTTCGTGTGTTCTTCAGTGTGTGGGATCTGTCATTCATGTCATTTGGTGGTAGAGGGAAGCACCTCACAGAGAAGAAATTTCATAAAAGGAAGTGTCCAATTACAGAGAACATAAAATAAAAACAAGTGCAAAGACTGAGAGCTGGAGTTAAGCTCTTACTGTTCAGTGAGTAATTATCAGTATACTTAGGCTTCCCATTTGTTTTCCTTTTCTTGGGATGGTACTACCAGGGTTCAAAATGAAGGGACAGTAGTTGGTTGGCTGTGTGACATAACTTGAAGGATATGACAAGTGTGTTGCCCCAAGATAACTGCCTGCCTTTTCACACACACCATCTTTATCATGAAATTTCCACTTCAACTTTATTTATTTATTTTGCCAAAGTCATTTCTGAAGATGGAATCTATGAAAATAAATATGTTGTTTGAAGATATTACACCTTAACTCAGTAATGGTCACTTACACAATGATCCGGTATTTACCTAGAATACCAGGTACCACATTTTCAAACAGAGTTCGGCGATCTGAGGGGATACAACACAAGATGGGTACATTTACTAGCGAAATATGGGGGAAAGGAAAAAGAATAATGGGGACTGTCCTGAATGCGCAGTGTTGAGCACGGTTATTTCTGAAAAGACAGAGCATTTGGGATCCAGAAGACATTTCCAAAAGGGCCCGTGGAAAGGTCCCAAGTAACTCGGCCAGCAAAGTAGGGGAGCAGGGGAGGATGCTTTTATGTGCTAGATAATCCAAGAAAGGAGAAAACACAAAAAAATACATGTTTTATGAAACATAAAAACTTTTACTGGGAAAGAGATCAGAATCTAATGACCAAGGTCAAAATTCATTATCTTCAGATCATCCACCATTTTCACCTTCATATATTAGTTTCCTAGAGCTGTCATAGCAAATTACCACAACTGCGGGCATAAAAAAACAGAAATTTGTCCTCTCATAGTTCCGGGGGCTAAAAGCTCAAGCAAGATATCAGTTGGGCTCTGCTGTCCTTGAGGATTTAGAGGAGATTCTGTCCACTCCTTTTCTCTGTTTTTTGGTGTTGCCAGCAATGCTTGGCTTTAGACAAATCACGCCAATCTCTGGCTGTCATCATATGTGTTCTCCCTGTACGTCTGTCTCTTCTCTTCTCTTGAGGACTTGGGTTAGGGCTCACCTTAATTGAGAATGACATCATTTTAACTTGATTGCAGCCTCACAGATTCTACTTACATGAAAGGTCACATTCACAGTTACTGAGGATTAGGACTTCAACACTTCATTTTGGAGGATACAACTCTACCCCCAACAATGGCCTTTATCCAAAGAGCAGTGATACCTTAATGTTAGTGATCATTATCCCCAGAGCCCTCCCACAATTCACACAGGAGAAGCAGCCATTCAACTGAAGGAGACAATGGAGGAAAACTTATCACCGTGATTATGAGACCAAAGAACTCTTGGATATTTATGATCATATTCTTATTATGTTTTTCTATTTGGAGCTTTAGCTGCGTTAGGTTTTCCATAAAGTTTTCTGGGTTTCACCCTTGGCAATAATCCAACGCATGAGCCAACACTAAGGCATTGGCATACAGACAAAGGACCACTGTTCGGCGCAGGAGTGGCAGCTCAGGAATAAGGAAGAAAGAGAAGAGCTAATCCCAGAGACAAAGTAAATTGCACAGCAAATCAGTGATAACCATAATACCAGACAAAAGAAGGCTTATAAGACAGTTCTTACAAAAACAAAACTAAACAAAACGAAAGACAGGCTCTGAACAAGATCACGACCTGGGATGGCAACTAGATATATTTAACATGCAAATAGTTTTTTTATTCCATAGTTTTTACCACTTTTGCTTTTTGCTACATATATATCCAAATTCAATGTAATGTAAAGAAACAAATTAACAGATCACTCATTGAAAAAATGGAAACCAAATTATCTATGGTATCCATTGAGAAGAGGCCAACATCAATACACTTACACATCTATGTCAATCACAATCAGCTGAAATGAATCAACCTACTGTCACTCATCATTTAGGAATGTCAGTCATTAATAGTGGATGTTTCAGAATAATGGTCTTAAATGAAAACAAAGACACTGTTGAAATCACCATTGCCCATTAACAGTGCAGTTCTATAACACCTGAATTAGAAAAGTTGGAAAACTTTAGAGATCTTAGAAATAAGAGTAGTGTTCTCTCAACTTTGTAAAATTGAATAGACTATTACTTAAGCGATTTAAAATCTGAAACTACAGGTTACATGATAATGCTATGGGAATGTAGACTAACACCTCCCCCCAACCTTCAGTAAAGCTCAATCTTATAACTTTTTATTTACAAACTCAGCTAAGGCCAATGGAAATTAAATTTTGAGCTGCTTTCTCTGCCTATATTGCTGAAAAGACAGCAAAAACCAATTGAATACCTACAATGTGCCACACACTGTTCTGGAAGCTGATTATTCAAATGTAAATAAAGCAAAGTCCTTATTTCTTGGAATTAGTCCTTACTCCATTACTCTTAGCGGAATGAGACAGTCACACATCTCTCAATTCAGAAATAGGTGTCTGACTCAATATAAGAGAGATTTGAGGGTTTGGAGTTGTTTTGTTTTTTACATACTGTGTATCTTAGTATAAGAATTACTTTTAATAACCAGAAGTTCCTTCTGAGTTTTAAGAACCTTTTGTACACACCATAGAAATAAATGTAAAGATGATACAATGTGTTTCATAAACTATACTGAAGAGCCTAAAAAGTCAATTATTATGGGGTCAACAGTATTAGGACCTATTTTCATCATTTATTACTAAGAATAAAGAAACAATGTGCAAAATGGAAAACATCATAAAACTACAAGAAAAGCAGATCTCTGTGTTCTAGTCCTAGAATCCTACCGAACTCCCTAAGTTTCCCATTGGGCTTTGTGCTCTGTGATGATTTCTATTAGTACTTATTAATTTTATAAAATATTGGGTTTCAATATGAAAATTTCATACATGCATATAACATACTTTGATCATATCCATCCCCCTTTATCCTCCCTCACCCCCCTGTCCTTTATTCCTTTTCCTTGCCTAATAATAGTCTTTCATCTACTATTATGTCATCTTTTTGGATTCCACATATTGGGAAAACATGAAATACTTGTCTTTCCAAATCAGGATATTTTGTTCAACTGATCTCCAGTTCCATCTATTTTCTTGCCAATGACATAATTTTGTTCTCTATGACTGAATAATGCATACATATATATCCATAGATGTCTCCATAGATATATTCTTTTCTTTATCTCCTCATCCACTAATGGGCACCTCGCTGGTTTCATATCTTGGCAATGGTGAATTGTGTAGTAATAAGCATGAATGTGGAGGTATTTCGAGAGTGTGCTGACTTTAATTCCTTTGAGTATATACCAAGGAGTGGTATAGCTGGATCATATGATAGTTATATTTTTAGTTTCTTGAAGAAGTTCACTACTGATTTGCATAGAGGCTATGCTAATTTACATTCGCATCAGCAGTATGGAAGAGTTCCTTTTCACCCACATCCTCACCAGCATTTACAGTTTTTGTGTTCTTCATGGCAACAATTCTAACTGGGTTCTAACTGGTAGGAGATGGAATCTAATTGTAATTTCGATTTGCATTTCCCTAATGGCTAAAGGTGTTGAACATTTTTCATATACTTATTGCTTATTTGCAATTCCTTTGAGAGGCATCTTTTGAATTTGTTTACCCATATATCAGTTGGGCAATTTGTTTTCTTGGCATTAAATTTGAATTCTTTATATAATTTAGATATTAAACCTATCTTGGAAAAGTAGCTGGAAAGGACTGTCTCACATTCTGTAGGTGCCTCTTCACTTATTGTTTCCCTTGCTGTGCAGAGACTTTTTATTTTATGTAGTCCCATTTGTTGATTCTTGCTATTATTTCCTGTGCAATTGGAGTCTTACCCAGGAAGTCTTTGCCTGGACCTGTAACTTCAAGTTTTTATCCTGTGCTTTCTTCTAGCAGTTTCAAACTTTCTAAGCTTTAACTTAGGTCTTTGATGCATTTTGAATTGATTTTTGTACAGAGTGAGAGATAAGAATCTAGTTCCAATCTTCTACATATGGATATGTGATCTGCGATTTTGAGGGTCAGTTCAATCAATTGTGTTTTTAAAGAGTTGCTCAGCTATTACCAACTTTCCTCAGAGAAGCTTTGGGTCTTGCGGAAGTTTAAGTTGAAAACTTAATTTTTCAAATAATTTAAAAACTATGCTTAGAAGATAATAAAGCAAAGAGCATAATCAAATAATATTTATTCCAAAATTAGCCCACTGGAGCCTAACACAATAATTTATGTATATAGGTGCACATTTGGTTATATAGTCCTTTTAATGATCTCTGAGCACACACTTGAACTTCTAGCAATCAGATTATCAATGAAGACGTTTGTACCAGTGATCTGATTTTTCAAAAAATTTGTTCCTGCTTACACACATCTCATATAAAATTATTTGTGCTCTGCACTATTTAATGGCAGCCCCAACTCAAATGCACTTTGTTAGATTCTATTACAGTCTAACAGTTAGCTATCAGTAACAAGTCAGGCTAACACATATTCTGTAATCCAATAATGTAATTAATTTTCTAATATTAGCTTTACAGTTTATAAAGTTACTGCCTTCTTTTTAAACACATGGTAAAGTATACTGATATGTTGGATACTGATAAGATTACATATTTTTAAAGAAAATTAACTATTGCTCCACTTTTAAGTTTCTAGGTCAGTTTATTTGAAGAAAATCCTGAGATTTCAAGATGAGCTGTTGAAGTCATTTACCATTTGGACCTATTTATTGGTGTGAATCAAGACTTTTTCCAATATCTTGCAAGCAATGCAAAATAGAAAAATAAAATTGAAAATTGTGTCTACACCTATAATGCATAGCCCAGCGATTATATTTTTATGTTCACTGATACAGTGTCATTTTTTTCATTAATTTGTCTTAGTAGTAAAAAATATTATAAACATATAAAATAATTTTTCAACAGTAACAGTTTTTCATCTCTTTTATACATAAGGGTTTTCACATGATATTGATTTAGGAAAAAAGGGTGGTTTAATGAAAAATGTTTTACAGCTCTTCTAGCCAACCGTAATCTTCAAGAAAGAGAAACATACTATAAATATTCACAATTTTTAGACTATTATTACTGAAAAACAAAAGAAATTCCAAATTGCCTGCTCAAAATGTTCTTAATATGGCCTTCAAGGCCCAACATTGTCTCTCCTGCCTGGGTATCTTGCGATGGCGAGCCACTCCCACCCGATCTTGATGGTCCCCTGTACCAGTATTCTTCCTGACTTGGCATCGCCTGCCTTCTCCCTGCCAGCTCTCGCCTCTCTTTCTCCAGCCATCACAGTATCACAGTAGCCTATTGCATCGCTGTCTGCAATTGTCAAATGTAAACACAATCTCCCTCCCTCTCTCTCTCTCCCTCCCTCCCTCCCTCCCCCTCTCTCTCTCTCCCTCATATTTGGAGGTGTTTCTATTTATTAACCAATGTGCATACAGCTGAGAACTGAAAACTATAATCAGACTCAGCACGACCTCATCATTTTCTAGCTATCCAGTACTTCTATGTCTCACTTCAAATTCTCAGGTGAGATACCGCTTTTGGCTCAGTGCAGCCTCTAGATTGACTCAACTTTGTCAGGTCGCCAAAGAGGCAGCAGGGGCTCAATATCACATGAAACCAACATAGGCTTCTAGGCTGACCACTTAAGCAGGTGCTGTCAATGATACTGATGACAACTTAGGGAGGCTTCTGATAGATACAAACTGTGTTTGCTAAAAAAAAATAAAAAATGCTAAATAAGATAATTTCAGATAGTCACATCTAACTTTACCTCCTTAATAGCATCACAGAAATGCTAAATATGCTTTAAGAAGTTTATAATTTTCTTTCCTTTTCCACTTCTTTTATTTTTTATTTGTAGAATTGTTTTAATTGCAAGTTTCTGAAATCCCAAATTTGCTTTCAAGAATTTCAAATCTGTCTCACAGAGTTATTCTGAATATAAGGAAGGATTGATCCAGAGCCCGAATGGTTTTCCCAAGAGTTTCTGTTTTTGTTGCTTCATAATTTCTCAACTTGATATCCTCAGTGTTCTCATGGTTTCAGACTGGCTGCCAGGAGCTCCCGTGTCTAAGTTTCCATGAACCTAACTGGTCCTCAAAGGTGGTAATGAATTGGCTTAGCTTGCATTGGAGTTCATTGCAAGTTCTAGAAGAATATAATCTACTGATTGGTTTAGGCTTCAGCCACATGTTCAGCCCCTGAAAGAGGAATAGAGTTAATCTACAAGGTTCCTATGAGCCTGGACCAGAGAAGGTGAGGCTTTGCCAATGTAAACCCTGGATGCCCAGCAGAAAAACAACAAATGTCCATTATACATGACACAGTGCTCAACTAGTCATGACTGAAAGCAATTTCATAGAAGATAATAAAATAATCTAATTTTCCCTGCTTACCTTACATAAATAGATACTATCAAAATCAAATCACATTTTCAGTGGTCTGTAGATAAAACTTTATACACTTCATATTCATATAATATGCTTTACTTTTGGTTGAATGATTAATGCTACCAATTAATCCTTACTCAAGCACATACAAAACCTTAAACTCTAGACATGCCCATTAGGAGAATAAGTGAAAATTTAATCAATTAATACTTTCTAGCTAATGCTTTGGCATTTACGAAGTCTGGGGCACATCTGCATGAAACTCTAAAATAAAATCAGGAAAGTGATCAAGATAAGACTTGATGATAAGAAGCCAATTGGATCCAAGAAGTAGATGAATTTCTTAACCATTATAAGATTTCAAATAACAGTCATTGTCTCTCCATTTTATGAAAACTCTTTGTCAGCTTGTTCTATCCACCATCAATCAAACAAATGGATTCAAAATCAAATGATTAGTGAAATATATTGATGTTCAATAGATTGTCTAGGCATCTTGCAGAACTATGCTTAAGCAAATAGAAGGCTCAAATGTGAATTTATTTTACGTTATGACTATTTTTTAAATTAGGCCTCTATTTTCAGAGTAGTCAGCTATTGCTAGACAGAAAAAAAACCTCCCATAGAAGATTATAACTTGGATTCTGGTATCAGACTGCCTAGATTCAAATTCTAAATCTGTACTTACTCCTTGTACTTTAATTTTTTTCATTAGGAAAAAATGAAGATACTAAGAGTAGCTATTTTATGGAGTTTTTGTGAAGACTGAGTGGATCCATACAAACTTCCTAAAAGCCTGAATCCTAAAAGATAGAATCCAAGAAATGTTGACTATAATTAATATTCTCCATTTTTCCTTCTCTCTGTCCTTCTCCTCCTCCCTTCATCCTCCTCTTCTTTCATTTTCTTCTTCACATTAAGAAATGATATTGAATTGTTTTGCAGATACCTCACCTCTCTATCACGTGTATTGCAAATGGTCTAGCCACGATTGAGATATAATAACCAAAGAGATGCCTTCGACAGAGATGGAGTAGCTGACAAGTTGCTAAACACAATGTTAAATTGTTTGTTATTGTTGTGGAGTGGGAAGCGTCTCTGTTTCAAGACTCCCAGGTTTAAAGTGAGCATGATTAATATTAAGAGCAGACAAACTAGTTTATATAGGCAGAGACACTGAGGTCAGCCTGGATAATGGAAGAGCATACTCATTCCTGAGCCTGTAGTGACACATACATATATCCCCTACTGAGTCTGGGCACCTCAAGCTTGTCAAAAGGAGGTGTGTCCATAAGGTTGTAAAGATTTGAACCTCACAAATGAGCATCACGTAGTCATAAGTATCTGGATGACTCATAGCCTATTTTATGGGTATAGCTCATCTTCAAAGAAAGATTGAACTGACCATAAACATCGGATCCTGGAACATAAGCTTTTCCAAAGACTCCTCATAAAAAATACAATTGAAAAAAAAAACAGCTATTGCCTAAAATTCAAAGTCTCACACAAATTTATTGTGAATCAAATATATCATTGCTCATGTTCTCTTTTTGGACAATAGACACACTATTGAACTGATTTTTTTCTAAAATGTTGATAAAGCTATTTGTGTTAATATACATAGTCAGTTACAGAAGATAATCTCAGTATAACATGGAACATGAGAGAATTTTAAAATATCTGTATTTTTGCTAGGTTTACCAATTTCCATTTGACTATCAGGCATCTTATTGGCATATCACTTTGTGGTCCCTCAATTTGAAATCTGATATGACGTAAATTATACCAACCCTTAGAGTAGTGAAAATGGCACATGATTTCACAATAAAAACAAAAATATCCAAAGTTCAAGCATACATATATTTTTACATGTCTGTCCACCTAGATTTTCTGAAACGAGACATGAGATCATTTTCAAGGAAAATATAAATTATGTTTTTGCTAGCTCTCAGTAAATATGAAACCAATTAACATACTATCTGAGAATACTTATTACTTCTCAGCACCATCTAGGTTTTGCAGGAAATTTAGAACAAACACAAGAGGCAGTCTCTGCATCCTAGGAGCTTACATTTCAGAGGCAAGATTATAGTATGTGCAAATAACATCAACTATCAAAAGGCGGGCAATAATTCAGTGGGCTTTTGGTCAAAATCAGCTATTATCAAGGATTAGAGAAGAAGAGACTAAAGGCTTACATTTGGCAAAATTCAGCAGAATTGTATGGAAAAATATCTTGAGCTAAACTTTGATAGATTCACAGAACCCAGAGGAAAGGTGAACAGTGAATGAAATCTCCTGAAATCAGATGCCATTGGGTCATTTAAGAGATTGGCCTAAATAATGATAATAACATCATCTAAAGATGCACAAAGAATAACAACTCAATTCTCAGAAAAATACCCACGTTCCTTGATGAAACATAGAACACACGTTAGGGGTGACAACACGATTTCAAATTTGGGTAACCTGAAGATCTTTATCAAAGACAGAGGAGTTAGAGAACAGAGCACAAAAACAAGAAAGATTTTACTTAAGAGATATTAGAGTTGGGTTGACAGAAAAATGCTTCATTATTGATGGTTGCGACACAAGGAGAGGTGATACTAGAGAACAAAACCTGAGAGAGAGATCCGGGAATTATAGCATGAAAGTTATACCATTTAAAATTCCCTTTAGTAGTTTACTAAATATCATTTAACATCTTTCTCTTCACCTCCTAATACAAAATTAGAATTTTTATGAGCTGCATTTTTATGAGCTGCATCCTAACTCCTTGAATTATTACCCTATTTTCTACATAAATGATTGTTCAACTCTGATAGATTATGGCAAATTGAGCCATATGTTTAAATGTTCCCCTTTCCAGTATCCATGGAGTTTATCAGCATTATGCATAAAATATGCTAGATTTTATTTTTTTCTATGAAGACTGACTTGGTGTTAGTTTGAAACATTAATATTTTACATACACTATTATTCCATGTAAGTGCATTGAAGCATAAGAGTACACCAGTGTGTTTAGATATTTCCTATTCCCATTAGTTGAGTCTTAGCAGTTACGCTGAAGCCATTTTATAATACTATTATTGTTAAAATCTAGAATGTGTACCCCAAATATAAACAGGGAATTATTTTAAGCTATATTGTATTTTTTCAACACTGGCCAAATCATTTGAACTTTTAGGAGCCCCAGGAATAAAGATTGGATGTCCTAGATGACAAAAAAAAAGCAGCAAAAATGGGAGATTTAATGGATGAGGGGGAGGGAATGAGAGGAAGAGTGTTATACATGTGAACCCTAAGTAAAGCACTTTGGCAAATAGCACTTCTCCACGTGCTTTATCATGGACTCTTAGATGTCTGTGTTGGAGGACACGTTAGAGATTCTCTAGTGCTCCCATTTCTTAGGCAGGATTACAGCTGGGGAACATGCCAGGGAATTCTCTTGGTGGAATCTCTTTCTTATATTATTCTATTCTAACTTGAGGAAGAAATTCAGGCATGGCACTTGAGTAGTTCTAAAAGATAACCTTCAAAAATTAGCACAGGGCTGGGGATTTAGCTCAGTGCCTGCCTTGCAAGCACAAGGTCCTGAGTTCAATCCCCAGTACCAAAAAAAATTAGCAGAAAACCCATTCTTTTCCCTAAAGAAACTCTGAGGGGTTATTTAAAACAAAAAGATCACCAAAAAAAGGAGCAGAATCCTAAGATCATTTTTACCTTTTATAGTTGATACTCCTACATGACCTTTCAAAGTTTCTTCTTACAAATGGAAAAAGGAGGCCAGTTTTGTCTCTTAACTACCTGCTCACTTAACCTTGCTAGGTCTGTCTCTCCCTTTGGTGAGTTACCAGCTCCATAATTATATAATTCCATACATAGTCTCAGTCTTTATGAAGCCTGTCAAAAGGGTTCATGATAGAAGACTCCTGATTCAATGTATAGCCAAGATCACAATTTGGCAATTTTATGGGACTGTGAGTTGTTGTTAATGGCTTGATAACTTCCTAAGCTTCGAAAGGCTGCCATCCAAAGTGCTTATTTAACATTTAATCAATTCATGTGAATGACACAACTCATGAAAACGATGTGAATACTGTGTTTCCAGAGTGAAAACACATGAAGACAAGGAAAATTGAAGTGTTCCTATTAACCTACAGAGGACCATTTTGATCAACAGTATATTCCTATATAGACTTGAAAAAAATTATTTCCATGTATTTTAATTTCATCTTAAATAGAAATTTACTTCAATATTCACAACCAGGTTACTGACAGTAACTTTCAGATTTCCAGCCTATTTAGGAAAGAAACAAACTGGGGATTTAATTTCTAGTCTTTTTAGAGTTGAAATATTTTTAAATATTAAATAAATCCTTTTCTCCTCACATTTATTTGTATATTGTTGGAAAACATGGAAATGATAAGTGATAATTCCTGAAGGATTTTCTTGGTTGGTCTTATTGCCTGGAAAACCAGATAGCAAATTATATCATGGAAATGTATTCTTACACATATCATACCAAATACATGTTGGAAGAGGAGACTATATTTCCCTCTATTCAATGACCCCCAATAGCAAGGGCCCCATCTTCAGCCTTTGATTATTTCTCATCTCCATGGAGCAGCTAAGCCTGTGGAAACGCAGTGAGTCATACAATCAGGGAAGCCCGGCGTCAGCACAAGCTGAAAGCAGAAGCTGAAGTCCTGTCCATACTGGTACCAAGACAAACTGCTGGGAAAGCATTTTGCTGCACCTGAGGGTCGCTCTGCTTCTACCTGGGATGGTCAGCTCTGGCGTGCTTCTTCTCTGAGCCACAGGCCACGCTGCACCCACGTGGCAGTTTCTTCCTCTGTGATTGAATTCTTGCAACTGTCTTCACCAGAATAGAGAGAAAGACTGCAAGTATTTTCTTTCCACTTCAGTTTCTGGTTAAGCTTGGAGAGTCCCTTTCTTCCTTAACACGCTTTCCACATTTTTTTTTAGACAGACTGGCTTCTTCCACTTAACAGAGCTTTTCAAATACTAAGACTGCCCCTTCCCCATTTAGCCACATCTAAGCTAGGGCAAGGAGGCTTTCAATGGTGAGCATCTCTCCAATAAAACCATCATTTCCCTCTGAGTAAGAACCAACTGATAAAGCAGACAGCACATTCAGGCCGGGAAACCATGTCTGACAAGGACAAGCTTACTCCAACTCTGCCTGTGTGATCATAAACTTGGGCTTCGACATTTCAAACTCTTGAATCTGGAAAACAACTCAGCTGAAATTTATATACAGCATGTAATGTGAAGCTTGGCTAAAAGCAAAGCTGCCCTTGGAAAAAGATAGGCGATTTTAAACAAGAGTAATTTAAAAACCTGAATCAAAGATAAATCAGCTCTCTGATCTTTGAGGAGAAGCCTCCAAAGCAGAGGTCCATGCAGCCCACCCAGCGGAGGAGTCTCCCTCCCGCCTTGCCAAGAAGGGAGGCCTGGGGCTGCTGGAGGATTCCTCCCTGAGCCCTCTCTGGATGGGGAAAAGCAGGCTTGGGCCCTTGAAACAGGCATTAATCACATTTGGTTCCTTGTACCTGAGAAAAAATAACTACCTATGGGATCTGATTTTTTTGTGTTTCAAACTAGAGAAAGCTTTTATGATGTCTCTTGATGAAATATAACCACCCTCTCATTCTAAGCAGCCTCTAAATTCTCAAATGTGTGTAAATGGAAAACATGCTGTGGGTCTTTATTCCACTGAGCAGCAAGGAATAAATCAGAGCTCCCCCTTCCTGGCCACCCCCACTCAGTCCCTCCCCTGATACCTCGCAGATGTGCAGCATTCAAGGGAAGAACAGAAATGCTTTGTAAAATTAATATGTGGAAACTGATTATTTACCATAAATGCCTAGCCAGGGGCTTTCTCTACAGTGCCCTGTCAAGATATTAAGCTGAGTTTTTGCCTTCTGCCTACAAAAAGTTCTCCTTCGTTTCTGTCAGACAGGAGGGTCTCCATTTTATATAGGGAGACTATTGTGATGGTGTAGCGTTCCCCTCAAAAGTAAGGGAGCTATGGCTTAGTGATAAACAAAACATTTCACCCATAATGTATAAAATGTGTAAATCACTTTAGGATCCTGCTGGGTTCAAAGCCCTAAACACTCTTCATTAGTATAATTGATATTAAACTGGATGCTGGGGATCCAATAGATGAATACAAATGCTAGAACTTGGCTTGTACTTCATTCATATCTAAAAATATGTAGAAGATATACCACAGAGCTCACGAAAAGCTTTTAACTGATTTTAATAGCAGTCATTACGTTGGAAAATGAGACTTCCCCTTGTAACAGAGATGAACTGGTAAGAAACAAAGGAGGAGAGGTAACCAGTGCAGCGCCCCAGTGCCCTGCCAGAATTACTGCTCATCATTCTTGCTTTCAGCAGTGAGCTGGCTCCTTTTGTCAAAGACTACCACCATCTAATGAAACAATTAGGCTTGACAGTTTAAATATGCTATTTCGTTCTTTTCAAGCGTAAGTGCCAGCCACTAAGACAAACTATACCCACCACCTTCTTATCAGCACAGCCATTGTTATCCCAGATAGAATGCCCTAAAAATAAAATCCATTTTGTCGTGAAGCTTCATCAAGTCAGGTCATGTCTGCTCCTCAGGGCAGACTGCAGTGTACTAATTTCATTATGCTATTTTTAAATGTGGCCTCCTTGGATCTTTTAGGATGTCCTACATAGCTCAACAAGCCCTCGAGTTAATGTTCAGGGCTTTATGGCTGATCACCTCTGCCCACCCTGCCCTCATCCCTAACCCCAGCAGTCTCTCCAGGCCTGGATGGTTAACAAGAAACAGGTACAAGAATGGTGATGTATTCACTCTCAGGTGGACATCACCTACCGGGCACTGCCCAGCAACCAAGCTATTAGAAGATCAAGCTGGCACCAGTTTCTTGAGTTCATTATTAAAGTTACTCCTGCTTTTAAAAAAATCCACAAAAAGAGACAATGGCTTTCTAAGATATTATCATGTCATTTTTTAGTCTCATTGTACCCATTTCTGTTTTGTCTCATATAAATTATACTTCTAGTTATAAATAAAAGAAACAGATCCATAGGTGCACGAAAAGTATAGAAGAGTACATTATCTGAAATGAGTCTTCTAGTTGTGACTAAGAGAAACCCAACTCAAACTTGATAGGCATAGTGGAATATAGTAGATCTCTCCTTGTCTAGTTTCATTTTCTACAATTTCAGCTGTTATAAATATTAAATGGCAAATTCAAGAAATAAACAACTCATAAGATTTAAATTGCACTCTTTCTGACTAGCATGACAAAATTCTTTAAATTCTTTAATTGCTCAGACCCACCAAAGGACACAAATCATCCTATTGTTCACTGTGTCCATGTTGTATACACTACCCCCTCATTAGTCACTTAGTAACCTCCTTTATCAGGTCAACTATTGGTGTATTACAGTGCTTTTGTTTAAGTAACCTTTATTTAACTTAAAGCAAATAGCCCCAAACACAAGAGTAGTGATGCAAAGGAAGCACCATGGTATAAAATGTGGAAGGCCAGTTTAACTATGATACTAGTGATGCAGAGCATATAGAAAAAAACCTGTACCCACCAGAGGCTTTAGGCACAACAGGATTCGTGTGCTCAAATAAATGCTATGATAATAAGGCTTCTTTCCTCCAATCTCCAGTTCTATTTTTTTCCCTGTTTCAGCCAGTATCTCCAGGAGGCTTTCTTTTCCTGGTGGCCCATGATAGGACCCTCAAGCAACCTCAATGAAATGGGGAGTAACCCCAATGAAATGACATCTCCTTTTTCCCAATTATTTTAACCAAAGTTCCTAAATTTTTAACATTATCATGGTTTCACTTAAGAGTCCATACGTTAACTGTGCCCATCAGTTTGGCTAGAGGAATGATAATCTCTGAATGAGCTCATTTCTGTTATATGGTCATTCATGGATCCAGAAGTTTAGACCACGTGGGCTGAAAAGAAGGGAAACATGGATCTCCAAAATCTCATAAAGGTGTACCACTATAAGGAGGAACACATAGAAAGCAAACAGAAGCAAGACATTCATGAAAGAGAACTATGTCATCACAAACTGAAAACAGGATATTAACTTTAAAAATTTCTATTTATTTAGATAAGAATCAAAGACATATACTCAATCCTAGGAGAGATGCCAGAACAAGTTTTGAAAAGTTTGATGAATTCGTACTTATTGGAATAGTTAAAACATTTTCCCCCTCCAAGGTTTAGAAACTCTCGGGGGACATCAATTCAAGGAGTAATGAGAAAGTCATACAGAATGAAGAGAAAAACAAACGTGCAACATGAAGTCATTGGGAGAATGTGTTCACAAATTCCAATCCCATATTCACTCACATTTTGCCTACTGTGTGTTGTCCTCCTGCCTCTTGCCCTCTATTGTCTCTGATGATAAGTTAGTTGTTTGTCTTTCTGGAGTTTCCTTGTACATAATGAGTCATTTCTCTCCCATGGCTTTCAAGAATTCCTTTCTATTTACTTTTGGCTTTCCACATGGTGATTATTATGTGTCTGGATGTTAACTTTTTTGCATGTATCCTACTTGGAGTTGGTTGAGTTTCTTGGGTATATAGATTAATGTTTATAATCAAATTTGGAGATTTTAAACCATAATTTTTTCAAATGTATTTTCTGCATTTTACTCTCTCTTCTCTCCAGTTACTCCTGTCATACATGTGTCCTTGTGTTAATGGTGGCCCACATTTCTCTGGGGCACTGGTTTGGTTTGGTTTGTTTGTTTTCATTTTCTTTCTCTCTATTCACCAGGCTGTACACATTCTTTATTGATCTAACTTCAGGTTTGCTGATTCTTTCTTCTCCCAAATCTTTTTCAGCCT
This sequence comes from Heterocephalus glaber, assembly GCF_000247695.1. The sequence goes on from NW_004624743.1 coordinate 25,312,233, forward strand.
CTCTCATGAATTTTTCATTTGAGTTACAGTACTTTCCAAAAAGGCCTAGTTCCCTGTAGAGTGTAGGCTCTAATGTTTCTGTTGGAATTATTTTCCCCTTATTTTAACTTTTTAGCCTACTTTTCTGGGGGTTGTCCTCAACTGAACATAAGATGCTTATTAGTCAAAATTTGTGTTCAGCCCCTTTGGTCTGTTGGATTTCTATCCAGTATTATTGCATAAGGGGCAGGGGTACAGGATTGGGAGCTGCTGTCACAATTCAGGGAGTTGATGTTTTTACCACATAATTCTCAAGGGACTGGTAGCTTTAAAGTGCCCTCCCTGACTGTTCCTGAGAGGATCCCACTTTGGGCAGGCACACACCTTGCACACTGCCAGAGCTGCCTGTAACTTTAAGTTTGTTTTCCTAAGTGTTGTCCCCGGGCCAGAGTAGCCTATTGTTCAGCCAGTGTTCAGACAGAGGTTGGGCTTGTGCCAGTGTAGCTTTGCCATGTGCTGATAGATCTCTGTACAGAGATCTTTGTACAATTTGGGGAATGATTTTAAGTCTCCTCCAAGTCCTGATCTCATTGCCCCTGAATAGGTGTCTAGCACATGGGCACAGCCTTTCTGACCCACAGAATTGACAGTGGTCTCAGGAGGTTATTCTTGGCTGTCTCTTTCTATAGTTCTTTCTGTTAAACTTCTGGCTGTGTTGCTGTTTTACTTATTGCTACCAGTATCATGGAGTTACTAACACCTTCTTAATTGCTCTCACCAAGACCTGCATTGTTTTCAACATCCTTAGACGTGATATTCCCCAAGCTCTGTTCCAACCAAAGTTGGTCCCTTCCAGCAGAGCTTTTTACAATCTGGCTTTCTCTCTAATCAGTCTCCACAACAATGCACAGGAGCTTGGAGAAAGGACCGGTGGATCCCTTCTCCTAGAGTGACATCTCCACTCTATGAATGGGCACCAGATAGCCCATGGTCTTCTCATCTTGCCCCTCCCAGCATGTGACCTCCACACTATCAAGACTTGGGCCATTGGGATCACACTGTTCTGAGCTTGTCATACTTGGGGTAGGGGCATACCTTCAGGTGTTTTGTTTTGCTTTTTTTTTAACTATACCTTTTTAAAATAGAACTTTTGTATTGTGGGAGATGGGGGATTAAGAGCCACTGTAACTTGCCCTTCCAAGGGTGAGAACAGGCCTGTCCTGGGACCATGAGCAACAGGGAGGCCTCTCCTCTCTGCTCTCTTATCCCCCATTTCTTGACTACACCCACCCAGAGTAGAACACCCAGGTAAGTTTCCAGACATGAAGCTGGGGAAGAGGTGGGGTCCTGACTCAAATGCCCTGCTAATCTCATTGCTCAGTAGATTTTCTTAAATAAATATTTCTCCATTTACTGATGACCTATGACAATTTCCAGAAATTTTAAATAGCCTTTTATTATTTTTACCAGTTAAATGTTTGTTTTACTGAAGGTTTAACTCACCCTTCTGCAAGGCCCTCCATACTCACATTTAACCTCCATTGCTCTTAGTTACAAATCTATGAGTCACACAACATTCGAGAGCTTAAAGAGTTATCTAGTCTATTCCTTCTGCCTTTGGGCAGGATAATACCTTAGCTAGCCAGATAGATGAAAATCTATACTGGTTTTGAAAACTTCCAGAGGAAAAAAAAACATTTCACAGCCTCCTTTAATAACCTAAATCAGTGCTTAACAACTCTCACTGCCAGGAATCTTTTCCTTGCACATAACCTAAAGCCCATGTGCTACAGTTTAAAGGCCTTTTCTCATCATCTGTCAGGGAGGAGGTAGAGAACAGCTGGCCACCATACAACACTTCCTCTCTGGGAGGAACCATCGCCAGCCTCTTTTTATTTTTTAATCCTCTTTTGGTCCTATCATAAAATAAACAATATTTCCTGATACAGTTTTTTAATCCTTGAGCAACTGTGTCCACTGTTCTGAAATCTTTTCACTCTCACTATTACCTACTCTTGTGAGACTCGAAATATTTCTCAAGGTGAGATCCAAGCACTCTGTACATAATTCTTCTCTTGGAGCCCTGGTTAACTATGCAGATTCCTGGGTTCCACCCTAGACTTTGTGAATCATGATCCTGGTTATGGATCTGGGAATCAGAATTCCTAACAAATTTCCCCAGGGGGTTCTGAGGCTGTCATATTCAGGATCCATTAGGCTACACTTTAACCTGTTTTCAGTGGACCGTGGTTTGCAAAACCTTCCTGCGCAATACAATCACATAGGAGCTTCTAAAAATTCTGACTCCCAAGCTGTACCCCCATCCAATTAAGCAAGAGTGTCTGGGTGGCACTAGGGCCAGCAGTCTTTTTAAAAATCCTCAGGTGAATTCAAAGTGTAGCAAAGCAAATCAGTCAGTTCTTCAATGCAAGGTTGATGTCAGCACCTACTAGTACAAAACCTAATACAGAGTACATTAGTTCTCAGTGTTACATACCTGAGTGAATTGGACCCAAGTTTATTCCTTGCTCCTTGGAGGTCCCATTTTTTTAATCTAAATAATGGTATATTTAATTGTAAGGGTAAAGTAACCTTCCCTAGAGTAAAGATAAGTCTTTCATTACCATTTTTTTTGGAGGAGATTTGACTCTGAGGTGAGGGATTGAAGAGTTCTGGTTTGGAAATCTATTAAGACTGGAGATGCTAGGAGCTGCCTCTATGAATATTCCCAGGAGGCATCATGAGGACTGGAAATATGAGTGATGAGTGTTGAAATCTTCACATCAAATGATGTCAAGACTCCTTTTCTGCACTACCTCGGGTTTATTTCCCTTATTCTTACTCTTGTCCCATCATTGCCCTGGAGGGGAGCCCACAGGTTCTACTGGCACCACCAGATAGTTTGTCAATCCACGCCCACACCATGTTCCCTCTCTGTCCCCTGAGGCTTCCCTGGTGTCAAAATCATGGAGGATAAGACAGTCCTCAAGGTGCTTACAAATGCTCAAAACTAAAGTGTGAGAAAGTTAATACTCCAAGGAGCAAACCCTTAGCCAATGCGAGATAAGATGGTAGATAAATCTGTTGCCCTTTTCCCACAACTTTCCAACCCCCTACTATGTGATGTCTGCAAACACAGGTTATAAAGCATCTAGACTAGAGCGTGGTTCAGAGGAATTCAGCAGTCAGTTGCATTTAGTATTGGATAACTTAGTAATGCTTTCTTAGCTTGCTTTCTTCCCTTCCCTACTTCACTGCCCTATCCCTACCTCACTGCCCTATCCCTACCTCACTGCCCTATCCCTCACTCGGAATCCCAGGAATAACAAATTAGAGTGGCATGAAAGGCCCATAAGTACACTGCTTCAGGCTCTGGTTAGTGGAGGAAGTCCAGTTACACAAAAGGTACTCAGGGCCTGTCCTTCATCTTTATATCTTACCATCACAAAGCCTGGCACAACTGGTGTGCCCAATAAATATAGACTGACTTGAACATAGAAGAGAAAACTGGAGAGAAGAAAAATTACACCCAAACTGCCTGAGATTAGATAAATTTTTGGTGAGAGAAGAGCCAAAACATTGTGATTTAATGTTCCCATTAAGCAACTTTCCAGATACTCAGTTTTTTTTACCTTATATAATGAGATCCTGAATTGCATCTGAATCGGATGAGGCTCAAATGAGAAAATATGGAGTGCTCTGAAAATAGTAAAACCAAAGTGTTATTGTTTTGGTATTATGGGCTTATATGGTAGCTTGTTTTTTCTTCAGATTTTGAGGTATTTCCATATATTAGAATTAACATGATTTAGAAAGAATATGGGATAACTGTGTTTTGATAGAATAACCATAATGAAGAATTGTAAGTGATCATCTGAGATGAACACTTTCATTTTTGTTTAGATACATAGATAATGATAAATAGATAATAGAGATTCAAATATATGCACTGTTTTTAGGAAGATAGAAGAACTGTGTGACACAAAAATCAAGGCATACCAGACTTTTTCTTTTTTGTATTTTAAAACTGCAACCATGAAATGTTAGTTAATAAAAAGTTCTCCACTGTAGTAAGCACATAAATGACTAGGACTGAGTCTGCAATCACCAGCTAGTACAGTCTGTATTTACCATGCATCTGCTGAGCAATCAAATAAGTAAGTTGAATAATTACACTGTGACACTTTTGAGCTCTTACCAAACATTTTTTCACAATTGGGGCATTCCATTAAGTACCCATCCACTGCACAGAGATGGAGCCAGTGTTGCATCAGAAGTGGGTAGAAGGGCAGCTGCATGATGGAACAAAGCTCTGCTCACTGTTTTCAAGCTTGGAACCTCTGTACATATACTACCCTGAAGACGGATTCTGAGTGGAAGAGAGCCCTGATACTGAATGACTTTGAATTCCATAGGAAGAAATGTATTTCCCTTTCAAACTTCGGTGTTGCTAAAATGTCTCTGCCAGGGGCCAGAGATTTAGCTCGGTGGTTCCGCCGCCTGCCTCACAAGTGCAAGGTCCCAAGTTCGATCTCCGGTACCAAAAAAAAAAAAAAATGTCTGCCAAACTTCTCCATGCCCCGCCCTTGCTCTTAGAAAAAAGGAAAATAAAACTGTATATAGGTAATTTTTAAAATAATAATGAGCTAATTTTTTAAGGAAAAATATAAGTCAATATTACCCATAGTATATAGATTTTAAAAGTAAACACGCAAAACTTCAGGAGTGGAGTTTGGGAATTGTTATCTAGGCTTCTGCAAATCCATGAGATCTCATTCTGTAGGCTAAAATGAATTTGCTAATAAATGTTATCTATCTTGTTTTATATGGTTAGTTAAATTTTTAGCATAATTGTAGGAGAATCTTAGGGAGAAAGCCCCAAGTTTTTAGCATTCATTTAGAAAGTGATATTTTCTCCTCAAATCATCATAGAGGACTTTCAGCCAGACCTGCTTCTTTATAGGGTGTGGCTGTTAAGAAGAATTCTCCTGAGCAGTGCTCATCAGAGACCGCGCAGAACCAGACTTTAGCTAGCTCTAGGCTCAATTAAGGAAGATTTTAGTCATATTTTTACTTATAATACTCTGTTTGTGATACCTAAACATGTTGTCTTTATTTTTTTGGCACAGTATGTCTTAGTTGCCCTTTTACAGTTTATCAATGGAGGCCTGGGAAAGACTAACTCCAAGTAAGCTTCCAGAGAAAGTTTTACATACTGCAAAGATGATTACAGAAGACATGTCAAGAGATTCAGGATTAATTCAAATATATATTTTTTCAGACCACTAACAAAACAATTAAGTGCAAGACATATATAAAACAAATATTTATGTTCTGAGCCATACATTCATTTTTGTTTTACTACCTTATCCATTTTTCCTCTCATGGTTTGAAATCTACATTAATTATTATTTACCTGTCATTTTTTCCCTGTTTGCTAGAGCTCCAGATGCCTTTAAATAAACCAGAATACATGGAAAATAAAGCAATATACATGGTAAATAATTGCACAAATTCTTAAAAACTGCAGAATATCTCCAAACCAAAATAATTTTTTTATCAATAAATCTTCTAGATGATTCTATAAATGAAGTAGTTTGGTCAATGTTACTAACCTTATATCAAAATTGGGAAGTTGAAGGGTAGTCTCATTATTTGGAAAATAAAAATGAACAGTTGAAGTACTTATTTAAAAGTTTACATAAAATACCAGAAAAACTGCCATCATTTAGAAGCAGATGGAGGTGTGTGGGAATTGAACTACTGCCTGATCATTGTGATCGATTGTTCACATTAATCAAATTCATTGAGTGAGTGTTGACACCACTTGTTGGGTAGGGATGTAATCACAAGTTCTCAATGAAACTGTAAGAAGATATAAATGTACATTGAACCAGAATTGACTTGGATGCTAGTGCTAATAGTTTCAATAATCCTCTTTATTGCAATTACTGTGAGATTAGCCTTTTGAGTTAAATGACTCCAGGTTATATTCTTTCTTATAAAAGGCCTTTATTTGAAATTACAGAACTGTGCTAAGGAGAGACCATAGGAAGCATTTCTTTCACTCAGCCAACCCACATTTTCACCAGCCTGAAATACCACACTAAGCACTGTCATGAGTCTATGCAATGCTCTTGTACAAAATGAAGAAATGCTTCTTTGGTCTTGTGCAGTTCCAGCTTGGCAAGTAGGATGCAGGTTGGACTTCTGCCCCTACTTTACCCCTCCCTTAGCCAGTAACCAACATAACTGTATGGCACATCCCTGAATAGGACCAAGGTTTTCTGAAGCATAACTAAGAATATATCTGTTTTGCATTTTTTGAATATTCAAAAACTAATATTGTTTCGAGTATCTTTTTAATAGCTAATCAACTATTTTGACAAACTGAGTAACACTTCTATGTACTAATAACCCTTCTAATTTTTTACCAAAAAAAAAAAAGTACTGCTCATCTCATTGTTGAAAAAGAGATGAACTACTTTGATCATTGAAATTTTTCTCAAGGAAAGCACTGATTCAGGACTCCCAATGATTTCATCATTGACCCAGTGGCACTAGGAGCACAAAGCCCCAGATGAGAGCAGAGCTTTTGTGGCAATTCAGTTTCTATCAGGTGGAATTACACTATAAATCCAAAAGACAATAATGGTTACATCCATTGAATTAACATCTGTGACAATAAATATAATAAAAATACCCTTTAGTGCAATGGATTCAAATGGGATTGCTTTTAAACTTGAGATATCATTATAAGATGCTTTTAAGATTGAATTCTATAGCTCCCTGAAAACAAAATGAGGAAAAATATATTTAAAATATCAGTTTTATAATGGGTATATTTCTTTTTTGCTCCAGATCATTAGGAGTCTCCAACGCTGTCTTCTTACCTAAGCAGGGAGGAAAAAAAATTGAGAAAGGAAGTGACCTTTAATTTAGAAGGCTAGTATTATCATATCATGTGGTATATTAAACTTGCAAAAATGCAATGTCTTCATCTGGCTTGCTTTGAGGAACTCAGTGATCTATAAATTTGACGTTATTTGTATAAAATAGATTAAAACAAAAAATGCAAGCTGAATTGTTATTAAATTTGTGCAAATGCAGTCACTAAATTATAATAGTAAAGCATTATTATGCAAATTGGAGCTAATTTTGCAATATTCCTATCTAATTGTTTACAGTGCTGTAGAATTATGGTGCTGTTAAGCAGGGCAGGATGTTGTGTGAAACAGTGTGTTTTTAATTTGAGCCATCTTCACTTCCTGTGATTTTTTTCTAGTTATAGTAAGCATGGAAAAGGGATTTAGCATGGAGAAAACAAGGGCAGATGTCTCCTTCATTGTGTACTCAAGGACTTAGCTAATTAATATTTTCCATGTGCTTCAGACACAGAGATGGAGATGTGCTCTCTTCAGAGGTTCACAAAGCTCCCTTTTTTCCTTCAGTCTTTATGACATGTCAGGCAGAACAGTGTACAAAGATTCGCTCCAAGGAATATTTTTAAGAGATTTGTTTTGAGATGAAGGACTCCTTGAGTGTGGGATATCCTAAGTGGTCCTAAGCCTCCAGCTGTGTTCCTTAGCAGAAGGGGTTAGAGAAGGCTGCTCACAATGTGACAGCACAGAATTATGTTTGAAACGGCACTTAAGGAAAGGTTTGGAGAAGAAGACGAGACCACTTTCTATCCAGTGGAGAAATCACATTGAATAAACAATTTTAGCAAGAGGTCACTGAATGCTGCTTCAAAGGAAACACCCTTCATCTTCTTAGGTAAGCAAAAATCAGTGTCTGGGATTCATTTATGGAGGGCATTCTGCTTCCTGTTGCCCTTACAATTCTTCTTTTATCCTTCCTATTACTCAGCGATTTCATGTAAGCTGAAAACTGTCAGCATATGAGAAACCTCTCTGCCAATGAGATGACTTTTTTTTTTTTTTAATCCAGAAAGCCTTGCCAAGTTTATGAGCCAAAAAATAGCTGAATTATAATGACTGGAACTTCAAAGAGAAAGAAGAGTGAAAGATATTAAAATATTTTTGTAGAAATATCTGACTCTTAAAAATCGGCAGGAGTTGAACAGCATGAGAATGAGAGAGTAAAACTTCAGGATGTGACCCAGGGAGCCTCAATGTCTGGTGATAAGAAGGTGCCCCCAGGTGGAGCCTTCTTGTCTAGTTATTGTCCACCCCTGATTGGAGGAGAGGGAGCAGTGTGGGCAGGAATGTGAATGTAGAATTTGAGAAGAAACGTGTCAGATGAAAAGGACCTTATTGTTTTTCTCTTGGTTTAGCACAGGCTTCTCTTGCTTAGGTGATTCATATTTTTTCAGTCTTTTTGCTTTTGATTGTGTAAATCTTCTGAAAATCTCAAGGTGAACTCTCAACTGCTCCACCAACTATATTTAAAGGAGCTTTTTTAAAATTTCTTTTTGAGTGCCCCCCCCAACGATTCCCATGACCACCTTTTTCTTCACTCTGAAGCCTTCTAAAAAAGTCTATCTCTACTTTTGCAAAACTTGCTGCACAGAAATGACCTTAAATTCCCTAATATGTTACCTCTCCCAGGAGATTTTGCATTTCAACAAAGGTCAAGACTTAAGATTGAGACAACCCATTGCTTTCTAAATTTAGACAGTAGTGAGTATTTTACTTCAGATATCCATGACAATTTGTGTTTGCTAGTAACAGAGTCTAGAAATAACAATGGCTTAAGTAAGTGGGCTTCTCTCATATGAAAGAAGTCTAGTGATCAGCACCATGATAATCAGTTACCCGGCTCTTCTCACTTTTCTGCCTCTTCACCCTTCCAGCACTTCATCCTCAAGTTTGGATCCTGGTTTAAGGTTGGTGCTGTCATGCTGTCCACCTTCAAGCAGGGAAAGTTGGTGATACAAATGGTTCTGATGTTTCTTCAGAAGTTCTGTTTACAATTACTGCTTACAACTTTTTTTTTTCCTTGGGGAGGGGGTCCTGCATATGTTGCTAAGGCTGGTCTTGCACTCTTGAGCTCAAGTAATCCTCCTACTTCAACTTCCAGAGCATCTGGAATGACAGGCACATGCCACCACATCTGACCATAAGTTTTTGTTTGGGAATATTTCTGCTTAAAATAAACTCAGGGGTTTTCACATCAAGAATAAAAGGGGATAGCCGGGGATTTAGCTCAGTAGTTTTGCTGCCTGTTGTGCAAGCACAAGGACCCGAGTTTGATCCCCGGTACCAAAAAATTAAAAAAAAGAATAAAAGGGGATAACAATTATTGCGTAAAGAACTAGGAATTTCTGCTACATCTCTTAAAATGCAAATTTCCTGTTACCTATATGCTTCAATGATGTCCAAACCCAGTCCTCTTTGTTAGCCCATTTTCTGCCATTTTTCAAAAAGATAAATATATGGTTGTTTCAAGCAGCCAGAATTGTACGTAGATAATATAAGGAATGAAACATGTGGTCCCATAATCAAGTATGTTATCCATTCTTTATTATCAGCTATATTGAGAATGGCTAACTAATCATATGTATTATTGCTCATTAGTCTTCCATGATTAGGCAAGCTTTAATCTTTCATGATAATGGGATAGATATTAGATTGTCATGGATTAAAAAATATAGAGAAAACTGGTGATATTCCCAAACTAAACTCCAATTTTCAGAGTTTAAAAAAATCCTCTTTTAAATTATCAGTTGAATCTCACACGTGAAAATAAATGAAGAAACCAAGTACTTTTCTAAATAATTTAAAATTCCGTACTTGTAGACAAACCCACACACACAGGAGAAAATTATAGTTTGCATAAGTGAAAAAGACAGAAAGGATTCTTTTTGTTGTTTAAAGGAAGTTGTCAAGAAAACTGTCTTAATATTTTACTTTACTGGTGTGATTATATAGCATTTGGGGATAAACAACTATGGTAATATCTTTCTCCTTTCTCTGTTTTGCCTTTCCCTGCTTAAGAAAGAGGGGTTAATGAGGATCCAAATGGTAAGCTCTGAGTAAAGCCAGAGTTAAGGCTGAAAGAAAGCACATGGATAAAGCAATCTAAAGGAGAAAGGGAGGACATATTTAAATTTCCAAAGCATCCCCAGCAATCCTGAAACTCCTGAATTTGTTATACAATTTTATAGCCTCTTGCACTTATTCAATTAAGACCTTTCCATATGTCATCTCCTGGATTTTGCTCACCCCAGCTTGAGTCACCAGGGCGTCTTTAGTAGAATTCGAACTTCTATTCACACATATGAACTGGCTCCAACTCCTTGCCCCACTGCTTAAGAAGAGGCAAGAAGCTTTGGGGAAAGACTGACTTTCTGGTGATCAGTTTTTCACTCTAAAATGTTACAAATATGTGTAAGGGGTAGACCTGGCACATAACAGCAGTTTGAAAATAGCTTAGATGTCAGGGAGAAAAGAGTTAGGCACCAAGAGGAGACTTTCAGACAATGTCTTTGTTCCTTTATGGTTGCTTGATGGGTGGGATGGTCTGACACGGGCAATGATAAAAAAATCTGCTCTCTATACTCTGAGTCATTGACATGAGTTATTAGTTCTGAGAGAATAAATCATATACAAAAAACCCACTATAATGAACATCACTTTTATTTCTTTTCATAGTTCACTATTTGTACAACTTTGGTATGGTCAAAATTACAAGAGATTTTCATTGTACAAAAAAATACTGGTTAAAACAGAGTGTCCTGTTTAATAGGATGCTCAGAAAAAGGGGTTTTCTTTATTTGACACCATCAATTTACACATGCATTGCAAGTGCTATTAAACCAGTTTTCAGATCAAGATGTTTCCATTAGGTCATAAGTACTTTCACACAACATATAAAATGAACATCTTGAGCTGTTGAAATTAAAAGGTCTGAGCCACTTATTAGTAAACATTTCTAATAACTAAATTTTCACACATTTCTCATTACTTAGTATATCATAGAGATAAGAAATGTCTCTGGGTCTATCAGGAATGATATAAAATGATGTCTGATAAATCGGTGTGTGTGTGAATTTTAAACACAATGAATTTAAATATCCAAAATAGCTGTCCTTCAGAGAAGTAACTTTAGAAACCTTTGTTGATTCCAATAATACTGAATTTATTCAAGATCTCATTGGACTTTGACTTCCCACTGGATATGTTCAAAGTCCGTACAAAAAAAATATATTGATATTTTACAAATTATGTCTTTTTTTTCTTTGCTTTAAGACAATATTATCTAGATGGCTCACTTACTTTACTGATCAGACTTTCTTTTGGGGACTCTTTGATATCTCTCAAAATTAAATGCTTCTTTAAGCATGAAGATTTATTTTCACTGAGAAAGTTGAAAAGATTCTGAAAACATCACAAAAGAGCATTTAAAAATATTTTTAAAACAAAGGTAGTAAGATTGTGCATGTATCTAAGGCCTCCTCCATGACTGTTCTAAAGCAAGAGAACTCTCGGTTGAAGGCTAATCCCTATGGGTTTCTTTGTATAAAGCAGTCACCTCTGGTGTGGCATCTGTTGAGCCTTCCTGATTCTGTCAAAGCAGAACATTTTCATCATTTCTTCCATTGTTAGGAAGTTTGCCAAGCCACAGAAACCAGGCTAGCAGTTTGGAGAATTTAGAAAACCTGTCCATCTGCATCCCAGGTTAAGGAAAAGAAAGGCAGCAAAGAGAAAAGAGAAGATAAGCACTAAAAGGCAAAGTCAGACAAAGAAGTTACTATGCTCGAATATTTCTTAGGTATTATTTCAAATGTTCTTATTGGAGGCAATGACCACTGAGCATTTAGCATGAGCGAATCATCACCCTTGTTACTTGATGTACTGTATCTTCTATAACCTTTTCTAGTAAGTGCATCCAAGGGAAGTGTTCTTAGCAGTCACTTACAGATGAGCAGGCAGACAATTTTTTTCCTGTAAGTAAATACAGTACTCTAGACTTCAGTTTCCTATGATTCCAAAGCCAGTGAGCTCTCAACTCATACTAAGAAATTAACAGAAAACCAATACTTCACTTGAGATTTTTAGGAAATCAGCAAATTCAGATACAACTTAGATACTTTCTCAGGGGATGTGGACAATCTATCACTCTGAGCCTGATTTCTCCTGAGTAGGATTTCTGTTGATTGTATCAGGTACTTTTATTATGGTCTTGGCCCATCTCTTTATATATTCCAGGAATCACGGGAATTGCTAGTTAAATTCTGTTGACACCAAATAACTGTCATGGTACAATTGTTTTATTTTATTAACTTCTCTTTTAATACTGCATAATTTTTTTTCCCATGATTCTAGTTCGTGACTATTTTTTTCCAGGACCTTAACATTTCCTATGCCATGTTAAGTCACTATTAGGAGTTAATTTCATACTTGGTGAATGGAAATAGTTGACATAGTCTAGCACTAATATTTCTCCATACAACATGAATGGCTGGTATCCTCCAATCCTTTCTCCCCATCATCCCACATATCTCTTCCCACTTTCCCTCTGTGAATCAAACAAAAGATGAAGAAAGATGACATCGTCCTTCTACCTGACTCTGACCACACATAATTACAAAACAGCCAATTTTAATTAGTTTCCTCCAATGTCTATCATAGGTAGTCTATCTGTGGTATAGATATCAAGCCCTCAATAGTAGAATTCATGTCTAGCTAAGCAGTACACACCACTGTTGACACAATGCAAGAATGTCCAACTGAGTGTAGCCATGTGGACTAGACAGAAGCAAAGGTCAGGACTCCCCCATTCCTGCTCTTTTTCAAAATATGGTGATTTTTTTTCATTCTGTCAATACTGGATGTGTCACATAAATATGTAATTGAGACTCCTTGGAATAGTAGGATTAGAATATACCTATATAAACCTCATATTTTGAGGGTAGTTAAGCTTTTTGTTTTATCTGATAAACCATAGGAGACTGCTTACTTTCTTCAAGAGAAATTTTATAGTTTTCTTCCTACTAGTTAGGTAGGAAGACCAAGGGCTTTTCTTCCAAAGCTACTTTGTGGTTTCCATTCTGCTTGGCTTTCCTTCCTCTTAGTACTTCTCTCCTGCCTCCTTTGTTTCTAGCCCTCCTCCTCCAGGTCTGTTTCTCATTCCTTGGGGAGGCAGTCCATGGGCTATCCTGTCAGAATTTAGATTCCAATTACTCTTTTTGCTCCATGAAAAACCTATCACTTGTTCCTCAGATTTTTAAAGCCTAGACTCATGTATGTACTCCATTAAAGGAGAAGTGCTGTAGAATGTGGTGTGCTGTGGGCCAAGACTAATCTTCAATTCTGTAGATGCTGGTGCTCTGTTAGTCTTGGTTGACTGGGTAATTCCCATGTAGCTTTTGCTTAATATCTGAGTAATTGGAGGGAGAAGGACTTTGGCCTGTCTTTCTCCTTTTGTGACTTCCTCTTTTGCACTTTATTTGAGAGTACGAGTGAGTGTGACTTCAGATGAGAAACACTTAACAGTGAGTCAGGGAGATGAAATTTCACCGAGATGCAGAACACAGGAAGAGAAAATGTGTGAAAAATCACGTTGACGAGGTTGTCTTGGTAGCTAGTAAAGCAGAGAAAGGAAATTCCCACACAGCAGGCTTTAATAAAATTGGCAGGCAGGGTTGTTGAGCTGAGAATACTGGTGAGGAATATAGAGACAGAGAACAAGAAAAGGAATCACAAGGCCTTTCTTATATTGGACATTCTTTCCTTGCACCTAATTTATTCTCTAAATGAGTTTTCAGATGAGAATTGTTTTCCTATGAATTTTCAGTGATGGATTTAAGAGAATGGTGGTGCACTTCCTAACACAAGAAGTTAACCAAATATAGGAAAGTATGGTTTGGTATTAAAGATTTCCAATCCCAAAGGTAGTTTATAAAGAGTAGGAATTTATATCTGTGTATAACAAACAACATGTGAAAATTCAGATCCAGGGGAGAGGAAGCAAGACATAGTCATTACTTAATGAAGTGATTCATCATGTGAGTCTATACAATACACACACACACACACTCCTGAAGGGGTTTAAAATATCATTTGATTTTCATACAGCTTTTCTGAAATTCTTGTATCTACCACCACGTAATACAAGCCTGTTATCATGATAAACATGAAAGTCCTATTTCCTTATTGCATAGGTCACTTTACCAGTGACCTACATTTTACTTCTTTGTTGTGCTTGTTATTTGTATTCTGTCTCCATCTACCAATTTGTAAGGTTCTTGGGGCTAGGTGTGTAACTCAGTGGTAGACGGTTTATTAAATATTCACAAGGCCCTGGTTTTGATCCTAGCACAACAAACAAGCAAACTAACAAAACAGTTTGTAAGATTCTTTTTTTTTCCCCCCCGGTACCAGGGATTGAACTCAGGACCTTGCACTTGCAAGGCAGGCGCGGTGGCCCTGAGCTAAATCCCTACCCAGTAAGATTCTTAAGAGCAGATCACTGCCTGTTTCACTGATGTACTCTGAGTGCTTAGAAGTCTTTGTGGCACATAGTCGGTGCAAATGAAATATCTACTTGGGGGCTTGGGGAAGTTTGCCTTATATAAATAAACTGCCCAATCCAAAGGTGGCAGCCAACCCAGAATTCCTTAATTTAACACCCTTTAAGTTGGTGGCTCTTATTTGAGTCTTTACCAGGGTTTGTAAGAAGAGAGAATAATCCTCGGACAGGCTGCTGAAGACCAAGGAGTGTAACATAGAACATCTCTAAATGCCAGCAAATGGCCAGATTGCATTGGGAATTACTTGCCTTGAATACGTAAAATATTGTTGGGAACATCAACTTTAACCTTTACCTTTCAGAAACTTGTGCTGAAGTCCCTACCTAGATTGAGGTTGGTGGCCTGGGAGAGAGTCAGCATCTTCCAGAAAGAGGGCCCAGTGACTTCAGCCTCAATCAAGTGCTTTTTATTTAGTAGCTGGCTACTGAGAAGGAAAAGCAGCAAATTCTGCTGAAGACCCAAGGCTGAAATAAATACTGCCCTTAGAACTGGAAGGTCACTTTACAGCAGTGCTGTCTGTCACTCTGAGCTCCCTTCCTCTTCAGGGGAGACATGAGCTTAGGCAAAGAGTATGGATAAAATGCCTATTTTAGCTGACAATATCTAAAAGAGGGGGAGAAAACAGCCTAAAGCTTGTGCCCCTCTTGCTCTTGGTTATGGTGGAGAGGGAGGAGAGGCGGTCAGCTCCTGCTGTTCCCAGTGGGGTCCCTCCAAGAGCAGTTCTTGTATTAACCACTTCACTGTTTTGTCCGCATCTCGTTATCTGTTCTTGTTAAAAATCTTTATTATTCATGGATACAAAAAAATCCCATCATTAACCCATCATAAATATTCATAACACTTTGCAATTGTGTGCATTTCATTTAGCCACTTGGCAAAACTTCTCTGAAGTACTGGAGTTTTAAGGAATCTGGCTAACGAGACCAGAGCCCAGGAAATGCAGTGGTGGCTTTTCTACTTTATGTTATTTTATTTTAACCTGAAAACAAATGCAGAATATAAATAATAATTAAAAGAGATAAGCAGGGAAGGCAAGTTCACTTGCTATGAAGAGCCACACATTCTTCAGCTTTGTCTTGAGGGTGCTTTTGTGCGTAGCAGAAGATAAGGGTAAGCACTGTACAACAAGACGGGGAGTTGCGAGGCTACACTCCTAATGGATTTATCTAGGAACCCACAAAGGCCAGATAAACCCTTTGCTTTGGTTAACTGGGAACTCTCTTCTCATGTTCTGTATAATTACTGACGTCAGGTTGAAGTTGAGATAAGCGAGCCCCTTCTCTTGGACTTATTATAGCAGGCAGCCATCCCATTTTTAGAGTGTAAGAAAGACTTATATCCATCTCTCTCTTTCTCTTCTTCTAATCCGGTTTATCTAAACTGTGCACTCTCCCATCAGTACTGAGAGCTTTTCACTGGAGTACAAGAAAACCCAGCAAACTTCCACAGCAGCCAAGTGGAATTGTAATAATGTGTTTCCCCACTGAGGAAGGGGGAGCCACCCCCTCCCTTTCAGAGCACACACATTTAAGCTAGTGGGGGCATCTTTTGTACCACAAATTCTTGCCTTGAAATGTTTCTTTCCTCTCTTTCATCTTAAGGATTCTCACCACTGAAAAGGAATTTTTAAACAGAGTGAGTTTGAAGAGAGAATATATATACACCAACAGAGTTTGCCGCTCTTGCTTGCACTTGTTCAGGAGTCTACCATGGCATTACTGACAGCATTTATACTCCAGAATGAGTTTCCTTTCCAGCATAGTAGCTAATGGATGCAAGAAAATATTGGTAATGTTCAAAACTGCTCAACAAGTCCTGCTTTCCCTAAGGGTTTATGCCAAGTTGAAGCAAGATACCACCAGTCCCAGTATTAGACTGGCTGATAATGTATGTCACTTTTGTCAGGAAATGTCATGTCTTAATGGGGAGCACTCCAGGTTCCCAAGCAGAAGATCAATTAAGGGAAGGTCTCCTTGGTCCCCATCCCCTGGAATTAGAGTGAGTCTTGTTTTTCTACCATGGATCCTTGAGTTCATTTGTAGTGGTGTTTGGCATTCATCTCATTGTTTGATGGCCCGTCTCAAAGACTCTCGAATTAGAGTCTTACTTTTGCAACTCCTCCTCCTGCCAACTGATATGGAATATCAGAAGGGAGAAGGGGCTCTTTTCACTATTCATTTTATATTCAACCCCATAAAAAGTCTACATCTTCAAGAAAATTAAGTGTGCCGATTTATGTAATTCATTGTGTCAATTTAGATGTGACCTTTGAAATATGGCAAATTTCTTCAGTATGTAATATATTAAAATTCAAAACCAGGTTTTTAAATTCTAGTAGTATTAATTACTCCCTCTGTGCTTCCATTGCACTTTTCATAACCTTCTTATCCTATTTGTTTAATAGACTATTTTGCTTGCAAGGAACTGAGATTCAAGAAGGGTAGTTCAAATAATGAGAGCTTATTTTAAGGATGACTATGCTAATAATGGAGTCAGAATCTTATGAAATCCTCAAAATAGAAGCCAAGTAATGACCAGGCATTACAATGACTGTAACTGGGAAGTGACTCTGGGTTTCAAAAGCAACTCTGTGGAACTAAGCAATCAAAATTGGGCTTGGCTAAGCTGGTGATTTAGCTCAGTGGTTCCAATGCCTGCCTCACAAGTGCAAGGTCCTGAGTTCAATCCCCGGTACAAAAAAAAAAAAAAATTTGGGCTTTGCTGGAAGAAATAAATGTACCTAAGATATATTCTGCACATTTACTCTGTTTTTGTTTATGCCCCTCTCTTCTGACCTATCCTGTTTATATTACCTATTAAGAGGGACATATTAATTGACCTGGGTAATTACTAAGTAGTAAGTTAAGAAGAGAGATAGTAATGCCTTTGACAGAACACATGCAGGATGCTGACCAGTCCATGGATTGGCTGTCTTTGTGTCAGTTGCACAACTGTCCAACCAGTTATGACTATGACTGAGGTGATTTGGGGTATTACGTGGCTTCTGATTGCTTCCTTTCTCTTTTCTTGAAAAGGGCTGTATAAATGACAAGCCCCATGACTAATATGTACAACTTCATAAAGGCGAGGAGTTTCATCTGGGTGGGGCCAGGCTCCTATTAAAAATGTCCACTTTGCTTAGCATAGCTCTGGCATGTAGCATATGTTCCATAAACTATGGCTGAAGTAAGGAAGAGAATCTTTATATTCTTTTTTGAGGCTAGTTTTCAGTAAAGTGAAGTAACTTGTAGTATACAGGTGATTTGATATTTACTTATCAACAGCAGGAAATCACTGAATATTTGGATTCTAAGATGTGGTATATCTTACTTTTTCTTTATGCTTTCCAGAAAGTGTTTTTACTTTATCTCTAAGAATCAAGCCACGGTGATAGAGTCACCAACTCAAAATGATATGATATCAATGCCAAACCTCTTTTCAGATGAAAAATTTGCTACGTCCTCACCCAATTTTTCTATTACTCTCCAGTCACTTTCTGTAGGAAGCTGTAATAAGCCCTCGGTAGCTTCTCTAGGAACAAGCCAGCCTATGTGGAAGAATGCGAGTTTGTATTCTGACTTTAAGAGGCTAGGAAACTATTTTTATAGGAAAAGCTGGAGCCCCTCCCTCAAGATGAACACATCTTCCTTCCTCTAAGCTGAACATGAAAAGACGTCATGGATGCTGTGGACAGGAAGCATAGGTCAGCAACTCCCACCTCTCCTCACAGGAAATGCAAGCATAGCTTCAGTCCTTCAGGCTGATTTCATAATATTATTGTTCCAAACAACAATTGAACTAAGATTCTGTGATCATAGTGTGGAGCTCTCAGATGTAGCACCAAGGACAAGTATGTGCTGGACAAAAATATATAGCTGCTTGGACCACCTCCCCTTACATTGTCATCATTTTCAGTTGCCCCTTCTTCTCCATCCATGAAGTTGATCAGGGCAGAGAATGTATTTGGAAGCAGAGGAAATACTACAGTGATTGCAAAGTCAATATTTTTTGCAAATCTCTTACCCAAAATGAATGTCAGTTCCTTCATAGGAGGTTCTTTCCCTGTTTCTTCAAAGGAAAACTTGATTTTGTTGGGGGGGGGAGTGCTGCTTCTATATGCCTGCAGCGTACAGTAACCTGTTGTCTTGATGTCAATTACCTTGCTTTCTCTTATGCTCTGTTATTGCTTCATAGAACTCTAGGGAGTCTTTGTCAGTATCTGGGGGCCCCACTTTTTCTTCTTCCTTTCAATAGAGCTGTCAAATTTTGGACCAGACCAATAAAATTAATTTAAAAAAATTTGGGATCAGACCAGCATAGGGTGTGCATGTCTCCTTCGAACAGCTTAGCAAAAGAAGCTGGTGTCCTCAGTAGACAGAGTAGGTAACAAGTCTTATGGCCAGGATAGATAATAAAATGTAGAGGGGAAAAAGTCACACCAAAAAATGAGGACAGCCAAACAGATTCCAGCTAAAACTGGTTTTGCTTGCTAATGAATCCACTAGCTAGTACTGAATTCCTGATACTCTCTTCACCTCTCAAATCAAGTTTAAAAAAATTGATTCCATGTCAGTTACAAGGGGCAGAGCTGTCACTTACCAGCCAGATTAACTTACTTTGTTGAATACTGACAAGGACCAGAGAAGGGCAGGACCCACAGAGAATGCAGGTCACTCTAATTCAGGTAACCTAAAAACCTGAACTAGGAGCAAACTAGGAGGGCTTGTCATTTGTGCCATCAGCCAAGTCCAGACTAAAGTAAACCTAGACAGTGAAAGTAAGGATTTTCCAAATCAACATGAATTTGGGTCATCTCTACAGATCCTTGTGCCCAAACTGGTCAGAAATGTGCAGGACCTAGTTTTCTATCTCAGAGTCTGCACTCTCTCATACTCAGCTAGCTAGCCTGATTGGAAAAGTTTGGGGCTCAAACACTGGCAGAATAATGGGTCTACCTGGTCTTGGCACATTGGATAACTCTGGGTGAAAAAGTGAGCAAACTTGAGAAGACACAAGGGTTCAAAACACCCAGTGAAGTCCCCCCCCCGCCCAGCACAGATGATATTCTGCTAACTGGGGCTCTGGAAAAATCTCCACTGTGTGATCAGATATGCAAACTTCATAGTGGCTGGCTGGCCTCCCCAGCATGATTTCTTTAAACCACCACATACCTGCCCTATGGCTTTAGATGTTATCAGACTGATGTTCAAATGTGTCTACAGTGACCCTAAGTATCCTGGCAAATACCACATTGCTTAGCATAGACAATGACAAGAGAGAAAATGTGCTGCAAATATACAAACAAAATGTAAAAGAGGGTGACCATTGGTGTGGGGCAGGGGAAATTACTGAAAGCAGTGACAATATTACAAATTACCATTACCTTTCCACATCTTCAGTTCCAGCATGCATGGATTCAGCCAATCACTTTTTAAAAATAATTGAGTTCGTTATGGTGACATATACCTTTAATCTCAGCTATGAGACAAGAGGATCACAAGTTCCAGGCCAGCCTGGGCAACTTTAGGAGACTCTATCTAAAAATAAAGTTTTAAGACAAACTGGGGATATAGGTCAGCATGAGCACGCTATGCTAGCATGGGCAAGTCCTTGGATTCAATCCCCAGAAGACAAAAAAGGAAAAGGGAGCGGGGAGGGGAAAAAGAGAAAGAAAAAGAAAGAAAAGAGAAAGAAAAGAGAAAGAAAGAAAGAAAGAAAGAAAGAAAGAAAGAAAGAAAGAAAGAAAGAAAGAAAGAAAGAAAGAAAGAAAAAGGGAAAGGAAGGAAGAAGGAAGGAAGGGAGCTTTTAAAATGAATCTGTACTGAACATGCATAGACTTTTTTCTTGTTATTGTCTAAACAATGAAATATAGCAACTATTAACATAGCATTTACATTGTGTTAGGTATTGTAAGTAATCGAAAAATGATTCAGAGCATACAGGAGGATGTGTGGAGGTTATATGCAAATACTACACTGTTTTATATAAAGGACATGAACAACTACAGATTTTTGTGACGGCAGGGGTCCTGGAACCAATCCCAATCCCTTGCAGATACCTAGAAATGACTGTATTCTTCTAAATTCTTTTTAGTTTTTATAGATATGTTTGAATATATACAAAAGACAGGAGATACCTTGAAAAATTATAGAAGAGAGTTACATTTGAAAAGTCAACTTTTAAAATAAAACCACTGACTCACAAATAAAAATTTGGGAAGTTTCCCAGTGCCCTTTTCCCAATTACATTACATTGGAAACTTCCTAAAGAAAGGATAAACATGCCATTTGCTTTCCTTCAGCTGGAGTGCCTAAATTCTTAGGAATGAAGAGTAACAGACCAGGGGCCTCTGTCCAAATCTTAGATCAACTTGACTCTTGTTCTTTCCCTGAGCTACCTGAGTAAAGCAGCTTTCTTCTCTGGGTTTCTCTGGGGAAGAATGATGGCAATCCTCCTTTCCAGCTAATTCTTCCCAAGCTTGTTGGAAAGAGCCATTCATTTATGTTTTGTTCTTTATGCCTGTGAGATCTTGGGATGAAATACTCTCTGTAAGCCACAAAGCCTATTACTATTTTAAGTACCTGCATCTTCCAGGAGAAGGAACATGCTGGCTTCCTGCAGGAGAAATAAATGGAGTCAGCTTTCGGGCTGGCACACTGTCTTTAGTAAAAAAAATAAAGACAGACATGGATCGTCCTGTTCTGTCTGCTGCAGAAAACATGTCTGGATCTAGCAAATCAAAGCACACATTTCAAAGGAGCTACTTATTCCACACTCTGTGCTGCACAAATCATGTTTTTTGTTTGTTCCTTTGTTGCTTATATTTTTGGTCCAAAAGAACAAGCTCTAAACACACACACAAAAAGAGAGGACACTAGGGTGATGATAAAATGCATTTTCTAGAATGTGTGTGGGAAGAAACTTCCTATTTTAGGGTATTGTTTCATGGTTGTGAAGGAAAGAAAATGACTTTGGCTATCCATATTTCAAATCATATGTGCAGTTTGAGGGAGCACCCAGCACTTGTGAACAGCATATGAACATACTTTGTTCTATCTTCCCATTGTAGTTAGTCTCTTTTCAAGATATTTTTTTGTCCCTTCCTTTGTGTTTTTGTCAAGATTGACAAGCACCCGTGTGTTACCAAGTGACATGAAGTTCTTGTTTGAATAATCGTGACTAAAATCCAGGATATTTCAAAGCATGTGATTGACTCAGAGAGCCACCCACCAGACTGAAGTATTCTGAATTAACATCGATGGACAGCATCAGTGAAGTAGTGCTTTTACTCCAAATGATCTGGTCCGCCCTTGTCCCTCCAGGGGTAGCATGTTCACTCCAGGGTAGTTATGATACCATTTGTGTAGCTAGAAATGTTTCTCTTATTAATGTTACAGAAAACCACATGTTCAGAAAGTGAACTCTGAACCAAATAAACAGATGGCAAGAAGAACTGGAAGTTTTGTTTGTTGAGGTGGGTGGCTCAATCTTTTTCATCTTTCCTTAGCATGGATCAAATAATGCCGTCACTGGCAGTGAGATGGAGGAATTCATGGGACACTTAGACCAGGGATCATTCTTGATACAAAGTAGCAAAATCAGGTTTTACTCTTGGCATGTTTCGAGATTCTTGGGGAAACAGTGTAGTGACCTCTGATGGAAAACTATTGTATGGGTTATTATGTTGGGATAAACTCTCCCCCGTTCTAAGGGAGGGCTCCAGAAATTCTACAAAAGGCTTAGAAACTGCATTCTATTTGGGAAAGAGAAGGAAGATAGAGGATTTACCTGCACATCAAGACACTGTTTTTTCTTAGATATTTTATTTTTGAAAGACTAGCATGGCTACTCATCTCTTGCCCATACCAATTGGATTCTTGATCATACTCTTGACTGATTCCTCGGGCAATGCAATTCCCTGCCTTTTTAAAAAAATCTTATACATTTTCTTATCACTTGTATTTTCAAAAAGTCACACAGCTGATATAAATTTGCTGCTGACAGGGTCCAGCAGTTACAATTCAGAATATTGGTCTGATTGGTTAGTTATGATTTTCAGAAATACTTGTTTTCCAAAAGGAAAATCATAATGCTTTGCACAGCATTTTGGCTGAAATTTTCCTGAAGGATGGTTATATTATTATCAGAATATGAAACTAAGCTTTAAGAACTTAGAACTGTTCTTTGAGAACTGTTTTCCAAACGGCTTCTAAGAAAACAGAATGGTCAATGAACAATTTATCAAAATTATCAAAATTTTTAAAATGACACTTACATTATAGTATACATTCCTATAAGATTCAAATATATGTTTTATTCACCAATTCAGGAAAATCTGGGTTCTAAGATTTCCCCTGTGATTCTTTTTTTGCAACTCCTCATAAGGCTCAAGTATTCCAAATGCTTTCTTACCAAAACAAATGTATCATGCAACCCTGCTCCTTGCCCCATCTCTGGTACAGCTTGCTTTCCCGTTAGACGGCACAGTACTGTCTACTGAGACTCGCCTCTTAATCAGTAACTCACAGCCACTACCAAATTATCTCTCCCCCTATATCTGCATTCCCTACCTTACCCTGTTCCCTTGGTCTGTGTATGTGTGCAGGCTTCACCTCTGCCGAGATCCTGAATGTGTAACCATCTTGTATAGATATGGTCTCAGCTTCAGGAGCAGCTATCTGATTATTCCATAAAGCGGAATCTGGAATTGTCATCTTTTCATCACTTTCTCTATTTCCTTAGGGGAAGAAATGGTGATTTCTCTGAACCAATATCTTCAAAATTTTTTTCAGTGACGCTTTTATTTAGGTTTCCTCATTTCCACAGTCATCTTTGTAGCTACTATAAAAATCTACTCCATACATTGAATCACTCTGTTAGTAAAGCCTACGATTTATAACTCACCAAGTTTTAATTTTATAAGAAGCTTCTAACCTCACTTTGATTTTTAAATGTGATTTCTTTTAACTCAAACTTTCTAGTCTTAAAATTCCAAACTTTTTAAAGTTCATTTTTGTTTTTATAAATCAATCTCCCTTATTATTTATACATAGGAAAAGTCTTTGGATTTTATATTTTTTCCTGCTCTATAAATCATTACAATGTTATGCTTATACATAATTTCTGCCCTATGTTGTAAATTTTGAAAGTACAGATTGTAGGCGTTAGTCTGTACAGCATGGAGCACAATGTCATGATCACTTAAATGCTTTTGATGATGATGATGAAGATGGTAATGATAACGTAATGTTGTTCTGGTTAGAAAATGTCACATAGATAGTCCAGTATATCTTTCTTTAAAATATGAGTTTTCTATAAAGCTGTCATTTCTCATTAGAAAAAAAAAGTGATAGTAACTTATAATTACTGTTTAGTGCCCTGCCAAATAATTAACTATAATAAAATGCTCACAATGAGTGTAATGTTAACATGGTGTAATTAAAGCCACGTCTTGAAATGCATTAGGTATTTGGTGTATTTCTCTCTACAGGTGAAATTCTCAAATTGTGCTTATAGCAATGTCATCATCAAAGACAAAAACCTCATTGTTTGGATATAAAACATGTTTCTCAGTGCATGAGAGTGGAATTTAGAAATCAACCCCCCCCCCAAATATCTTTAAAAATCACTTCTAAATTCCTGTTACAATGGCACTGAGACCTGAAGACATTGTGTGACTTGCTCAAGGTCACACACTGGTAAGTCGATTCTTCCTTGGTAATGGGAACTGAGGTTTGGGCTCTTACTGAAGTGATTGTTTGGTTTTTTTTACTATTGTTATTCTTTTTGAAGTATGTTTGGTCCTTTTTTTGATAGGGCGAAAAAATATGTGCAAAATGAAAGAATATAATTTGTGTATAGCTCCTGTTAAATTTTAAGATGCAGGGCTTATCATTGTGCCTATTTTAAGGCTCAAATACAGAGACAAGAATGAATCTCACCATTATCTCCTCAGGATAACTGCAATGTGCCTACATATGTGGCCATTTCTAACCCTGCATTCTTTGAGCTTCACAGGCCTTCTCTTGTGCATGTTGTTTTATCTTTTTTGTCCACAAAGATTTTGAAAAATCAGCAGAGTATAAGTAGCCCCTAAAATAAGGCATCATTCAAGGAACAAAGAAGTAGAAGGAAGGATCCAATTAAAATGGTGAAAATCTTTAATTTTTATTTAGGTATACTTGTACGGACACGTGTATATACAAATACAGATCGTATGGGTTTGTTTGTGTGTGAAGTTTTTTTTTACATTTTCTTTTACGTTTATATAATGTCAGCATTTCAAAACAGCACTCGATGAGTAAGTGCAAAGGAACTGTAAAGCAGGGCAGTACAAGCACAGGACCACACGGAGCTGGACTCCACACCCAGACGCACACACGATGAGTGGCTTCAATGGGGTGTCAAGAGTAAGCATGGAAAGCGGATTTTGACTTATGGGTAACCTCCAACATGCCAGCATCTATTAAACTGTACAGACAATGGGAGCAAGCCCATTGTAGGGAGATTTGTCTCACACCCGAGCAGCTCTGGGGCAAACGCGTGGGAAAAACTCAGTGATGCCAAACCAGAGATAGACCTGCCCATTCACGGCTCTGAGGGAAAAGAATATGTGGGAAGAAGTCAAGAGACAAAAAAATAAAATAAACATAAAAAGTCAATGGAGGGGTAGGCAAACGGGAATATCAGTGGAGGTGTTTTCAAAAGAAAAGCTAGCGACCACAACTCTGAGAGCAATGAATGGAAGGGAGAACTTAATTCTAATTTTTTTAAACAAATAAAATGACTGCAGCCGTTGCTAAGGCACTGGAGAAAAACAGAGTCCCTGAAAATCCACAGGTACTGTGTGACTCTTCCTTTCACAACGACACAGACAGGGGAACACCCCCCCGCCATTTAACCTTCCTAAAGGGATTAATGTGCAGCCATTCCCGTGCCTGGGCTGCACTTCCTACTGACAAGACTCTTCTTGGGGGAGAAAATGGAACAGTCCACGAAACAACCACAAACAGAAAACCAAACCAAAGTACAGAACCGCTACTTAGTTCTCTAAACCTTTTTTCAAACCACATGCGTAAGGTAAGGAAGGATCACAGGGCTCCAACATCAGACCTTGAAAACATTGAGGACACAATATTGATCAAAAAGTCATGTTGTTCCAGGTCACAGGATGATGGAGTCTTAGGATAGGGTGGGTGATGACCACACATGAGTCCTAGATGGAGCAGTGTCTCAGCCATTTGTGACTTTTCTCGGCCATGGACACATTGGATGTTTCAAAGCCTCAATGCATGTTTTGTATCCTGAAAGTCTATTGTTCTCACTTACAAAAGACATAAGAATCAAATTAATACTTTATTATCAAACACTATATACAACAGAGATTGCTAATAATACAGAATTTAAAGAACGCAGATTTTTTTTTTTAATGTTTTACTTTTCTTTCCTCTGCCACCCAAGAAAGTACAGTACAAAACAATAGTCTAAACTAACACAAACTGTTACCTGGTCTATTAAAGGATACACGGTATCCACTAAACAGACAGATCCTTATTTCCCTGCTTCATGTAGCAAAGCCCTTGGCAACCAGGGGCAAAGGTCGCTGGGGTTTGACCAACTGGGGCTGAGGGCCAGCTATGGCTGCCCTTCAAGCTCTTGAATTGTTTTTTAAATTAAAAGCTGCTACAAAGTTGCATCGACATCCTCCTATGCCCCCAGAGGATTGTAACACCACCACAAAAGGCCACCAGCACTTTTTGGACAAGATGAAAACTGTCTGGCATCAATCATCTTCTTGAAAACCTCAAGGCAAGTGCATTAGCTATGAATACGTCACTTATAGGTAGAAAGCACACTGTCTACTGGTGTGGATAGTCTTGCTAATTTTTGTTTGTTTTTACTTCATTTGTGGTGGCACAATGGTGAAGTAAAAGGGTCTAATTTCCCCATGAAAAATGAAAGACAATGGCAAAGAGGGCCATGAGTAATTATTTTATCATTTGTTAGAGACAAATGCTAGAAAAAGCACAGAAGTCACCATTTCTAAAATGAACTTAGCACTGCTAATGTAGTTATGACTAACTGGAATCATTACAGGATCATTTGATTTCCTTGGTTATAGAACATGCAGTATTATTTGTTTCTGACTATTGATCCATTTTAGAAGGTATCTTTTTTCCCCCTACTCAAATCCTACTGGACCAACAAGTCTGTGACTATTAATAAAAACAAGAATATTTCTTCACATTACAGAGAGTACTGAGCATATAAATAGCTAAAGGAAAAAGGAATCGAATGCTGTGAACTGTTGTTTCAGTGAAACGCTGGGTGCCTTCTGTGATAAGACTCTGCCACTCCAGAAAAGTTCCTGATGTCAGGGGAAAAGGGTTGAATGTATTTGTGAGGCTGGCAAGCCCACTCATGGTTCCAAGTGAGAGCAGACTCAGTAGTAACATCCACTCCAAATGAATCAGGTAAGCCCAGATTACATTTCAACATGTGTACAACTCTCTAGGGTGCAGTACTTTTACAGCTGCCTTTCATTCACATATTTTCCTAATTCAAAACTACTCACAATTCTAAGCAAATTTCCATTCATGAAGTCTGTCCATAATATGACCCCCCCCTTTTTTTACATATACATCTTAAAAAACGAATATATAAAAAAAAATCCTTATTTTGCTGGAATGCTTTCAACTTTTTCACATTTTACACGATCGTTGCATTTTTTGATTTACGTACTTTGAAAGGCATGGTTTCTATTGACATGTCGTGCAACAGCAAAAAAGGCTAGATCATTTTTCCATTGGTCTGACACTTTTCTCTCTCTAGGCTTTGGAGTTTAAAGTTCATGAGAGCCCCACTAACAGAAACCCCAAGGCTTACATTTCCTGGTAATCAACTGGAAATGTCCCCTGTTGGCCATGCTAAAATTCCTTACACAGGGTCATCCTATGCTTATTCTCCTTCTGCCCCACCCCCACAATGAAACAAGATAGCCCCCCTGTGTTTCTAAATGTATCAAGGGATACCACTTTTTCTCACATGTTTAAATAGGACAAGCATATATACTCACTCTCAGCATAAAGTATATCTAAATAATGTATTTTCTATTCTAGTGGATTTTTAAAAAAATATTTTGTTAAAGTCTTTGGGACTCCATCTTGTTTATCTCCCACAGATAAACACATGTTCCCCTTATGCTTTAGGCTGTGTCAGAAAGGGAAAGAATATAAAATCAACACTTGAATTTCTTTTATTCCAAACTTTGGAATTTTTATTCCAAATTGCCCTTTAGCCCTCCCAAGTAGTGCTGACTCTCTTGGTGACAGGGGTTTGTGTCTGAGCCCCCTGTGGAGCAAAATGTGGGCATCGGGGTGGGAGTCGGGGAAAGGCCACGGCACACTGGCGCTCCAGCAAAGCCAAGCCACATCTCCTCTGGCTACTGACTTCCTTTCCTTGGTACACACTGTCCCCCAGAGGAGCAGCCAAAGCTATTTCACTCTGCACTCATCAACCCTGGCTTGTCAGCCTTGGGGAAGGTCACTTTATTCATAAAAATGCCTCTTTGAGTTTCCAAAAAAAAAAAAAAAAGTTGTAGCACCATGGTGATCTGTATTCAAAGAAAAAAAAATTCTGGTGTGCACTGCCCAGTCACCAAAAAAACTAGAGGCACTCACACATACACACCCCCACCAAACATAGAGTTTTCTCTCTTTTTACAGGAGCTCTGTGTTAGCATTCCTGCACCCAACCTGCCTCCTGGAAAAAAAGGCTTCTTTTACAGAGCACAAGTTTTGCTGTCAAGAATGCTTTAAGACAGTCATATTAAAAAATCCCAGTGTCTCAACCTTTTAGAAGCCTGTTCATTTATACACTCCTAGAGGAAATGGTGTAATATTATATTTATTTTTAATACCTCCCCTCTGGACCTGACATGGTGACATGATGCCCTGCACGATCATCTTACAGTCCTGAATGAGAAGGCATAAATATTGTATAGGAGAGCAAACCCCCCGGGCCTGGCCATCGCTGGGTGAATCTGCCACTATTCTTCCTTGTCCATATCCCGCCAACAAGAGCACTAACGGAGGTGAGCTCTTAGAGGAGAATGCACAGGAGCTGGCGAACCACTGGTGTCACTATGACAATTTGGCATTTTCATCTGGAGTCCATTTAATGTGGAGAGGGTGAGAGAAGTCGAAGGCAAGGGCTGGGGGTAGGGTGGGGTGAGGGAGGCAGCAGCTAGTCTAGCCTCCCAACCCCGAATTGTTGCTTAGAATTCAGGCCGAAGGAAAGAAAACAAATATCTGACATCTGCCAAAACCGAATAACAAGTCCCTTCTTAGGATGAGCAGTTAGGTGGATCTCTGGTGTTCCAAGACCCTGATGTTTTCTGTGACAGGTGACGGGAGGAGACTGTGCTATAATGTCAAAAGCATCGCCAGGAGGAACAGTAGGATCGCCAGAAGGCGGCTGGGTATCCTTGGTGTTTGTGCCGCGTTCTCGCCGCGGGATGGCTCGGCTGACTCATGTACGGTGTCATCTGTTCAAATAGAAAGCACACATTCCAATGAGATTTCACATCCTTAATAACTCTCTCGCAGCAGCCTGCTGTTAACAGACCTCGCCACCCTCTGCAAAGTAGGGTAATGAACCTTGTGCCACCATTGACTTTCATGTCTGCATAATCACTCATTATTTACAGCAAACAAAAGAGAGGCAGAAAAAATTGGACTTTCATGGCAGTATTAGTACTTTCCCTTAATACGGATGGGGGAAATAGTGCATACACTAGAACTTTTGCAACATGAACTACTTTGGTTTGCTAGCAGTCAGATACACCTTGCATGAACATGAAACACTGAATGTGCCCGTTAAATCTGAGATGCACAGGAAAGAAAGTACGTGTTGGAGGACACAGGGAAAGGAGGCAGTTATGTTGGCATATTAGTGGTTAACCAGAAAGGGTTGCTCATTTTCCTCTTTTAAGCCATTTCATAGGATTAGAGTTGACTGCTTGGTAGTTGGATTCCTAGGTGAATTTTTAAATATGAAAAGTTAAATGCCAAAACAAGAGCATTTTAAATAAACTATGTATAATGCCCAGCAACTTCAAGAAACTAGTACCCACTGGTGTGCCTACAATTAGAAATCAATTATGGTGCTATTTCTATTACAGGCCCTGTATCTCCAGGATTAAATTACTTGAACTTGACTATTTTTATTTTTATCAGGCTGAAGCTTGGCACATAAATTATCAGCATGGATGCAAATTTTCCTCTAAATAAAATGGATTAAGTGAGTTAAGCTTCTTTTATTTAGCTATCAAGTGTTCTACAAGGCTGCCTCTGACTTTGGATAGCCTCCCTGATCTGCATGATTAACAGGCTTAACTTCGAAATGGGAACTTTGCAGTAATTAGTGCCCAAAGATAGATGGAGGCTCGCCCGGGATCTATGCTATTCTCCAGTGTGGCCCATCTTCTTCCTTCCACCTGGCCCCCTTCTTTCAACTTGTGTTGCCACACCAAGCAGTCCCTGAATGACAGGCTCCTGAGGACAGCAGGGGCCTCTGTGCAGATTTTATCCAGCATCAACGGAACTTCCTGTAGGAGCTCAGCAACTGCCACCTGGGACTCACTCAGTGGTCAATCAGAGAGAATGGTAATAAGTGAGACTCTGGTGCTTGCTCTGTTACGTAGTCCTCAAAAGACAATCTCTAAATATCCCTGAATGACCTACATTGAGCCTCTCCATGGATTAACTATCCATTATTTTAAACTCATTTATATTTTTCTACCACATAACCTGTCACAATAGGGTAGAGTAACAGTCCCTATTATTTGTCCTAAAATGGCCTCTTTTGGGGCTGACTGGCTGGACCCTGCTTCAGACATGCTCGTTGGAGATGTTTCTGTCCATCACATTCATTCCCCATGTGAGCTAAGAAATATGTCTTCTCAGTATGGCATATTCTACCCTGGCCATAAGTACTCATATCGTTCTGGCCTGTCCTCATGTAGAAGCTGCTGCACCCCTTTGTCTGATTTGCTCCCTTTCCTGGACCTTAGCAAACCCATTTGCAGTGGCTTTAGCTTAGGAGACTAGACAAGGTTAGGAAGCAAGAATGGGAAGATGAGTGATGCAGAGAAAAATATATGAAGCCCTGCAAAATGTAACCAAGTACTTGCAGACTTTCCCTTTTTCTCTGTTCTTTTTTAGCCTTGCCATGGTATTAATAAATCTGTAGTTAACAGGAGGTAGAAGTAAAGGCCCTGAATAGCCCTGAAATTAAAATCCAAATCACTTTCTTAAGAGAACCAAAATGGTGTCAGCCAAAACAGTGGAGTACTTCAAGCCTAACGAAGAAAGAACCGTACACCCACAGGATTCCAAACTCATTTTGAAACATCACTCATACAACTGAAATTGCATCATCTATTGGGATCTTGTCTACCTTATTCTTATTAACATATTGTACAGTCCTTCTTGTGTAGTTTGGAAGTGTAGTGCTAAAAGGTAGCCAAGCAGAACTGAGTTGCTCAGCTTAAGCCTGAAGGGAACTCTTCTACTGCTTCTGCTCCCCTCCCGGTGTTCTGTGAGCCAGAGTCATTACTCTCAGCTCACTCAG
This sequence comes from Heterocephalus glaber, assembly GCF_000247695.1. The sequence continues at coordinate 25,343,341 of NW_004624743.1, forward strand.
CACCAGACATGGTGAAAGAAGCTTGCAGGGTAACTGAGCAGAAGGCTTTCATTCTTCATCTAAGTGAAGCGTGAGGCTAACTGTGCCTTTCATTGGCCATCTCTAGAATTAGCCCTTTCCTGAGCAATAAATGAATATATACAATCATGATCCCCAAAGGGAAAACTCAGGCCACACATTAGGACATTATGACTCTTCTCTTGTTCCTGTAACATGATGTTCTCCAATTAGGATTGTACAAAGCATCCTTTGATTAAATCAGAGCCTCAATGATGAGAGATTCTATGACCCCCAAAATTGAAATGAGGAAGTGGCTATCATTTGGGTAAATCCGAGCACTATCAAAATTCCAAGGTGGAATTCCTAAGCAACATCTGTTCAATGGCAATTACACCTAAATATGAGAGGATTTCTAACTCTTATAACAGTGAACATGGATTGGAAGAAGAAAATGTTCCTCTTCAGAAGCCAAATCAAGTCTTGTCTCCTGGCTACAGGATTCTGCCACATGGGGGTTTCAATGTTAACTGCGAGAACACTAGCAAGATTTTGGAGCATGTGATGTGGCATATGTCTGCCCTGAGATCATCCTGCATCCCTGATGATAGGAAACTGGCAGGCAGAGTAGGCAAGCAAACAAAAAGACAAATACATTCCAAAGACAGGTGAATTAGTACATTGCCGAGAACATGCAGTGGGATCCTTTCAGGCTCGCTGGATTCACAGTCTGCCTCTATTCACAGAGCTGGGTAAAGGTAAATATTCACACTCAACCGGGGTGAAAAACTCCAGATCGGGCTGAATTTTCTAAGGAATAAAGTGAAGCACTAAAATTTGTTATTGTATCCACACTGCCATTGTGGCTTAACCTTGTCTCACTTTTTTTAGTAAAGTTGTTCACCAGCAAATACTTAAATATAGCTCAAAGAGCTATATTAAATATAGACTCAAAGAGCTCTTCCTGCATGTATCCTGTGCTCTATCATCCAACACATGAGTGCACACACGTGCACACATATGCGCACGCACACACTCAAGTACATCCTGCTATAGTTTGAGAAACTTCCAACAGTTACGTATTCATAGATTTGGGGGCACTGTGAATTTTAAATATTCAGGAAAAAAGATGTGGTCACCCAAAAGATAATGACATATGCTGATATGAAAGTGCTCAGGGCCGAGGATTTAGTTCAGTGGTTTCGCCGCCTGCTGCGCAAGCGCAAGGACCCGAGTTCGATCCCCGGCACCAAAAAAAAAACAACAGAAAGAAAGTGCCTCTTCATTCCCAGAGTAAAACATGCAATCTGTTGTTTTTAAACAACCTCTTGCCCTCTAGATAGGCAATAAAGTTTACCAGGAAAAAAGATTGTAGGAAAGATACATCTTCATTCTACACATATATCAAAAAATCATAGGCTTGGGCACGTTATTTGTAACATGCCTAACTCTGCTGGTCATTCTCTTTGTGACTTATCAACAAAGCCAGGAAAGTTAAGTACTTGTTCTGTTTGCCTTTACCTCTAGAAATGGTTAAAAAAAAATAGCACTTTTATGCTAATATTGGAAAGGGAGCGACCAGATATGAACTTTAAACTTGGATCTAACTGGCTGTACGGCCTGGGTGATTCTCCCCAGTCACAGGAGGAAGACTGCAGATGCTGTAGTCTTTAAAAGAGATCCTTTTGGGCTTGTAGTGTCTATGATGGCCTATGTCCACACACTTGGGAGGAGTCTGGTCCTTTGAAAGGCCACAGTAAAGCTCCCAGATTTCCAGGACACGTCTCCTTGTCAGCACTCATTCCTTGCCACTTTCTAAAGAGGCTAACTGACCCCCAGGGGAGCCACTATGGCTCTCATTGTGCTCTGGGTGAGACGCCTGCCTTAGAAAGACAAGAATGCTTGGGGGGAAAAACCCAACCCTTCCTGTGGGTTACATCTGAAAGCTACTATATGTCCTGAGGCACAGCATACTCAGGGGAAGTTTCTCTGAGGCTCCATGACTGTTATCCCCCTAACAACACTTGGGATAAAGTGGACCTCCAGTCCCTTTAATTTCTAGGACCATAAGAAAGAGAAGTCCTACTATATACAAAAAGACCCCCAAAAGGGAAAACAATCTTTATATAAGGGGGCTCAGATATTGGTGTGAAGAGAAGATAATTTTAGCTTCTTTAAGCTTTGAGATGATCTCGGGAGATGATTAAGGACAGCCACGAAGATCTCGAGCAGAGAGGTGGAAAAAGGACACGACATAGGAGGGGACACACACAGAAGCTCCCAGGCACTCTTCCACCAACAGTGATGGACAGAAGGCTTCCTCCCCTCACAGTAGGTCAAGCTGCACTGAATGGTCAGATTGAATTTAGAACGAAATGGATAGCTTATAGGTTATTACCCACACTATGCTACAGTGCAAATGCTTAAATGAGTCCTTGTGTGGGCTTTCTTTTCTCTCACAGTAATGGGAAAGTTTGGGTATGTGAAAGTGAATAGTACAAAAATGTTTTTATCCTTAAAACTTATTTTGCCTCAGGAATCACGTTTGTCTCAATGGGCTACTTGAACATTTGTGGGAGCAGCAGGTGTAGGAACTTGTGGCAGTATGATTATACTTCTTTGGACCAATTGCTATTGACAACAGCACAAATAATATTGAAACAAAATAGATCAGTTCCATGATGCATGTGAATTCCTAGGGAAAATTAAGTATATTGGATTAGTTGCTATTTTGTGCAACAGTCTTACTACTTTCATCCACAGACCGGGCTATCATAAAAAGAAAACTTTATAAACATAAACAACAGAAATGTTTTCTGTCTTATATGAAAACAGATCTTTTATGATTCAGTGATTCACCAGCATGCTCTGAGGATATGGTAAAAGCCAGTGAGATTTTAGCATTCTGATGGGGCTTCTACATTAGGATACTGCATTAAACGAAACCCATGTCCAAAAAAGAAAAGTTATATTTTATCTAACATGCATTACACAAAGATACTGGAGGAATGAGGTAGAATATAAGTAATATTAGCATTGCTAGCAATGGGCAAAAGCAGAACCACTGTAGCATGCAAACATGCAGAGAAGAAGAAAGGAAAAAAAGTACTGAAGCACCAGAGAGATAGATGCATTTGTTAAAAGAGATTCTCTAAGCATACTAACCTGCTGGTTCTAATGAATTTTCTACTTTGTCGTTAACATCGAAAACACGATCATGAACACCTATAGTTTTCATACAGCTATCTATAACAAAAATAGAGATAACAGCCAAATATGTTAGTGAAGACACCCTTAAACTCCCATTTCTTTTTTTCTTTCTCTCTAGTTTTCCTTTTATTTATGTAGAGATTGTTTTTTACAATCAATGGCATGTATCCAAATGCCAATATTGTTCCCATTTGCTGTGCACGTACAACAATCTAAGAAACAACAAGTTAGCAACTGCTGTGTATTTAAATAAAAGCATCATGAAGAATGATGAGAAAAAATATGATGAAAACTAAAACATGGATGTTGATATACAAAACAGATACCACACAAGATTTAACAGTTAAAAAAAAAAGTTTTACCGCTCTGAACCAGACCACACGATAAAGCATGCGCAGTGAAGGCATCCTTTGAAGCCCATTCTAGGGAACTTACTTGTTGGTCTCACAAAGACTTTGAGCTTTAGGCAGGACCTTCTTCCATTATCTGGAATTGCAGAGGCTGTGGATAAGACAAAGAGAGGACAAGAGAGAAAGGAGAGAACAACAACCAATTACTCTTAGTTTTCACATGCAAATGGTCTGCAGTACACTCTTCACTGGACATTAGGTGCCTACCTTAATTCTTGTCAGAAGATAAAACAAACAATACCAGTGGATTGATCTAACTGCTAAGGATAGGACTCCTCTCATCTCCCTATCTTCTCCTTTCACTACAGCAAAGAAGCAAGCTAGAATGTGGGTAATCTGGCAAAAAGAAAATACCTTGGATTTTTATTTCAAAGGTGCTTCCATTTAACTTGATCTGTTATCAATTTTCTCTAAATCGGTGGGATAATGCCTGAGCCCTCTTGCTTTATCAGCTGCTCCTCCTCCTCTGCAGGGTTAGGGGCCACCAAAGGCCAAAGACTGATGGTGAAAGTGCTGGTGAAAACTGGTGACACATAGTTGTAAGGCAAGGCAGACTTAAACATGACCTACTTCTGCTGGGGAAAGCATAGCTTTGTCTGTCCCAAAAGCTTGTCTGTCAGTGCTCCTCAGGTAATTCAAATAGGGGTTTTACTCAGAACTTGGCTCCACTTTCCATCGGACTAAACCAAGCCCAGTAACTTCCATCATGCTCTTATAGGTACAATATGCTATTGAGAAAGTACCATGTTGCAATGGCACATTTATTTTTTTTTAAATTTGCCACAGAGAAGGATGGAATTAATAAAGCGGGCTTACCAAAACATGACATGTTTCAAGTTATAAATCATTCAAGGAAGAAACATTCTTCTGCTCTTCAAAATAATAAGATTGTAAACTTTCCCTACGTTTGAAAGATTATCTCCCCTGAGTCCTCACAGCATAATGTTAAAGGGATTTCCAAGGGTGGTAAGACCCTTACCAACCACATGTGTTTACTAAGGCATTCTAGAAATGACAAAAAATACAGAAAAAGGACAGCATACTTTCCTCTCTGTGTGCTTACTTCAAGTGGTTTCTTTGTTCGGAAAAAAAGCAGATGACATCAATCAAAGCACACATGGCTTAAAATTAGTTTGGTAATAACCAAAGTGACAAAGAGAAAACCAGCATTTGGTATGCCTTCTCTCTCTTTTATTTTTATACTATTCTACATGAGGAACTCAGAAAACAAAAATGCTTACTTTGCAGGTGAGAGAATTCAAGATGCAAACTCCAAACTCATTTTACATGAGTATCCTTATGTACCTACAGATCTGTGTAACTGTCCTGGAGGAGAGCTTATAAATTCACCACCTAAAAGAAGTCAAGCACTAAAGGACCCCTGGTGTCATTACTTAACACCTGTTGAAATTCTTAATTTTAAGGCAAAAGTAAGAGAAAAGATGTTTTCAGGCCTTCCCATCTCCCCTGGCCCCTATGACAAGCAGTTAAGAAGTGCTAACAGCTGGCTTTGCAGTAGGCTTTCATTAAATCAAAGTCTGAAAAACTCCCTCTCCTGACATTTACAGTAACTAGTGTGTTATTTAGGGCACAATATTTGCACTCTGTGGTTTGATCCAGGAAATGGTGTCCTTCCTGTGGACCCCAACTGCAAATGTGTCTGTCAAAAATACAGCACATGTAGGTGATTCCAATTCATCAGGAAACCATGGGTTCTTTAGAGAGTGTCTGTCTTATTCATACGAAGTGCTGTGGAAGAGTGACACACTGCCATTCGCACAACTATTCTATAGATTTCTGAGCTGAGATGAACTCACTTCAAGCCCTGTGAACTTGATTTGCCACATGCAAATAACTGATTTTACACATGATACCACAAGGGAAACAGGCTCAAAGCAGGATCAAATGTTTAATTGTTTTAGTGAGAAGCTTCCTGGATTTAAAATAGCTCTTTCTGATTTTTATTTAAAAAAATAAATCCAGGACATAAAAACTATTGTAGCATCTATTGTAATAACTAAACAGCAGCAAAGTGATAATCCATGCAGAAAAATACTAGAGTTCTTCTCAGCTCACAAGGAGAGACTGCAGCTTAAGCTACTAGATTAGCTATGTTCTTGTGAATTAAAAATACCAAATCTGTTTATATAAAATGTAAAATAAAAACCTCTCTTCCCCTATTACTGATTCATCTCCTCTCATCAGAAAAGCTGGAACAATGTCGACATGACTGATGCCTTGTGATACTTTGTTACCACCTAGGCCTGATGGACAGGGAACATTAAAATACAGTGTTACCTGTCAGACCAAATTACACTGGTTGGCTCCACAGCTTCTGGCCTGAGCTCACAGAGTGAACTCCTAATGCTAAGAACCAACCTGAGACGTAGGCTTTACAAGGTCAGTATAAATTGGGTTCTTTCTTATTCACCATATTGAAATACAAAAATAAAACAAGAAAAAGGAAAAAAAATTTCAATATACCAGCAAAACTCCATTTCTTACAAATAGTTTTAAAAGGGAGAGAATGACTTTATTCCAAATTAAATTCAAGGTTTCTTCACCTTACAGTCCTTGGCTGACAGATGTAGGATGCCTTTATACCACTTAAAACACAGGTGGCTAATTATTAGTGATATTTGAAAATATAAGGTAATACAAAAGTGCTTGACTATTCACGAGTACACAAAAGGGAGGGAATTGAGTGTTAAAAATACAAAATAATGAGCTGCGCATGGTGGCACATGTCTGTAATGCCAGCATTTGGGAGGCTGAGGCAGGAAGATCTGCACAAGTTTGAGACCAGCCTGGGGCACATAATGAGTTCAAGGCCAGCTTGAACTACATAGTAAGACCCTGTCTCAAAGCACACACACACACACACACACACACACACACACACACACACAATAAGAGAGGAAATGAAACAGGTAATATTTCCACAAACATAGAAAGAAAATTACCTCATGATCTTTTATAACCAAATGATGAAGCAAAGGATAGAAGTGAGGGAGTAAAAACTTAAAATAAGCCCAATTTTTGTTACAAGGTGGTAATATCAATCCCTATGATTCTACAGGAGTATCGCTTTATAATGACCAGCATTATTTTTAATAATAAAGTAATAGATATATTATAAATATAATCTTATACTGCTTTCCTTAGAAAATTAACAATCAACATTGAAGACTGATAGTGAATAATGACTTAAATACCCTATATATTACTTACTGCAACTTTGTGCATCATTTCTAATACTTTTAAAATTCCTACTGTGTGCCAGCTTCGTTATTGGAAGCTGTGGATGCTAAGCTACATAAGCTATACTGATCATGCTGTGTTTTGTGCTTTTTCCAGCAAACCATAGGTGAGGACGCCTGGTGTCTCCAAGTAAGAACTGACGTTTGCATGAAGAAGTACCGCAGCATGCGCAGGAAGGGGTGGTACTGTCTGGGAGTGTGAAGCTGCCATCGGCACACTTATCAGAGGGACTTAACAGAGGCTGCACTGGTCCTCTAGAAGCCAGCTAGCAGCAACTAGAACAAAAGAATTAAAATATTTCATTTCTACCTCCCCAAATAGAGATGCAGCAACCAAAAAGAGGTGCTAACCTACAACAGGCAAAGAAACCCTAGACCTGAATTGTTCCTATAAAGATGCATGGATTTTCTAACAGAATTTTAAAAATCAAAATGAGAAAACTCACAATCAGTTGCTGCAAAATCTAATTTCATATTCCTTTACTCACTTCACTGATAAAAATGTACAATTGGACTCAGGAAATTGGAAGTGAGGACATGGGGACCATTAAAACAAGCAAAACCTCCCATTCCATTATCTTAATAGCAACTTAATACATCAATGCATAGGGTCCCTTCCCCCTAATAAGCTGTAAAGTACCAATTAAAACCTTGCAACACATAGTGAAATTCAAGACGGGGACTTCCGGCTCCCTGTGTTTAGAGCACCATGCTAATAAGGCCAAGAGGGCCCCTTATCTTCTCTCTGTTCCATGACCTCAGAGAGGGGCCCTGACTTAGGCCATCTCTGCAGACCAGTTCCTTTGGTCTTCTGGGGTTCAGGAGCTCGACTCAACACTTAGCCAGTGTGGTACATAAGGGGGATCATATTCAATGCTCCTAAATTAATCTTGCTAAAAGCTATGCTTAGCACTGCAGCCAAGCCACAGTTCACTACATGTCTCATCACTCAAACATAGCAAGAGAACACTGAGCATTGTGCTCATTAGATGTGGCTTCTGACCTGGTTTTCAATGATCCCCACCTCCTGTATGCAGGGCTTTCTGTAATCCCCTCCTCCTGAGAGTGGACTGAACTTAGTAAGTTGCTTCTAATGAGTAAAATACAGCAAAAGTTATGGTGTGTCACCTCTGGGATTATGTTGCAAAAGCCGGAGACCTCCTTCCTGCTAATAAGCTCCCTTTCATTGTGAGACACTCAATAGAGAAGCCCATGTAGCAAGGAACCAAGGGAAACTTCCAGCCAAGAGTATCAAGGAACTAGTGCCTCAGTAAACTAGAAAGTGCATCCCCCTCAGCTGAGCCTTGAGAAGACTGTTGCCTTGTAAGAGATCCAAAGTACCCTGCTAAGCTTAACCTAGATTCCTGTGTCACACAAATTCTGAAATAATGTTGTTGTGTTGGCCACAAACTTTAGGAGTAATTTGTAAGAGTTAATGGATACAATGCAGTGTACAAACACATCTCTACAATCACAGGCTTCCCAGGACCGACTTTATGCTGAAGGATTAAGACATGGCCGCTGTGTCCCTCTCCCATGGAGCTACACACTCCCCAGTCTGTTGCCATGCCTGAACAACTGGATCCTTTTCTAGTTTATATTTCAAGCTATCGTTGCAAGTCCACTGAAAATATCCCTTGAAGAGAGGTAATTATAAACTGATGTTGAAGACATACTACAAGACACATCTATTTGTTCTCACTCCAGCATTTAAAAACCGTTTTTCATTTTCCTTCTCATGCAACTTAGCTTGTTTTTGCTAATGTAGTCAACCTGCACTATTCCTTGTAATTAGCATGATGTCTCACTTTAACTCTGAATTGCTAGGTGAACCTAAATGGTTTTGATACAAAATGTGAACTTAAATCAGAAGAGTGAATGCCTTTTCTCAAATATGAGAAATAGAATGTAAAAGTGAGCTCTGAAAACATCTGAAATGAAAGGATTTTAAAATAAGTGAAAACTTCTCTCACTAACAAAAAACTTATCAATTATGTTTTACATACACCATCAAATTAAACATAAATACTATGAGACTTCAAGCAACTCAGAAATTCCCCAGTAAGCAAAGGACCGAGCATTCATCTTCGTGAAGAACCAAAACTTTGACAGGAGAGGGACAAGACTCTAGTATTTCTTTCACATTTTCAGGTCCAAAACTGTGCTCATTAGTCAATTTTAACATTTCCACCTAACCTTATTCAGCCTCAAATCTTAACTCCAAAGACCTAGATCCTTCTTTTTTGTGTCCCATGTCAATCTGGGTACTGTGGGAAGTTTTATTTTTAAGAACAGTCAGCCACTTTCTTCTTTTTAAAGACATGAATGTGTATGTAAGCATTAAAAATGCAGTTTTCCATTATGTTTGCCACAGGCAATATTTCTCAATTTAAGTAAGTCAAAAGAAAAGATAGGTTATTAGTTGTTACCAAGGCCCAATTTTTTCCCCTGTAGGTTTTGCCTACACTGTAACATACAACACAAATATATGCAAATAAGGTAGGTGATGGCAGAATTAAGCATTAATATTCCTCTCACAAAAAGTGCTGAAAAAATAAAGCCTATTTAAATATAGAGCAGTAATGGAAATGTCTCTTAGAATTTAATGAATCAATAAAATCCATTTTGTGCATATGAGTGAAGGGTGGGGAACAGAAGTGGTGGGAATAGGATAGAGATTAACCAAAACCATATGGGCTTCTTAGAAAATGGTTACCAGACACATAGAAAAATTCTGGAAGCAAAAGTTAGGCCTCTTAGGGAGAATACCCCAGCAACAGTGTGCAACTGGCTAATTGTGTCACCACACTTAATTTTCAAATTAACAACAAGATCACCTGTTATGATGGAATACATTGTGCCATTCTACTGACCAAGTTTGGAAATTCACGTTTTTGCGTGTGTGGTGTTAGGGATCAAACCCAGGGCCTTGCACATGCTAGGCAAGTGCTCTACCACTGAGGCGCATCCCCCAGGCCAAAAGCCATGCTTTGATCCCTGGCCCAAACTTGCAGTCTACAGAGCTCACATCCCAAGAGTAACCACAGGAGCTAGCTAAATTTGACAACACATTTCACCTCTTACAGCGTGCAATGTTGCAAGCCTTAAATCACTGGAGGGTCAGGGTCGAGGCCCCAGATGTAAAAATTGGAAAGGTTACCAAGTACAGAGACCTTGGAGAAATTAAAAATGCCAGGTAAATATTAGATACTTTGATATGGCTCTGGGTGCTGTGGGGGGGAGGGAGAATAAAAACGAGGAAGGGAGAGAGATGTGTTTCCCACAATAAACCTAGAAGGGAGGAAAACTCACTCCTCAAGTGAAAACTTGGTTTCAACACCAGGGGACTATAACAGGGAACAAATAATTAGAGTGAAAACCCTGGGCAAGGGAGGTAAAATAAGTTCCAGCTGGGCAACTTCAGACAAAAGAAAAATTGGAAGGTACAGCTGATCCCACCCATGACCACCCCCCAACCCTTTGCCCCCTCAGGCAAAGTTCTCACTGCAAATTCAAACTTAAGTATTATTTAAATTCCAGCAGCTCAGTCTCAGTAGATCAATTACTTTTTCTCAGCAACTTCAAATAAATGGTTGAGGACAAGTTTCTTTCCACTGATTACTGAGAATAAATAAATAGGACATTATCACGGTTAAGTACACATTTATTTGAAGTATGAGCAAACTTTCACTGGCTTTTAAAAGCTCAATGACAAGAAACCTGTTTCCACTGAAGAAGGGTATGATATGTCTTTCATAGCACTGAATTATGAGCAAAAAGTAACCCATATTTTGGAGAACAATTTAAAAATGCCCCCGATAGGAAGCATTTCTAATTATTGCTAAGGAAAACAAGGCAGTTTAAAGACGTCTAAGTGTGAAAATCTAGACTTTACTTCCTTCTTCACTGAATGAGAAAATCTAGTCCACCTATATAGCCACAGAAAGCAAGATAACATTTAGATATCATTTAAATTTTTTAAAAGCCCTGAACATGAACAAATATTCATTTTATTATTAAATATTTTAGGACTATTTTAAGAATTCCTGAATATCTTCAGTTAGAAAAAAAATAAGTTTCTTATGCTCAACTAGCATCCTGTTATTCTCCAAGTCCTGGCCTTGCTGTGGACACATTAAGTGACTGTCCAAGGCCTTTAATACCAGATAGTAAGATGGTTCTTTTCTTCTTGCTTGTGGTGATTTTGGTGAACTTGGTTCAGATAGGTATTATATGGACCAGAGAAATATTATATAATTTAAAAAATGAGAAGCAGAGCTATTCAATTAGAAAAAGTCTTCTTCAGAACCTGCATAATAAAGGTAATGACTAGAATAATAGTTCAGATAACAGGTTGAAGCCCGGAATTCCACAAGAAGGGCATTTTATATGATTCCCTCTCCGCAGGCTCCTTGCACCACTATGTGTGATATGCCATCAGGGTGACTGTGAACTGCTATCAACAAAAGCCACAGATTTCCCCATTTCTCATTTGTACTCTAATAACAGAAACAAGGTTGTTCTCATACACTAATGTAGCATGACAGTAAATAACTAATAAATCACCAAGTTAATATAATTCAAAGAGGCTCCTAGAAAAATGTTAATATTTCTTTGAGCCTTTCATAACCCCTTGCATCCTTAACTTCCTCCTTGGAAATCACATGGTTTGGTGGATTGAGTGCAAGCAGAATGGTGCACCACACTGCCTCGTTGATTCACCCATTCTGACTTGTTCTGTGGCTTTGAGCCAGCTGCTTAACCTGCCTGCACCTCAGTTTCCCCATGAGCCTCCCCTTCTCAAAACAAATTCTAAGTATGACCTTTAGAGGGGCTGTAAAGTTTTATAGTGCACTTGGAATCTCAGGTGATGGATCCCCACAGATCTAGAATATTATTTCACTACTCTGCAGATTGATATCATCTGCTCTGCACCTTTTTTTTCCCCTCTGCATTGGGATTTCTCAAAATCAAGGCCCAGCTGGGGCTGCTTGGGTCTCTGGATCTGAGTTGAAATATGTAAGAGAGGGAGGGGACAGGAATGGGTAATGGTGATAAAGAGTGATTTATAGTGCCATGGAGAAAACTAAAGGGAAAAATGTGACGCTGTGTAGCCTTAATTTTAGTATAGTTTTTTGTTTTTGTTTTTTTGAGATGGTGTTTTTTATATTACACAGGCTGCCCTCAAACTTGTGGGCTCAAGTGATCCTGCTGCCTCAGCCTCCCAAGGAGCTAGGACTATAGGCATGCACTACCAAGCCCAGCTCTGTAGCCTAAATTTCAAAAGCTGGTTTCCACCTTACTGTGTTAGTGAGGATTGTGACTGTGATGATGAAAATGTTTGTGTGAGGCTGTGTGATGAGGCTGACAGTGTTTGGAGAATTAGGAGACTGCAAGACCCTCTCACTTTTGAACACTTTTTTAAGATTCTGTGAACTGTTTTCCCCATCTACTTTAAGAGTGTAAGTAGAAGATATAAATTCTACAGAGAAACAACCAGCCTGGGCACTGATTCTACCTTTACAGCTGTACAGCTTGACCCACTAGAGCCATGCTGCTAAGGCAAACCAGCCAGCAGGTGAATGCAGACAATGCACAATGCCCTAACCAGTCCCCAGGCATTGTGCTACCACACACAGATGGTTCTCACTCCACTCTTCAATGTTCTTTTGCACAATATTCAAGTAAATAACTATGCAAATCAAGGATTTTTTGGTTGTTTCCTTAACCAGGAGGCCATGCTCTTCTTGGCATCTGTCATTTCCAGCAAGAGTACAAGTACCTAGGCAGGAACAGCCATTGGTTTAGGCTCCAGGCTTCTATTGGAACTATAGAAGCCTGAACAAAGGAATATTTTCTCTCCATGGATGGAGTCATTTAGGTACCAGGATTACGCACTCTGTTTCACATCAAAAACTCTTTCCTTGGTGGTGGTTTTATGTTGACAGAGTGAATAAAACCAAAGCCAATCTCGGGGACTAAATTCTAGCTCACTCTGACTATCTCTGAGCAGGACCATTTCCAGTAAAGTTAAGGGCTGTGCATTCTCATCCATCACCCTAAGCACAGCAGCCAGAGTCTTTCATAATCTGATCCCAGTCTTGACTTCCTTCTTTATCTCTCACACTCTTTTCTCCTCCCCAGTACACGTTAACAGCTAGTCCCAATGACATTATGTCCCAGAACCTCCGAGAAAGTACGATTTTTAAAACTCACATGACCTTGCTTTTGTCTCCTGAAATTCCAGCTCCATTTGGCCACTTCAGATACATCCCTTTTCTCCAGTGCAATAACCCTCTTCTGGGTTCTTGAAAACATCTGCTCTTATCTCCCTCACAGCACATACACCATGCTGTTTGCTTTAGAGCTAGCTGTTACATCTTATCTCTGCTACTACAGCTATAGTTCTACAAGAACAGGAACCATGGGCTGCTTGGCTCTGGTAGTCTGTTGTTCCTGACAGGTGTACCACAAAGATCTAAGGAGCATCAGCAAGGCAAGGGACCTTATACGAGGCTGTAATCCCCCAAACTGTGTTAGGGACATAACTATTCTTTAATCACAGCAGGGTAGGCATTTTTAAGAAAATCAAAACCACAGAATCAGTATTTCTTCTGTAAGGCAAAAAAAAAAATCTCTATATGTGGAGCTTTGATATTTTGAAAGTAAAGGAAAACTTTGGCCAGTCTGAGTACCAGGTCAGATATGTAATCCAATTAAAAATATATGAGGAAAAAACTAATTCAGATTTGTGACAAAATGAAATCTTAGGTTTACATACAATGTCAGAACATGTAAGAGAACTAAAGTTTCATAATATGTTGTTTATTATAATGACAAGAATCACTTAAGCACTTGGGAATATTTTACATTCAGACAACTGAAACATTTTAAATGACAGAGGACATATTTTAACAGGATAGAGAACACATTAAATCTTTAAATTCAATGTAAAATGGTTAAAATACTAATTAACTTTGTAAATGGAACCAAAAATTTACATTTGGTAGCCTTATATATGAATTAAGATGTATAAGCTAATTTGAATAGCATAGATTTAAAATTTTCAGGAAGAATTATTTTTCAAATGTTTTAACTCTAATGAGCCAAATATCAAATTTTACATCCAAAATAATCTCCTAACTAAACTATTCTATGGGCAAAGCCACCCTCGTGTGTACCAAAGCTTCACATTGATCCTTTTGGGAAAAGCTCATGTATTGTCTCTTCAGAGGAGCCTTCCATGCCCAGCCAGCTGAAGGCTCTCTCCACATTTCTATCACCACATACAGCTTTCTATAGGCCCCTAGTATGGCTGGCAGTTATAGATTTGTTTGTTTCCTGGCTTATTGTCTATTTCCTGATTAAATTGTAACTTCCAAAAGCAGAAACATTTTTTTTCCCAGTACACCATAATGTTTCGGAAACCGAACCCAGTGTTTGACACAGAGTAGGCACCCAAAAGCTATTTTTGAAAAAACGAATAAGTGAATGAACTGAAAACTGAGCGAGCTAGAAATATATTACAAAAACTAGCCAAAGTTGCCAAATGTGTTCCAAAATCATGAGATTGATTTGTTATGTTTTTCATTCTCCGTGAATATTACTTTTATATTTTGTCTTGCAAAAGCACAGAGCAATCTCACCAATAGCTAGATGAAAACTTCACCCACTTTATTGCTGCTGCAAACTTTTGGAGAGATTTATTTACTATTTGATTTGCCAAAAACCCTAGTTTAGCAAGCAGATAATGCACAGATGGTAGCAAGATGGATAATAATAGGTTGATAAATTACAATTATAACTTTAACATGAAGTGTATTAAATAAATCAATGATGTATTTTTAGGAGCTTCTAGCCTCTGAAGTCTGCAGAATGAAGAAAAGGATAACCATCCCTCAAAATATGTTTCTGTTTTTAAAGAAAGTTGTGAAGCTAACATATAAAAACAAGTAATATATCTATAAGCCATGATGTGCTATTATGTTTCAAGCCAATTGTTTAATGCCAATGTGCTATTTAAGTTCTAAGGAAACATTTATGTTTCTATGCTGACTTTACATGTCATATAAATAAGATTTGTTGTATTCCTTGGCATTTGGGGGGGAAACTCATTCTATTTTTCCTCTGCTCAGTGAAAGAAAACTCTTGGGTCAACTTATCTTTTTAATCTAAGAGGTCTCCGTTGAAATTGGCTTTTGAAGTTTGCTAATTACAAAACTCAACAGGGGTTTTTCCTTATTTGGTGTAACTCATATTTCTATTCATTAACCCCAGTTTGCAAAAGATTAAAAAGTCTGAATAGAAACAAAAGTCTGAAGAACAGCCTCTCCCCCCTGATACCTTTCAGACACTTGAAGTGCAAACTTTCCCCATACTATCTAATTACAATCTCTTCCTGCAGGCAGAGAAGGTAAAATGTGTACATTTTGAGCTTCCTAACTATGAAGTGCTGCGGGGAGATGAAAAATTGGTAAATTTTTTTTTCACTCTATATTAGGAAAATTTATTTCAACTTGATTTACAAGGAAATCGGGATTCTGAAGGGCAATCCTGGGAGCGGCTTTCTGCCCGGCCAAGCCAGTGGGTTCAGATGCTTTCATTCTGGTCAAAAAGATCATTACCAGGCGGCTCTGGGGAAGTTGGCCCTCCTGTAAGTGTGTGCCTTTGTTATGAATATGGAACAGATGGAGCCAAATCTATCTGCTCGGTAGGAACAAAAACACTTACAACCCAGCTCTCTCTATTAAAGACTCTACTTAGCTCCTTTATACCATCAGTTTTCTGTGCACTGCTGTGAGGTTTTGACTTTATAGAAAAAGGCACTTCATAAAAGCAACAGTTCTTACTCTTAAACCAAAGTGGCCTAAGAACTAAAGAAGATGAATACATGGTTTCACCCACAGGACTCCTTGAAGATATGCAGATATTCAGTTAGGAGTGTGTGTGTGTGTGTGTGTGTGTGTGCAAGACAGGATTCAGTTCTGGTAAATGTCTGCATTACAACAACATGAAAATATAGAGGAGAGTGATGAATATGTCATGTTTCTCATTATGAGGATGGCATCTAATTGCTCTAGCATAATAAAATGCCAGGATTTAATTTTGTATATGTGTCTGTAAGGCTAGTGAGTGCTGTCTTGAACAAAAAATATGCACAACAAAATCCACGAGTAAACATAATTAGTAATTAGGACCATTCCATGAAACAAAGGCTATATGATGTGTCTTCACTGTGAAAAATAGTAATAATTACTTCCAGCATCATGCCAATTTGCTTTCATAACCTGAAAAATATAAACACGGCAGGTTAAGCCAATGTAGGCACTTAGTTACCACGCTAGGGAGCCAACAGACAGCCAGGGGCCATCCTCACAGTGTGTTATGGCCCAGGTACATGTGCAGGCAGACAGCAAGGTCTGGGTGTGGAAGTACAACTGTATGTGTACCTCCCATTGATAGCAATGGTGGGGAGGGGTGTCTGCTTCAGTTCATTACATTTATTATACTGATATATTTAAAGTCTGGCTGCCTCTTCGGAGATAATTGAAAAAAGAAATTCTGTGGCAGGATGCTTTGATTCTGACTAAATCAAGTCTTCGGGCAAATTTCCTCCTGCCAGTGGAAGCACAGCTTGCCTGAAGTCGTAACCTTTGTTGAAGAAAAGGAACTGGCCTTGAAGCAGATCATGAAGCAGATGTTTTATGCCAAATCAGAGTCTGGGGATACGTAGGCTACTGCAAATAAAACTCTTCTTCTGTCTGTTCAATCATTCCAATTCCCTGCAGTGTGAAATATGAACTCGCCAACAAATGGCCAGCATGCTGTGCCTCACAGCAGGGGGGGAAAGTGCCACAGCTGTGCCAGAGACTACAGAACTCGAGACACGCATGACATGTTCATTAGTCCCCTGTTCGGCCAGGGCCGGAGCGAAGTCAGTCTCCAGAGTCATGCACAAGGAAGCAGGAGGAGTGTTTACAACACCCAAAAGAGTTACAAGACATGATTTCCACCTAAAGGAGATGACAACTTGTGGGGACCTCTGTGATGAGCCCAGGAGGTTAGTCCTTAAAACAAGAAGGCCATGAGCAGATCTTCCCAGGCTCAGACATACAGAAAAAATGTCTGCCAAGCTTACACCTTTCCCCTCTGACATTGTTAGCAGCTTGCTCTGTGAACACTAAAACAATGAAAAAATGAAATGTATCCTGAGTCTCAAAGCATCTCTGAGAGATTGAAACAGCCCATCACAACAATTTTGATGCCCTTTCTGTGTCTAAGGATGGATTTTTAGAAACTGCCTGGCTCACCTGCTGCAGGCAAATGTAACTCTGGTTCCTTCTAGTGTGCTGACCTTCTACTTCATGCCACATCACAGTTTCATAGCGACAAAATAGTTAATTTAACTAAATTAAAGCAAAATGAGACAAATAAGCTTTACTCTGAGGTCCTTTGCAGTATACAGAACATACATATTCAAACATACCCTTATAGCTGTAATCCTAGATTATGAATATTCCATACTCAGTTCTATTGTGAGATATTTGAAAGGTTATTCACATGCTTTCTAGTGCCACATTCTTTCAAGTTTTAATCATGAGCTCTCTAAATAGAAGTCATTTGCATGTGTAAACATTTCCTTGCAGTAGTATTTAGCAGTATACTCTCTTTGTGCAGAGCTATTTTAGAAGGAAAATAAACCTTAATATGGAACAACAATCAAGAATAAGCATAAAAAGGTAAATTAGAAGCTAGAGAAAACCTGCAACCCTTTTATGTAATTTTTGAAAAATGTTTGAAGTTTCTCAATTTTAAAATAGCTCAGAATCATATAGTTTATTTTAGATGATGGATTATTGAGATACTACTCATATAATTCAATTTATGGCCTAAATAATAAGGATATTTTCAAGAAATGAAATTAGTTAGAAATAATTTATTATTCTGAAACGAGGCCAAATAAGTACACATGGTTCAAGCTTGAAATGATACACCATTATCACAACTCACGGCAAGTTCTCATTAGTTTAGCATTTCTAAATGAAGATCGTAGTCAATAAATCTGTTACAGAATGGTTACAAATGATTGCTTTAAGGAATTAATAACAAGACATATTTTTATTTTAGGATTCTTTTGGCACCAACTACTCTAGAATATTATTTTTTCATAATGTTTCTTTTTTGACATTTAACTGGACCAAATACAAATTAGAATCATGAAATTATTTCTTAATTGACATGGAGCTTGGTGGGAGGGAACTACATCTCAGGATGCACCATACCAATAATATTTTTATAATGGCTATCATTTATCTATTATTTCATGCACTGGGCACTATTCCAGGATTATTAAATTTAATCCTCAGCACAGTTCATTGAGGCAGGTATTATCCTCATTTTAGGAACAAGGAAACTGAGGCTTAGTAGTTAGCCAATGTCATGCTAAGCTAGTGCCTGGCAGAATGGATATTCAATTCCAAGTCTTTCTGGTGCCAAAACTACACAACTTCAGTTTACAGTATAAATCATACTTTTCTTCATGATTGCCCTACTTCAAATACGTATTTCATAATTTCCCAGAAGCTCTTAAAAGTCCTTCCAAAAAATGTCTAGGGGGAGGTTAAAACTTGGTAGGACTTGACTGTGTAATCTTAGGTATTTGCAATAGGTTTCAGTAGGAAAACCAAGAGGGGAGTTGCCTGCAGAGACATGCCCTGTGCATATTGCCTAATCAAGAACATGTCAAGGAAAAGCCTTTTAATATTATATTACCATAACTGATGTACTCCCAAGTACCCATATGTACCATAGTAAGAGGAAATAGGAAATACAACACAGTAATCCAATGTTCCGAAAAGAAAACTGAGAAAATTGGCAGTGTTCTTAAGACACACTCCCCCACGGAAGGAGAGATTCCCCATGGTGACCTTGCAGTCTCTGACCTCATGGCACATCCCTTGAGATTTGGACACCTTCAACTTTAGCCTGTTCTCACCCTTGAGGTGCCTTAGCCCTTGCCAGGAGAAGCAAACCAGCCAACATTGTGGCACATGAACTAAAGTAATGGGTAAAACAGAAATTCCTCTTATCAGCACCTAATCTCATCAGGGAGAGATCTGCCGAGCCCAAACCCGCTTGTCTATTTACAGATAAAGTCAAGGCCTGTTGTGAGTCCTCAGAAAAATAGATGTAACAGATTCATTAGCTTTTACTCTAAATTCAATAAAGATACAGTTGTTGATGAGGTATACCAAGAATGACTTTGGGTCTTTCTATTTTTTTCCTGTAGTGAAGATATTTGATCAATGAATGTTTTATTTATTGGCATGTGTGACATTTTTCTGCTCCATCTATTCCTGCAAGATTCTTTCCATTACCAACTGAATGCACAAGTTCTCATCCAGTTAAATAAACAGAGGATTCTGCTCTACTCTGGGCAAATGGACAAAAGTCCAGAGTGATCCTCCAAGAACAAAGGTTGGATCACATTATTTCTGTGTTCAAAAACTTTCAATGGCTCACACATGACAAGAGTGAGATCTTACAACCCTATATGGTCTATAATGACTCCTTACTCCACGGTACACACTGACATAAATGTTATGGACTCTGAACAGATTAACAGAGCTCTCCCCTTGTTCATTCTGCTTCAGCTCTGAGGGTCATCTCCCTGCTTTGGGACACTTTAGGCATGCAGCCTTCTCACGACCCTGTTTTTTTATTCCCTCTGCCTGGAAAATTATCTTCCCAAATAGACACAGGAACTGCCTCCTCACTTCTTTTATGTTCCCCCGTCAATGCAATCTGGTTACTCAATATAAAATATTACATATGCAAAATAGCAATGTCACCATCTTCATATTATCTCTTTACCTCACTATGCTTTATTTTTTCATCATCACATTTACTACCCACATGATACTTTTCATATTTGTTTATTTACTTGCTTATCCCTTTTCCCATCATCTGTTCCCAGTAGAATGTAGGTTCTAATAAACAGGGCCTTTGCGTATTTCTTTTTTCAAGATTGTATTCACAGAGTCTATAATACTATCTGACATCAGCATACACTCACTAAATATCTGATCAATGAAGTAAGGAAGAAATAAAAGAATACGTGAGTGAAAGACAAAGTCATCCCTAGAAAAATGCTTGTTTGCTCACTGATCTACTATACCTGCCTACAAAATTACAACCTTGGAGAATAAAAAGTGAAATAAAACACCCAATCACTGAGTAGGCCTATGAGTTTTGTGCAATGTAAGTAGGTTCTTAATTCTGTTATAAATGTGAATCAGAAGATTATTTTTCAAGATAGACTGGGGTTTTCTTTCATATTCAATAAGGGTGCACTAAAACTTATTTGTATAAAGCAAAAGCAAAAGGACTTTAAAGGTCTGCTTTGTTTTGTTTTGTTTTGCTTGGTTTTTAGTACAGTACTAAAGATCGAACCCAGGGACCGGGGACATAGCTCCGTGGTGCCACAAGCCTGTCAAGCACAAGGTCTTGAGTTCAAACCTCAGTACCCGCCCCCCTCAAAAAAGATTGAACCCAGGGCCTGTGAATGCTAGGCAAGTACTCCAGTGCTGAGTTGCATCCCCACCTCTTTTTGTTTTATTTTTACTTTGAGAGTCTCCTTGCTAAGTTGTCCACTCTGGCCTTAAACTTGTGATCATCCTGCCTCAGCCTCCGAAGTTGCTGGAATTAGGGTATGTGCCACCATGTGCAGCTTATTTTATAGTACTTTTGATAATGCTTCTGCTAATAACCTTGTAGTAGTTTAAGACTTTCCTGTGAAGAGAGAAGGCAGATGGTAGCAAAAATGTCAATCAAGCATTTAGCAAGTTGATGGAGGAGAGGCTTAATTTTTCTTAGTGCCCTTCATTCTGGAGTAATGGTGAGCATTAGCAGCTGCCCTGACTAACCTGAAAATGCATAATGGAGTGACATGGACCTGGAAAAAATATCAACATCATAACCATCACCCTCCCCCTCCCCCTCCCCCTCCTCCTCCTCCAGCATTAACACTTCTGAATCCTCAGAGCAACCTGAAAGCTTGAATCACAAAACTCACATCTATGAATGTAGGGCCATCTAGTTCAGTTTCCTCACTTTATAGGTTTAAGAAACTTGGCTTTAGCACTTCGGAGAGGCCAATTACCCCACCAAAGCTCATCCTCCTCAGGAGAACTATACTGAATGGCTAATCCAGCCCAAAAACATTTATCAAAAAAAAGAGAGGTGTTTATCAAACCTGGGACAGATAAGAGAACTAAGTGATCCTCCCCAGAGCTTTTCTTAAAAAACAAGAACCAATTTATTAGGAATTATATGTTTAAGTAATTTATATTATAGCTAATTCTGATAAAATTTATGAAATAGTTTAGTTGAATCTTTTATTTACTGACCATATTCTTTGGAGCGCTTGTAAAATCAATGTGTATAATACATTTGCATCTCTTTTATAGAAAAGAATATAATTTTACTATTTTATTTTATTTTTATTTTTTTAAATTTTACTATTTTAAATAACTGCAGAAGGTTATAGCCACTGCATCTTTGCCTCTGACATAGGGTTGGTCATGCTTATGATTTATTTTTTCAAATATATGTTTAGAGACATAGTTTCAATTAAGATATTACTCCTGAAGGAAAATGGGAGGCACTTTACAACTTCTGCTTCATGATTATGTTTCCAAAGAAGCACAGGGTTGAAACGTGGGAGCTGTCTATGACACTAATTCAAAAAACTAATGAAGTTATAGAGCCGTTATTTCTCATAAGTAGCTACCAGCTCCTAAAGTCTACATAGTGCAATAATGTGTCTAGAAAAGTGTGATTTCAGGGCCATGGTTGCAGCTCAGTGGTTCTGCCGCCTGCCTCGCAAGCGCAAGGTCCTGAGTTCGATCCCCAGTACCAAAAAAACAAAACAAAACAAAACAAAAGTGTGATTTCAGCCAAGACCAGAGCTATCCTATGAAATATCACACTCACCACCATCGCTACCACCACTGACGCACACACACACAGACATACACACTCACATGCATCACTGCCACCAGCATTATCTTATCAATGAAATTTATAAAACTGTCCTCTTAACAATTGGCCATAAAAATTTTATCTTACTCTCAAAGAACTGTTCTTACCACTTATCTACAGCTATTTTTTCAAAATTTTCATCTTCTTTGGCTCCTTATATCCAACTGGATCCTGAAAAATATATTTTTTAAAAAGCTCTAGAGCTATTGAAAAGAATATTTTTTGTAAATTGAATGACTGCTCTGCAACTTATCATTTGTAAAATCCTAATTTTTCTATGTCATGCTTGTTTAAAATGATATAGACCTGTACAGATTTCCTCAAGATAAAACTAACATTAATTTTTTTCTATCCCAGTTCGGTGGTAACTTCCTCTAGTATAGAAATCAGAATTTTACTTAGTAGCATCTGTCTTCTCATTCTTTTTAAAATCTGAACAGATCAAAACTTCTGGAAAGGAAGGACCCTCCTGTCAAAGGCTTGGTGGGCTCCATCCTTGCCCAAATGCTGAGTGAGAGAACCTTGGATGCCCTGGACTCTCACATGAAGAGGTCATCCCATCATTACCATTCCTTCTTTCCTTCCTTTTGCCTCTGCCTCTACAATAGGAAAGAAGAGATATGCAGTCCTTGACTTTGGGACCTTATCTTTTAGTGAGTAAGATACAGTTTGAAATTGTCATCAGTGTTCTTTGAACCTAAGGACATAGTGCAAGGTGCTGAGCCCCACATCACGTTTGAGCTCAAACATTAAAAGCTGACAAAAGGTACATTCATTTAGAGCCTTATGGCAATTATGGCAAGCTAGATGCCCTTGTCAATGTGAAAAGAGTGCCAGACAGAAGGTGGTTTAAAGAGCATTTACTG
The DNA here is from genome assembly GCF_000247695.1 of Heterocephalus glaber. The sequence goes on from NW_004624743.1 coordinate 25,366,126, forward strand.
AATACCTCCACCATGTTCATCACAAGAACTGAATTCATTAAGGCAAAATTATGCCTCACTGTTCATTTTTATTTATTTATTTTTAGTTCTTTTATTGGTACATTTTAGGTATACAATTCATTTACATTTATCATTGGGTGCTTGTACCTGTACATGATGTATCTTAGTTCTTATTTTTTCCCCCATTACCTGTGTGCCTTTCACCCCCTCCACCCTTCCCTATTTACATAGATTTCATTTCCATTTTCTTTCTTTTCTCATAGTTTTTCCTTTCCCTCTTTGCCTTTCCCCTTTCCCTCCCTTCACTCCATCTTTGGACCTTTTTCCTATTTCAAATTATCAATTATTCCTTTTAATCATTTTAACCCTTGTTTACACTATCAGTTTCTCACACTAGAGAAATTATTCGGTATTTACACATGTGTCCTATTTATTTCACTTAAGAGTATGGCCTCAATGTGCATTCATTTAGCTATAAATGACTCTAGTTTTTCATTCTTTATGGCTGAGTAGTACTCCATTTTATATTTAAAAAAACACATTTTCTTTATCCAGTTTCCAGTTGATGGGCACTTGGGCTGCTTCCAAGCTTTAGCTATTACAAACTGTGCTGCTATGAACATGGGTGCACATATATCACTGTGGTATGATTCTTTTAATTCTTTTGGGAAGATACCTAGCAGGGCAATATCTGGGTCAAATGGGACCTCTAGTCCTAGTTCTTTGAGGTATATCCATACTGACTTCCACAGTGATTGCACCAGTCTGCACTCCCACCAACAATGGAGAAGGGTTTCTTTCTCCCCACAACCCCACCAGCACTTGTTATTTGTTGATTTCTTGATAGCAGCCGTTCTTTCTGGGGTGAGGTGGAATCTCAGTGTTGTTTTCATCTGCATCTCTCGAATGACGAGTGATGTTGAACATTTTTTCATATATTTGTTTGCTGCTTTTACTTCTTTGTCTGAGAAATGTCTGTTCATTTCAGATGCCCATTTTTGAACTGGGTCTTTGAATTTGGGGGTCTGATTTTTTTCAATTCTTTACATATTCTAGATAGCAGTCCTTTGTCTGAGGTACAGCTGCTAAAAATTTTTTCCCATATTGTAGGTTGTCTGTTAGCTCTGTTGGTGGTTTCTTTTGCAGTGCAGAAGCTTTTTAATAAGATGAGATCCCAGTTGTTTCCCAGTTGTTGATTCTTTCTGCTAGTTCCCGTGTTGCTGAGGTTTTGTTCATGAAGTCTTTTCCTATGCCAATGTCTTCAAGAGTTCTTGTTCATTTTTAATTATAGTGCTTGGGATGTTGGACACCACTAGGTATCCACCTATATCTTAGAATAGCTCTGAAATGTTAAGGTTTGGGAAACCTTTTGGATCCAGCAGTCAGAACCTAACCATTGAAAGCATCACAAGTACCCTCAACATGAGGCCAGTGAGAGACCAGAGCGATGCATTAAGGGTGCACCAAGTAAAATGCCCTGGAGTAACTTTTAAAGGCAGCATGATGCCTTTTGTAGAACAATGAGGTGCCAGATGAAAAACTATTATGGATTATTAAGGAGAGGAAGATTGGCTAGTTATTCATTGCAAGTATTATCACTGTTCAATACCAACTTGGAAGACATGCTAGTGAGTTTCTCTCCTCCTCTGACACCCAGCTTGGTCATTTTTGAGAAATTACTTAGTATTTTCATCAAAGATGTGAACTGAGCTTGAGAAAAGGGTTATAAGTAAAATAATTTGGGTAACTAGTTCTTGAAGCCAACTAGTGAAATGATCCCTTAAACTGAGATGAAGCTCAATAAAAACAATAAAGGACATACTATGATTCAAAAGCATATAGCCCCTCACAAGTACAGAAGAACAGCAGGCATATCTTCAGTAAAATGAAATCCAAAGCAGAATACAAAGTGAAATGCATCATACTGGCATACTGACCAGATCTAATCAAAGTTTTATTTTCATGCTCTGGATTTACATTTAAAAGAGATAAAAGTTATTTAAAGGATTTAAAAGAGTTCTTGTAAGAATAGCCAGAAGAATTTAAGTGCCATAATTCCTACAAACATGCCAATCTTTGAAAATAATCCATTAGCCTGGGTTTGTTGCTCATCTCAAAAGAGGGACAAACACAAGGCTGTGGGCTCAACAATACAGAAAGTTTGGCTACACTGACCATATAAAAAGGACTGAATGATATTAATATGCAATTTATATTTTTTACAACAGGGAGAAGTATATATTTACTATTCTTTAAATCTGAATGGGATTTATATATAATCTAACCTTGACCCATGAATTCAGATTCCTCAAGATGATACATGAAAAAACATTCCAAGGTCTAAATTTGGTGAACTGCATGCTGTATCACTTGTTTTGGAGTTACAATGTATAATATCTTATTCAAAGCCTCAGTAGGTCTTGCAGGAAAGAAATTAATTGTAACAGAATTTCTCAAACTGGACTTAAGCTGGGCTTCAAAATTGTAGCATCTTAATGATTTTCTTGTTCTTTGGCACTACCTTGGGATCCCCAATCTATTCCAATCTCCTCTCTTAAATTTGAAGAAGCAGACTCAGTTATGACTGGTTCTAGATTCCCATAGAGCTGTGTAGTGACAGGCACTGGCCTTAAACCAAACCACTACACCTCTTTTATTCTATTATATGAAAGAAAGAAAGTTTAAAATTAAGAAATAGAATGTTTTCCATTCTTTTGGAATCATTTTTTTCATGTTATCTCCATCAAAAGAAAAAAAGAGAAACGCAATTTAATGTGAGGCAAATCTTGACTAAAAAATTCAAGCTACATTCCTTAATTTGTTGACTTCAGTTAAGCCTGCAAAAGTAATAGACAACTATAAAAGCACTAGACATAGATAGAATATCATTGTACAAACACTATAAATATAGGTAGTGAAATGATGTTCTGTCTCTAATACACTTAAATGATTTATTACATAGATTTTTCTCTTTGATATGAAACATTCCACATATTCAACACTAATTTCTCAATGAAATATACCCGTTTGGGCCGGTGGTTGTTTTTGCCTGTTCCGCATTATTGCCTATCTTCCTTAGGTTGAAAAACAAACCAAGAAATCTTTAAAGAACTCTTCTTTCCTTATTCCACACAGTCTTGGGGCTGTCAGACAAGGTTTACTGTTTATTCTTTCCAGAGGAAATGCATATATGTCAATCAAATCCCTTATCCCAGGAACTTGGATCCTGAGTAGAATGACACAAGGGAGGGAGAAATGCTAGATTTAAGGAAACGGAATGGTTGTGTCTTGATGAGGCAGCCTCCAGCACTGTCTTGGCTCCTGTTCATCCCGAGGCCTCAAGCTAACAGAAGGAAAAAGTTCCTCATTTGGAATTGATAAATACTGCTTATAAGTAAAGAACCTTGATGAATATAGCACTTATCTAGGGCATACTTTGCCAATGGGTGGAATGTTATCAAATGTTCATAGTTATTATAAGGGCCACATATTCAGCAATTATTCCAGAATAGTCAAAAATGAAAATGATATTAAAGTAATTTAAGTATGATAGGTAAAAACATAGCTCCTAAAAAATACTAAGATTACATAGATAATCTGTTTATTTTATCTACAAATAAAGCTTGCCACAGTTTTAAAAGTACGGGCTGGGGCTGGGTGATAACCAGCTGATTAACCTGCCTCAGATGATGGTAGAAAGAATTATCCTATTATGTGTCTCCACTGTATAATTTTATCAGTAAAGTGACAAGCTGTGCTTTTCAGCAATGCCTTCAACTGAAGTAGCATGTACAGTAAAATATGGATTTCCTCAAATGAATTGTCAAAACCATTAATCTTTATCTAAGGACCCATAATAACAGTTTGTTCTCAGTAGCAGGTGGGGGAGGGAGAGAAAATGTCTTCCAGAAAGCACTTTGGCAGTCAATCTGGTTGATAATAAAACTTGATGAAACATCTGTGATTAATATTAATTCTAATTCTCTCTTTAATGGATAATTGTGAAAAAGATGATTTATCCCGTTTCATTTAGACCACAGCTGAGTTCTTCAATTTAGGAAAAGAGTATTTTTCCATGTTTCTTAGCTACAAGACTCTATGGGGAAAAAACAGGTGCACAGAACCTGTAAATGGTAATGTGATTTCCTAGTTAGACCCTTAAAATATTTTGTACACACTTAACTGACCACTGCAGCCTTGGATGTGACTCAAAGGAGGGTTCTCTAAGTGGCTAGACCAACATCTCTACCTCTTCACCACTGTGGAAAAATAAAAGAACCCAGAGAACTGAATTACTACCTTTTGAACTGAATTAATATATTTTGGTGAGGGTGATTCTGCCAAAATTGTGAGAATAGTGCACTTGTGAGTAAATGACAGTGAGCTCTTTCTGACCACCAGTGTATTTCAAACTAGTTGATGATAGACAGGAACTATTTCTGATACACGTAAATGTATAATTTAAAGTTCCCATAAAAATTTGTCAGAGAAGCTACCATTAATTTTGACAGAATTAGAAAAGTAATCAATTACCTTTCAAATATCAATATGAAAAATACCATTTATTAAACGAGCACTTCAACACATTTACATATAGAAAACTCGAGGCTGACTCACCTGTGCAACTTGATACATCTAATGAGTGGTCAGCTCAACACTCAGATGTCGTCCTCATTTCAGACCTTTTGCTAAAGTTAAAGATACTTTCTAGCCGGGGATTCAGCTCAGTGGTTCCGCTGCCTGCCTTGCAAGTGCAAGGACCCAAGTTCGATCCTCGGTACCAAAAAAAATAATACTCTCTAAAGAGAAGTCTATGATATAATAGACTTATTTTCTAGGAATCAGACCATGTTATGTGGTTTTGAAATGAGTGCTGTTTGACCCAGTAGTAAGTAGTGATTTAATACATACACCACTCTTGACCTTTAATCATAACCAAATCATTGTTCCATTTAGATATACTCCTTTTTCATTAGGCTCTAACTGACATAAGGAAGTGGAAAATTATTTGACAAGCACAAAAGGTCATAGACAATAGGCATCAACTTCTGCAGTGTGCTTTTAAAACCTCACATTATGTAACTAGAGTATTGCAGGGCCTGTTCGCTATCCTTTAGTATTCCCCAGGTACACACTTTCCTTCTAAAGTGTTAGTCCAAAATGAATATTTATTGTAACTTGATATCTTGCCTGTTTCTATTTTCATGTGGCTTTCTGATTCTTATCCTCCCTTATGAAGCTTATCACTTTATACAAGAAATTCATTTTATAATAAAAAATTTTAAAATTGTATGAGTAATACAAAACCCCAAAGGGTTACACGCATGGTTCATATTTGCATCAGCCAAGTGAAACTGCATGGATGAATCAAGTGAGACAGTTTGCTTGGTGAGGGACAAGGAAAGATTTGTTATGATCAATCACCATGAAGAAAATGATGCCTTGAATTTTAGTCTTTATCTTAGACTAAGTCTCTTTGTAACCAAAGTTCCCTGTATCATACAAACATTCTCATAATAAAGTTTACCTTTCTCAAGACTAAAGCTGCTGCTGAAATGAAATTTCCATTTGCTCAAATTCTCAAGTACCCATTTGTTCCATGTCTTGAATTCAGACCTATCCACTGTCACTTTAAGCCACTGATCCTGTTGTGGCTTACATCTAGCTGTCCTTCCAAAACCTCATGCACTCATAGGAGGGGCTTTGGGGAGTGACTGGATCATGGTGTGTGATATTGGATTAGTCCTCTGATTGGTTTAGCACGGTGCTGGGTGTGTCTTGAATGGATTTACTGAAGACTGAAGTCCCACCCTGGGTGTAGGAGGGACCAACCAATAGGCTTGTAACCTGGATGGAATAAAAAAGAAAAGAAGAGGAAGGCTCTGCTGCCTTCCTGTAATGCCCTGAACTATTTCTGCTCTGCCACGTCCCTCTGCCATGCCGGCCTGCCTTGGAGCCTACTGACTACAGCCTGAAACCTCTACAAACTGTGAGCCAAAGAAACTCTCTCCTTCTTTAACTTGTGGGTGCTGGGCATTTTATCCCAGCAACAAGAAAGTAACTAACAGTTCCCAAGGTGCAGTACAATCACCTACAGGAAAACAGCTGGGGAGCTTGTTTAAAATGGATCTCTATTCTGCCACATCATAAAATTGAGTGAATCAGGCTTTCTTGAAGTGAGTTCCAAGAATCTGCAATTTTATACCTCTATCCCCACAGATGGATCACTCAGTCTTAAGTCCTGAGATCCAAATTCCACCTTTCTCCTCAAATCAATACTTCACATCTTTAATCTCATCCTTCCGAAGCAATCTTCCTTCTCTTTTATGAGCAGTGCTAATCTTGCAACACACTACATTTCCTATTTTGACATTATTTTCATGGATACATGTTTCCCACATTGGATTGTGAGCTCCTGGAGAACAAAGGTGACAAGTACTTTCCACTGTCACTATACAGTCTTTACTGCATACTACATTGGCCTACTAGGTAAACACAGCTCAGTAAGCACTGATGCACTGCCTGACTAATAAGAAAATAATATGGAATACTGAAGTGTGTCTTTCTGCAGCTACAGTCGATTTTCTGCAAATATAACGATGCACAAGTACAGACAGCCCCAAGTACAGCTCAATAAATGGATTTATACAGCATTTTGAATATAAATACTTTAGGAAATTGCTTTAATAAATCTTCTAAAATGGACTTTAATAATAAACACATCATACTAAAAGGTCAGGAATTTTGCCATTTGACTAAACTAATAATCCAGCAAACATTATTGATTTAGCAATTCCACTTAATATAAACATAATAAAAGCCTATGCAAAAAAATTAAAACTATACAACTATGGCATCAGAACTAAAGGCATTACATTATATAAATAGCAGAAATTCAAGTAAAGGGTATTAATATCTCTAAGATTAGAATAATTTGTCATAAGTACCAGTACTGTTCATGGAACATGCTTTTGAATATCACTTGCTATTCATAGATAAGAGTTAAGAGCATGGGCTCTTTGGAGTCAGAATGGTTTTGCTCAAGTCTGGACTCCACCCCAACAAATGTGTAATTTTAGGCAAGTTACTCGACCTGTTGGTGCTTCAGTTTCCTCATTTGTAAAATGGAAAGAACAAATGTGCCTAACGCATTGCTGTGAGAAGATATGTATGAGTTAGTATACGTGAACACATAGGCTAGATAAGTGCTCACATGCTATCATTATACAACCAGCAAGTATGTAGCCTTACAACAAATAATTTCAGTGTATCTATATGATAAGCCCCAGATCAGTTTTCCCTTCTAGAATGCACTTTTTTCTCTCTATTGCCTGTTAGAAAAATTCCAAACTCTTCAGACTAGAATTAATGGCCATCAACACCTGGCTCAATCTATTTGATTTTATTTTCCAAATACTCTTTATCCAACTCACACGTATCTTTTCATTTATCCCTGTCTTTGCTGTTCTGATTTCCTTATCAGGAGAGAGGAGGCTGGAGGGCAGCCAAATGGTCTTCCCAACTCTGGAAACCTCTTTCATGAACCAGTGCCAAGACTCTTCCTGTGTAAAAACCGGGTGCTGCTCATGCTTAAAGGATTTCAAATGTTATAAATTCTCAAAGTGACCTTTCTCCTTATATAACCTCTAGCCCTCTTTCTAGTGAACAGATATGTAATAACTCCAAATCTATGAAAAGGTAGTGGATCTTAAATAACAAGAGCAACAGCAATAGCAATTACAAGTAATAATAGTTGTAACAACAATTTGTAGCTGCTGTGCTATGTAAGGATAGACTACAGCAATCCCTGGTAGGTCATTTAACAAGCTGCAATTCTGAGAGTTGGTCACAAGGCTCTGTAATATATCCACCAATGTCTACACTGTGGTATTGATTCTGTTAATGAAATTTAACCTCCGAAAAATGATTCAGGGAGCCAAAGAGACAATAAGTCTCAATAGTCTTGTAATCATTAAATGTCTACAGTACAACTGGAAGAGAGATAGTGAATGACATTTCTGATTATGTCATCATATTGTGAACTCACAAAGCATTAAATTCTGTTCCAACTTTGTTTTACAACCCTATGCACCTTTCAGTATGTGAACATCAGGCAGAAGGTGAGATCATTTCGCTACATATTTCTCATCAGCTATTTTTAGAACAAAGTTTGCCTTAATTTCCAAGATAAATTTATATAATAAAGTAGGAATGAAATAATTATTTAACAATGATGTTTGAAATGTTTCCTTTTAATTTCTTTTAAAATTTTATTATGAACCTGGGGGTGTACTTAGTGGTAGACAAGTACAGACATAGCATGCAACAGGCCCTGGGTTAAATCCCCAGCACTTCAATTTAAAAAAAAAAATATGATAAGAGAATAAAAAGTTTTGATATGGAGGCAAATTACATGGGCTGGTATCTGAACATCATTACTATGTGATCCTTAGCAAGTTATTTAACCTCTCTGAGCCTCAATTTCTTCATCTATACAATAGAGATAACAATACCACTGCATAATAAGGATTTGATGAGTTAAAATGTATAGTGCTTGATAATCATGCTTGCCACAAGGGCTACATGCCAATAAATGCTAAGGTACTGCAACTATGATGATCAGAACAAGTGGTAGGGGAGTAGTTATTAATTAAGGCACATGTTAGCCTTTAGCAAAACACTGAACTAAGCTTCACTTAAATCATTGCAGAATTCATCACAGTGTTTTAAAACTGGCTGACCTGCCCTGCCCCAGGTGTATACACCAAGACCTTGAAGCTATGTATTGAAAGTAAAACATCAACCTATCCACATTTTGGCCTCTCGTTTACTTTCCTTGATTTCAACTTGCTCCTTAAATTGCCGCTTAAAATGGAGAAAGCATTTCTGAATTGAAGGATGAGGACCCAATGAATGTATTAAAGTAAAACATGTAGTAAAACTTCATTGATTCAGATTTCAGTCAAAATTTCTAACAATCTACTTCCAGAGAAAATTAACTTTTAAAAATAAAGTGCAAAGTAAATTTTATACTAGAAGCCTGGTACTGAAGGTAATTAAAATTGGGCAAATTGAAGTTGAAAACAATATACCTTCATTTTGTATGACTCAGAGCATGTTATTTATTTTTAAGGGTGTGCATGCAAAAGGAAACGCTCACTAAAAACTAAATCTTAGCTAACATTAATGTACATAAAGCTGGTTGGAAATATTGTACATCTTTGAAAATAGTAAAATTAAAAGATATTATCACTCCAATTTCTAACAATAATAGACTGGTTGGCTGTTTTCCAATTCATAATATTTTACTTTCAGGGCTCAGAGATAATTAATATTTTATAAAGCTTTAAATTTTAAAACCAAACCTGGCTATAGGCTATATATTAAAGTTTTGTTCCTAATGTGGATGTTATACAATCTGCCTAAAAAAAAATTCAATGGAAAAGCAGCCTGCTGCCAAAGCCCACATGTTTCCCCTATTAGACAGAGGTAAGTTGTATTCCTAGAACCAATATTTCAAGCCCAGAGGATGCTCATGAACTAAAATAATGAATGATAATGCCTCATTCTCCACATTAATATTAAAGAAAAGAGAAAATAGAAAACTTTACAGCCACTATCAGCTCTCTGAACCATAAATCTCAAGTTTTGAGAATTGCTTCCCAAAAGGGTAGGGAACCAGGATGACTTGTGAGAGCGCTTCAGAGCCTGGAGATATTTTTTAGCCAGCCAGCAAAGCACTGACACAAATTTCTACATATCTCTGGCTGTGAAAAGTCTCATTTGCAGTGATTTATATTTCCTCATAAAGAACTCTGTAGATAATATAGGCCTGCTGTGAGGCTGTATGACAACTTTCAAACCAAGAGTTACACGACCATTCTGGTAAAATAAAGCAAAAATAGATGAGTGGGAAAGTCTGTAGAAATAGTATTTCTTGTGATGAAAGACCACAATCCTATTTTTCCAGCACGCACCATATTCAGAGAGTCACCTTTCGCTCTGCTGTGTATGTCTTGTGGATAAGATTTTGATTGTCTAAACTAGAAAGTATTTTTCCCCTGAAGATTGACTATGCTTTTGGTGTGTGCATGCTTGTGTAATTTACAACAAATGACACTTAGACATCATCACACTGAAGTCAGTTGCCTTAATAAGTTACTGAGGGAAACACAGAGAATAGCATGCTGACATCCCAAAGTCAATGAAGTATAAACACTGTTATTCCAAGTGTCACGGTTGTGTTATTTCCATTTCTCCTGGCATCTGCTGTGTGTAACACCATACATACATGCAATACAACAGCTTATTAAGCTGTTTTCAGTTAACTCTGAAACCAGATTAGTGTATTACATGTTTGTAAGGCTGAGTATTACTGCCTCTTTGTGAAATTACACAATTAATCAGGTGTATTAATTCTCTAGAAGATATGGCTACTTTTGACATTTAGGGATAAAAAGAACAATCCTTCAATTTGCCTCACTTTCAGCATTTATTCTTAGTGTGGCAAAAGGAAGCAAAAGGTAACATAATTTCTTCCTACCCTATAGGAGGTCAGAATTCTACATGCTTCCTCAGTCTCATAATAGCATTTTGAATTCTTAAAAAGAAAAACCAATGAAAATTATTTTGTTTTTGAACTTCTTATCTGAGTGTCACAGCCTTTGAAAAATTTAGACAATGGGAGCAGTGCCTATGAGACTTCAGTTTCTTGTGGCTGATCCATGAATTTCGATAAAGTCCCAATTATTCAATAGCTTTTAAGGCTCCCTTTGCAAACTTAAAGAATGCTTCCAATGTCAAGACCTTTTAAGCAGCTATGTTCACTCATTTCCTTTTCACAGACTTAGCGTTAATCTGATTCTTTTAGCAGTAAACTACATTTTCAAGTTTTCATTACTTGACCAAGTAATACTGCCAAATTTTTTTAAATATAGTATTTTTAATATCTTGTGTTTCTGTCAATTGCCTCCTCTTCTTCAGATTGCACTCGGGCTATGTGAACTATGCTAGGCGAAGCCATTGCAAAGTCTGGGAGCAGCATCCAGGCTCCACAGTACCCAGCTGGTGCAGAGCATTCTGGTTCAGATGGTTAACAGGGCACTCAGCAATAAACAACTGTTTTCATAAGAGAAAACTACGACTAACACAGAAAATAAATAAAGTCTTTAGAAGTCTTTAAATATTCTCTCTCAGGTTCTTTATTTAACTTTCATTAAGAGCACTTGAAATCTATCCATTCTATCCCAAAAGATGGCTAGGGACAACTTGAAACTGACACAATTCTCTAAACTCATTCTTTAAATGAAAAAGTGCATTCTTGCAGTCCGCTAAAGACCTGTGAAAGTATTCAAAAGGCAGAGAAGGACTATTTTCAGACAGAGACTAATATAATCCCTGAAAAATTTCCTGTGTCCAAGTGGAGAAAAATTTCCATCCTATTTTTAAAACAAAACAAAACAAGCCTATATAGTTTCTTAGGTTTTTTATTTTAGAAAATATTGAAATTTCTCAATTTCCTAACACTGTCCTTCAGTTCTTTTCTGTGTTAATATAAAGGTGCCTTTAAATATTATGTTCTGGGGTCACATATCTAAAAAGCTAGAGGACATAAACTAGCATTTGACCACAGTCTTACTGGAAATTCCAGTTAGAAATTTCTTGAATCTCAGCAGAGTTGATGCTAGAACAAATAATGCTAAAATAAGACTAAAGTAATCAAAGACATTTTTCAATAACAAAAGTAAAATGCATACACACAGGGAAGCAGATATTGAGTTGTTCATTTTAAGCAAGTACATTGTATTTACAGGTCACCTCCTCTGCAAGAGTAAGAGATTATGAACAGTGAAAACGATTACCTCCTGCTTTTAAAATTGTGCCATTTTGACACTCTTCTATTTCAATAAGAAAAATTCAGTAAAAGGTGGATTCATGTGAACTGTCAGGATCAAAATAATTCTTAATGTAGATCACTAGGGAAAGCCACTGAAAAAACAGACTTCTAAAGGGGAATGAAGACATCCTTGAGCATAAGTAATCCTAGCATAAAGCCCTTTAAGATTATTAGAATTAATTTTAAAATTTAAACTTTATGCATTTTTAAATTTTTTTACTAAAGTATCAGTCTGGGCTATTCAAGTTGCCTTAACTTTTCAAAGGATACAAAATATTTTGGATGTGGATTCATGAAGTTATATTCTTAGAAGTCAACTGGCTCTTTAAAAAGATATTTTATGCAGAAGTAATCCTAGCTATTTGGGAGACTAAGGTAGGAGGATCATACATTTGAAGACAGCTTGGGGAACTGAGCAAGACACTTTATTACAATAAAAAATAAATGCAGTTGTGGTAGAATACCCCTGGATTTGATCCACCACACCACACACATCCACAAAAATCATTAACTGAGTTTTGAAGATAGAAAAGATTGTAATAAGGAACTTATAACACCCATTTTACAGAGGAAGAAGGGAAAAGTTGGTAAGTTTAAATAAATTGCCAAAGTCACATAGCTATTAGCCATACAGAGAGAGGATTCAGGCCTGATGCAGAGCTGTACTCACCAGAATCTGTGCTTTTTTTTAAAACTGTGTTTCACTTTCTCCTTTGATGACATGTATTTCTAGCATACAATTAAAACCATTACTACCAACTAGGGAACTGCTACAGAGTATACAGTAAAAACTATCTGCTTTTCTTAAATATTACCATATAAGGAATTTTTTTGGAAAAAAATTTTTTCCCTTCTATGGGGTTACTACTATGGCATCTATTTATTCAAATAATATTTATCAAGCAACTCTTTTAGATACTGCTTTCTACTATTTTTCATTAAAATATAGTTTTGTATCAGTATTATAAATAAGTAGATTCTACATATTGTAAAATACTTGCCTGACATTGTGAACACTTTTATGGGAAATAACACTCCACATCCTAAAAACCAACCTGAAAAAGGCTTTTGAAAGATATAAGATTGGCAAGCAAAGAAGTTTCTTTTTCATATTAGCACTCTGTTTCCCTGAATATTCTTATACCTTTAAAAGATTAGTCAATAACTATATGTACAATCAACTGATTTCTGAAGCTCATGTTCAAAATTTTAATAAGATTTTTCTTAGGATTTTAGGTTACTTATTTGTTAATTTAAAAAGTTGTGTAAAGTATATTAAACTTGCCTCATGGTCTAAGAGAACGTTGTAAACTTTTACTTAAAATACATACCTAGCATTTAACTATATGAATTCAAGTAACTATAAAATATGGATTTAAGAATGCTATCTATAGTAACAGAATGCTATCAGCTATAAATTTGACTTAGCAAATGCTAAAAAAACTCTGCCTTTTTAGTATTATTTTTAGTAAATGGCATTTGTCTTCTTTAGTAGTTTTCTCATTAAAATTCACTAATTCCTGAATCAAGTGTGCAATCATAATTCAATCTGAATGCATTATTTCAGCAAATTTGAAAAGAACTTCTTAGATAATGCAACTTTCTGGCTTCTGAAGTTATCTAAAATATCTTCTGGATATTCTTTATGGAGCTGGAAGTGCATAAACATGTTTAAAATATATCTTTCTACTATCAAATTTGGGGTAGGGAGAGTTTATACAGTAGTATTCTCTAAACAGTAGATGTCAAAGTGAGTGTTATTTATTTCTATTTTTATACTATAAAATATATTTTTCATTCTGAACTATATAAGACTGGGACTATATATATTTTTACTTCTTTTAATCAATTTCCTCTCAGGTCAGCTACTTACTATTTATGTGAGCCTTTTTCAAGTTACCTAAATTTGTACCTCAATTTTTTCACCCATAAAAAGAGAAAAAAGAACATCATCTCAGTGTCGTTTTTGAGAATTACAGAACACTTAGAACAGTGCCTTAAGCAGATTAAGTGCTATGTGAACACCAGTTACCCTTATTTATTGAATGTCTATGGTATGCCAAACAATACAATATATGGTGTACAGCAGAATCAGCAGTGAATAACCAACTAGATACAATATCAAGGCTGATTACTACCTGAGGGGAAATAAAGGAGTGTAAGAATGTGGAGAATGATGAAGGAGGTATTATTTTTATACTGGGATGTCAGAACAGACATTTTTGAGTACCATTCTAAATAAAATGAGGTCAAGGAACATGGATGCCTGGGGCAATAAGAACTTCAAGCAGGGGGACACTAAGGTGCCAAAGCCCTGATGCTAGACTGCACTGCCAGATACAAAGAGCAGGAAGGAGGCCAGGGTGGCTGGAGCAGAGGGACCATAAGGTAGAGAATAGTAAGAGAGGAAATCAGAGATGGAGGGTAAAGGAGAGAAGAGCACAGCCAGGGAGGACCTTGCTGGCCAGGTCAGAGACTGGACTTTGGTTCTGGTGAAAAATGAAACCACAGGAGGGCTTTGACAAAGTGATGACATATGGTGGGGGGGGGGGCTGTGAAAATACTGTTGCACTAGTAGAGACCACAGGTTACAGTAGCTTGTACAGGGTGGTAGGAAGAAAACCAGTTCAATAATTCTAACACATCTTTCCACTCTGCATTTTCCTTAAAGATTTCCCTTTAACTGGTATTTATTGACACCTAATAAGAAAGGAACTGGGCTGGGCCATTATACAGAAATTATTTCTTACCCCAAAACTGCAGATCTCCAGATAAAATATAGTAAGGTTAAGATATCAAAGTTCTAAGAGATTTCAGAAATTATCAATTATAACTGAATTATTGTATAGAGGTAGAGATAGGAATCTAGAGGGAATAAATTATTTACTCCCGTGATTCTATAGCTACTTAGGGCAAAAAAAAGGACTGGGACTCAATTTTCCTTACTTTACAAAACGGTACACTCAAAAGTTTCCACCAACTTTACAAAGATAGTTTGTATCTTATTTTAAAGATTTAACTTTATTCACAATAACCCCAGAAAAAAACTCTTTCCAAATATGTTCTCATTAGCCTAATATTGATGAAAATTATTTCTAAAGTAAGTAGTTTTGAAGTTCATAAATGAATATTTTTTAAGTTTCTAAAATTCCTCTTTCCTTTAGGAAGTCTTCATAAATGACAATTACCTTAATTAATCAACTGGCAGTTCTACAAATCTATCACTGGTAGTAATGCTACTGATTTTTAAAAATGACTTTGGTGCGCCAATATCTTACCAGATAACTCCTATAGATTAAAAAGCAGTATGTCATAATCAGGAAAGGCCCCAGTCAGCCTCAACAATGATCGGTGACTATAACTACTTAAAATATTGTTTGATCCAAGGGGAAGAATAACCTGACAGAGTCATTTGGAGTCGAGTCGAATATTTAGAACGGTGAAGGATGTTTTGTTTTTAAAATAAATTGGAAACTTTATCTATGATGTTTTCAATCACTGCATTATCTTCATTTTATATAACTCAAAGAAAATAAGTCTTGTTGAAGATAGAGCAGAACTTGATAAGAAACCTGACATGTATCCTTTCTGAGTCTTGGTAATCTGGCCATGAAATACTTCCCCTTCCCACAAATCCACATTTTTATCTGAATTTTGACAATCCATATGACAGTTACACCAAACCCTGCCTCTGACACTCTGAAGCAGGTCAGACAATAGGCTATGCAGTTTTTTCCCTCTTTGTTGTCTTGGAAAAGTTAGAAGAGACATTAAAGCCATGAGAAACTGAAATGTTCTCCTGTCCTAGCAACGATATTTGATGAAATTGGCTAGTGGGCCATCAAGCTTGCTCCTCAGATCAGCAATAGAGCTTCTTGTAATGTGCTAAGTATGAAAAAGGCCATTTCCCAATCATCTTGCTCATTCCATGCTTATTAGGAGAGAGGAAAATTCAAAGGAGGTCCAATTCTCCCCTAAGAATCCTTCAGTTTAATTATGACCACAGTACATTAAACGTCTGTAAGAAGTCCACATTAGCTCTGCAGCTACTGCTCTCAGCAGCAAAAGAGAGAGAACCCCTCTGTTACTGAAAAGACAAGGACGAATGCTTCTGTGGGTCAAAATCATGGTTGAAAATTCAATTTAATTGAACATCAGGCTACTCTACTTCTTGTAAATGAACATTGCTTTGCTGCTAATTTTATGCTATTTTACCTTTCATTAAAAAAATGTAATTCAAGTTAAACTCAGCTGAACAGCAAAAAGCTCTTGATATTTTGAAGCATTTTGGAACAATTACTTTGACGGGAGCCCTTGACAGTTAAATGACTCTGTTAAATGAATGTTACAGAAGACACATAATGATTTTTAGTGAAATATTGAATTTAACCACAAATGAGGAGAAACCAGTCATAAGCACTATGGGTATATTTGAATAATAGCATCTTGCTTATGAACCTCAATGGATTCTGTAATTTTTAATAATCATACAATCAGCTTATTAGCTGGTGGGTATGTTTCCCATATTAGTGCTCTATATTCATTTTTGGTTTATGCCTTTGTTGTGTTTTAATCTGAGAAACCAAGAAGAAAATTCAAAACTAGTAATAATTTCCTCCTACCTTGGTATAGTATTTTATGGCTAGGCAATTAGTAAGATGCTGCCCCACAGTTGAAGATCTCCTTTTCCGCTTTACTTATTTACTGAATGGGATTCTTTCACAAAGTAAGAAATTAGGAAAAGTCAAGAGCATGCTGCCTGAGAATGTGTGAATTCACTGGATGCCAGTATCCTGCATCTGTGGGACTCAGTATTCCTTATTTTATGTATTGAATGTGAGATAGTATCGAGGCTTTTTCATGTTTCCTCATGACTAACAGAAATATGTTCTGAAATAATAAAACTAGTACTGCTCAATTTCCTTTTTAAATTCATTTTCAATACAAAGGAGAGAGCCCTTTTGATAGTGAAATCCGACTTATAAAATTCTGTTTTCTGGAAAAGAAGAGGTAGAAATCTCAGTAGATGCAAAGCATGTGGGTGGGAACATTTGGACTGGAGAAATGAGTCAGAAAAACAGGAATGTTCTTTATCTCGTTCGTCTGGCAAGCTGGGGTGAAAAGTCAGCGCTGAGAAGGCTGAGCCATACTCCTTGGATCAGCACACACAGGGTACAGCTGTACTTCCTGATTCTCCCAAGCAGGTGAGGCATAACTTCTCCCAAGTTCCCACTGCTCCCCGAATTTATCTTTATTCATCAATTGTCTATTTACATTCTACTATGCCTATTTGCATATCTGCTCCCTACTAAAAGCTCACTCCCTAAAAACAAGGACTGTCTTTTCATCTCATACCCCCCAACATTTCTGAGCCAACATAAACTGTTCAATAAGTGTACTTATGAACAAATAGGTTTTTGGCTCCTTCTGACGGTGAAAATTCATGGGAATGGCTACACAGTTTAAATATTTGACACCAGCCCAAGGGAGTCCAGATTGATAGGAGACTACCTAAAGCAGGTATTATCTAGATCTTTGCTATTCAGCATGTCGTCTGTAATTGTACAGCATCTCCTTACTCGGGGCTTTATACATGAAGAATCTCATGCCCTGACTCAGACCCCAAGTCAGAATGTGCACTACAAGATCCCCAGATGATTCTAAGGTACAGCAAAAGCTTGAGAAGCATTTACCTACCATACAGAATAGTATAAAGCTTAAAGTAACGCTTGGAGAAGCGATGGCATACATAACAGAGAAAAAACAGCCCATGACATTGTGATTAATGCTGAGAAAGTTTCAGAGCTCTCTCAGGACAGTCAATGCACACAGGTGAAAAACTCACTCATTCCAGTTCCCTTGGAACACTTGCTAGATACTGCTTCACACTCTTTATGCTTAAAGACACAGCTGCTCTTAATAATTGTCTTTTCTCCTTGGTGCCGAGAGTATTTATTGTCAGCATGCTGACATTTGCAGGCGTTTCGGCTTTCTCCACTACAAATGTGGATGATTGAAAGGATATGCTGACACCTGAATAAGAAATCCAATGACTCCAAGCTATGTAAATTTAATTATTTCCTTTAATTTTTTTCAGGACTCTTTTTTTTTCTTTTCCTGAGCTTTGGAGAAGTCCTGGCAATTTTCATTTAAAAGAAATACAAGTCAGCAGTGGTTCACTGAACAGGCTGACACACAATTTCATAAGGGGAGAGACACTGTGTCTTTAATCTAATTTGTGCTCTCAATTCCCAGCTAATGTATCTAGGGATTGTGATGTATGCATTTACAAGGAGGCATCTATAACGTAGCGTCCAGCTCTGCAATTCTCTGAAACATGGGTAAAAAATTAGTTTGGGTTCTTGCAGCTGCCCCATAGCATGATAAATCTCTGTATACTCACAGATGTAGAAATACTCTCGGCCTGGCCTGAATTCAAATCCTAGCGAAAAGGGAGTGAAGAGCTGGAATTTTTCCGAGAACTTCAGAGGTCCATTTGGGGAGTGAGGCCGGTTACATTCCCATCTCTTGAACCCTTTGGAAGTGTGGTCACAGGCACTGTAGCCATCAAAGTTCACCATGTAGAGGACATAGCGCTCAGTCTTATCCTCTGGGACCGAGTCCTCATAGTGAGGGCAGAAAACATCCAGGTAGTCATTGATGCAGACGTCGATGTGGTAGTCACCCCTCTGGAATCTGTTGAAAAGAGAATACAATGATGAGGTAATTTACAGAGGAAAGAGTTTTTGCTCGTAATCAATGGTTGAACACTTTAAAAATTCTGGTGTTCTCACTGAACACCATTATGATTTGGGGCATAGCTGAAATATTAGTTTCAAGTCCAAGCAACAATAAGTCATTTTCCAGAGAAATTCTATTATATTTGTTGCAAAATACCCTACAAATGATGTTCATCACTTTCATTCTAATTATTATATTACACATTACTCTTTCAAAACAAAAAAGTACATGATTTGCTATTTCCCAGGTTTTCTTTTATTCTTAAAATCGTATTATATTGAAAAGAAGTTTTTGTATTTCTGTAAGTTTCACTTAATAAAGATTTTTTAGCAAATTAAAGAACAACAAAGTACTAAACTGTTTCAGTTATAATTGAGGTCATTTTCAAGTTCTTATGTAAATAAAGTATACCCCAGAGAAGTCGCAGTTCAGAGTTCATGGCCTCAGTCCTTCACGGATTTTTCCTTAGAACTTAACTAATAATTGTTTGCAGAAGCCCTCACAATTTTACAGAAGCTTCCTCAATGGGGGAGGGGGGCTTGCAAGTAGCCAATCTGAGAGTATTATCCAGTTCTACTTGCTGCTGATTGGCTGCCCTTCAGATGCACCAGCTTTCCAGCATCATAACAGGCTGCTCTTCCACATGTGGCTATCTTGAGTGTTGGTTTTGTTCCTCTTAAAGCCCCAAGATCCCTAAGATGCCACCAAAAGCTTCTAAGGCTTTAGTAAGACAGTGTTTTATGAAATTAAATTACATTACTGCAGGAGACATAGCATATTTAGGATTTAAACTATAAAAATAACCATTTATAGGGATGCTTCTGACCAAATCTGAAATTCACAGCTTTTCACAATTCGCAGGTGCTCTAGGAATGTAACCTCAGTTAATTTCAGGGGTCAACGGTAGAGAGAAATAAAGCTATAAAAATGAAAAAATTAGAATTATAAAATTTAAAAGCTGAAATGAAAAGATTCCTAGAGCAACATTTTCACTTTAGAGGAAAAAGAAAATAAAAACCTGAGGTATCAATTAGGAGTAGGTGCCTGAGCTAGACCTAGAATGGTGACCTCAGGTCCCAGCTCAACCTGCCCCTCACTAGGTCTACTTGTGTCACAAAATCATTTTAGCTTATCACTCTGTGGCTGCTTGATCCTTTTCCACACTAAGAAACCGAAAACCATCCATTGGAAGACTTTTCCTCTATTCCTTTTCAAATTATTGCTTATGTCCTAGGGACTGGTAAGTAGTGAAAGTAACAAGCCAGATAATAACAAATCCCATGGCAAATTCATCCTGAAAATTAAAATGCACACTAGCCATACACACAGACACACACACACACACACACAAACACACACACCACTACCACAACTATGACGAAATTCATAGTTGTCTACTTCAATTCTAGTCTGACAAAATTTTTCCTTACCTGTTTTAACTAATATAATTCTTCTCTATCAGTTGAAAAAACTTTACAAGACCCTGTGATGTGTGAAACAATAATTGTTACAGATATAATTCTCTCAGTCTAAAATCATAGTGGCAAAGCCTACAAAGCCCTTTTATTTTTAGCTAGCGAAAATATTCTTCCCTGAGCTCTTAGAAAAAGTTCATCCTAAAACTTTGTTACTGCTAAAATACAACACTCATAAAGTCATATAATCTTCAAGTCAGGCAGTCTCAGCACAAACACTTTCCAGTGGTGGTGAGCTAGTCTATTCCATTTTTGGACATTTCTAAATGTTAGAAAGTTTCTTCTATTGAGCATAAATCTGCTTCTATGTCATTTGTACCCAGTAATCCTACTTCTGCTGCCTGAAGTTACTACGAACAAACCTACTTCCTCTTCCACAAGTTAGTCCATAAACATACGGAGATGTCAGCTATATCTTTCTGTACTGTCCTTTCTCTAGGCATGAAAATTCTGATCCTATGGTTACTTCCCAGGCTCCTCATCATTCTCATTTCTTGGCTTTCCTTGTGTTCTCTAGTTTCCCTCTGTGTTCTCCTTAAAGTGTAGGATTCAAACATAACCATGACTTCTGGCAGCTTGGGACCAGTGTTTACTCCAGAAAAATATACCACTTTTGCTCTAGATACTAAACATTCATTGGCAAAGTTGACATTCTCTCCTGAAAGACAACATCGTTAAAAAATGGAGGAACCATTCATTTTGAGTGAGAAGATCTAGATTTAAGGACTGGATCTTTTATGATTGAGTGGAACACTAATAAATCATCCTGAGCCTCAATTTCCTTACATGTAAGTTAGAATATTAATGAGAACCAGCCTTGCTATCATCACGTGGCTGCTTCAAGCCCCAGATGAAGAAACACATGAAAAGTACCCTGTGAATGTAAATGCATGCTAATTTTTGTAAGAGAAATAAGGAAATATTATCAGGATACTCACTCTGCAGATACAAAATGCATAACAAAAACAAAAAACCACATGTATTTATTTCTTCATATTTACAATAATCATGGACTTACTTTTCTTTATTACGGGCAGACAATGATTTGTCAAGATGCAAGGAAAGACTGTGTTGCTTTTAAGATTTTTGAACATCAAGGTAAGATCGCTGCCAAAGTACAAAGAAAAGACACTGCAATGTTCAGATAAAAGGGTGCTGGGATATGAATCATCAGCACTCAGAGTAGCCTGACAGTTTTGGATGCAAGCCAGACAAGAACTGCAGCAGAAGGCAATGCCCAGATGCACTTTATATTATTATATTACTATTATAGATTTTAAAGACATTCAAGGGGGAAGATTTTTCTTTTCTTAAGTGTCACTCATTTTAGCTTTTACTAGCATTTGGCACTGCTCAAAAGTGAAAATTAAAATTAAAATTGCCATTACCTGGACCCAGTCTGTTATTCCTTTATTCTACAATTTTAAAACACTGTCACAGTTTTTGATACCTCAAATTTAGTTTCCCCTTTTCAACTTTTACCCATATTAATGTTCCTAAAATTAAAAAAAAAACAACTTTTAACAAATTTTAATGGAGTGGGACTAAAGACCCATTCTATAGCGGATTGACCAGTAATCCCTTCTGGTGACATTTTACATTCAAAGAATTAATGTGGTGCCTATTTCAAACATATGAGTATTCCTGTGATCATAATTTCTACCTTTCTATCAACTGACAAAGAAAAGATTATGATTTGCCATACAATAAATTTACATTTCTGTTTCAGATGTTTGATTTGCATAAATTAGTTTATGAATGTAAATTTGAATGACTGGATAATATAAGCATAAAACCCATGGCAAATTGGGCCCATAAGAGGCATCTATATAATCTAGTCAAGTATTATTCAAAGGAAAGTTTACAATTAGATATTCTAACACTATAACAGATCTTGTTCTTTGGGTACAAAGTAGCATTGATCTGTTCTTCTCTGCTCTTACTATGAAGAAGTGCATAAGTGTGACTACCATCACTGAGTGCTTATTATGTCACACTCATTATTTCAATTTACTCTTCCTCAAAGTCCCACAGAATACACACTATTATTATTTAAAGATGGGGAATGTGAGATAAAGAAATCAAGCAATGTGCCCAACTAGTAAAAGTTAGAAGCAGAATTCAAAGCTCCTTACCACTCCACTTTGAGAGAGATTAAATCACAAATATCAGGTCCTTAGCTCTGTTCTGTAGCCTCAAAGAGGGACAATCTTCATTCTTGATAGACTTTCACTTCTCTCTTCCATTTACTGATGCAATAAGCACGTGTTACCTCCAGGATCTCTATGTTTCACATATGTTATGTAAAAATCCTCAAAACAACCATATTAATTTTATCAATGAGGAAATGACATTTCAGAGATGATATTGTTCTTTTAGTTTGGTTTTTCACAGTAAATAAGTAGCAGAGCTAAAATCTGAACGTAAGTCTTATACAGTTCTGAAGCATATTCTCTGTCCTCCCAACCACAAAGGCTCCAAAGCTTCACCCATTTTATAACTCCCTCCATTCAGCGGGGCCCTCTTAACAGTCTGGGTACCATCAGGTGACCTTAGTTTTTTGGGGGGTTTTTTTGGTACTGGGGATTGAACTCAGGTCCTTGTGCTTGCGCAGCAGGCAGCAAAACCACTGAGCTAAATCCCCAGCCCCAGGTCACCTTAGTTTTACACTAATGTTCTAGGAGAGGGATGCACCCAGATGTCTAGCCCTACTCTCTTCACTAGATTGGTTCTAAACCCCTAAACTGAAAACTGAGGGTACGTCACCATTAGAATAAGCCTCAGACTACAGGATTAGCTCCTGACTTGTGCATAGCCCTGTAGTCTTTCTCCAAAATGCAGTGCTGTTAGGCTCAGTAGCCATTCACGTAAAGAGATCTCTTTTTCCATCAGGACATGGCTTTCATGAACTTTAGCTCATATTAAAAGAGGAAATTTACATCTACAAATTATGATTCTGCATGCCAATATTTACAAATTCCATGGGTAGCATAGCCATTACTTTACCACATTTGTGAATTTCTTAGAAATTTTCTTATAAATGCTTCCTCTTTCCTCTCTCTTTTTTTTTTTTCTTAATTTTTCCCATTATGTGTGTGGTTCTGTACCTCTCTGAGATCACTGGCTATTTTAACTATAACATCTGGCTGCACACTACTACTAAGGCAGTGATAATTACAATACAATATCTACTAAATTATCACAATGCTTCCCAATGCAAAAGTGTGCATAGTTGCCACACTTGGAAAAGTGATTGTGTTTGAATAAAACAATTATGGGGAACATGTTACATATATAGGGCGGTGATCCCTGTTCCCTGGTGGGTGGCATGGCTTGCTCAGGTCAATGTTTCATATGACATACAATATTATATACATATATATATATATATTCTGTTATGGTAAGAACTCATTTTATACATCTGTCAAGATGTGGCAGTAGACTTGTTGAGAATCAAGTCATCTACATTATGCAAGGATCATTTCAGTTAATTAAGAAGAATAAGATTCAGCATGGCAACCAGTCCTTTGTAATTATATTAAATACCAAAAACGAATTATGGACTTTACGGTAATTCTTCATGATCTAGAGGACACCTGAAAGGTCGGGTAAAAAGCACATCTTAGGGGCACTGATGGCAAAAGCAACAGCTGAGGCTGGGATTAGAGGTGGAACATGTAGGTCTATATGTGCACAAGTGGGTTTGTCTTGTGTTTACCTGACCACTATCCATCACATTGCTAAATACGTTTTGATTATCAACTTAAAACTACTGCTAATATCTGTCGCCTTAACTGGCCTGTGGGGTAGAAGTGAATCAAGCCTTGAATCTCAGAATTCCAATGAAATAAAGGCAACAGAGACGCCATGCTCTTTCATTTAATTATCAACAGTTTAGTCTCCACCTGCTGACAGTAGTCAGCCTGAGCCAACGACATTGCCCCTTCTCAGTACATACTTTCAGATTTGGTCCATGAAAATAGGAACAGCTAATTCTTGAGCGTCTAGGTCCTTTAACAGCCTCAAGTGCAAGTTCTCAACTTATACTCTGTCCTTTGGTTTCTCTTTGCTAAGACAAATAGATATGACCCAGCTTTCTTGCTCAATGAATGGTTTCTCATGGCACTGACTTTATTTCCTTCTCTACCATATGCTCCTACATTGTGCATATTGCCAGCTGGGAAGGCCAAATAGAAAGGACACACAAGCAGTGCCTAGGTTTCAGTGTGCAGAAGAGCAGTGTCTTAATCATCCTCTAAGTTCGTCTTTAGCTACTTTCGCCTGCAGTGTTCCTTCTCTTCCTCCATCCTCATTTGCTAAAGTCAAAATGCATTTCATTTCAGTAGCTGGGAAAAGAAGGGTATGGTGCATATTTAAAATGTTCTAAATTGGCCTTTAGCATATGTTGCTGGCACAGCAGAGAGCCAGCTTCCAGGGAAATATGTACTAAGGTATTTTATCAAGCAGCTCCTGAGTGGAGTTTCTTCACTCCATAAATATAGGAACAGTGTTACTGAAAGAAGACAGTGTTATTAGAAGTTAGGAAGCTGTGAGACATTTCCCTTCATGTAATGTTTTAAAGGATTCAAAAATGAAAGTGTTATTTCTCACCAACTGGATCCTTGATTATTACATTGTAAATGTATTTTAATCTGTCAAAGAGGTGATTGTTTTAATATTCCTATTTGAACAGTACTCCAATTTCATTTCTTTAATTACAAGGCAACCTAATGTATTACAGTCTGAAATTGAAATATAAAAGAAAGATATGATGTATAGTTAAAGATTAAGCAAATTCATCACCTTAGGGTTCCTCCCAGATTTTAAAATAAATCTCAAGTGAATGCATCTTTGGCAGTGCTGTCTTTCAATTCTACTCTTATTGATTGAAAGGCTAGTTTCTGAATAAATTGTCACTTTTTAACCAGAAGAATTTCTCATTTATCCAAAAAGGGGCTAATGGACCCTGCAACAGATATGGAATTTGGTTCCTAAATATGTTTGTGAGCCGAGCAGGACAGCAGCCTGTGTTGCATAACATGCTTCTTGTCTTCTCCTTCTGTTCCTCCTTTCAGCACAGAATGCAAGCCTTATGGCTCTCCTATCCTAAATCTGAAGATGCTCTTTTTTGTTTCTCTGTAGAGGTTAAAACATGAAATATAAACACCAAACCAAACTTGGTGGGGATAAATAATATTAGCATCACAAAGAGATGAACAATGCATGTGTTTCTAACTCTAACTTTTCCTCTCTCTCATAGGCTGAAACATGCCCATCTTTGAAACATGTTGGTAATCAGCTTTCACTTCCAGCTCTGAGAAAGTCAGAAGCATGGACAGTTTCATCCTGACCAGTCCAGTTGTTGAGGCTGAATAATGCCTGAAATATATAATTTCAGCAGGCCAATCTCGCTCTTCCAGGATCTAGAACATAGTAACATTCCTACAGAAGTGAAGATTGACAAATTGAAACAAAAACTGTTTAAGGATGAATTTCAGAGCTGTGTCCTACTTACTCTTTTGCAGCTGTAATGCAGAATACTACACCATATACTCTTTCATCCAATTAAGCATAAAGACACTGACAAAATATTTGCAACTCAGACATGGGAGCTTTGTTTATCCATTAATGAAAATTCCAACAGAATTCTTAACACATGCATGTTTCTGCAGCATGAAAGCTTTGCCTTTAATTCAGTAACTGTTGGCAATAGTAATAAGACATAGTATTCTTATCCAGGTATTTAGAATTCAACAGCATTTTAATACATTCACCTATCACTTTTTTTGTGTGTGTTATGTGAATGTACTTTAAAACTGTTTTAAGAATCCCATAATTAATACTAATTACCCATATCAAACAGATGGGTAAGAATCCTAAGTAGTTTTTGCTTGTAACTTTTCTAGTATATGTCACATCAGTCGGAATGACTTAAAAATTGCATCTCCCAGAGCAGCACCTGTTTCAAATAAAAGCCCACAAAATGCTCTCTCCTCCAGTGTTTTAACTCATTTGGAGTTTGTTTTATTAGCTTGACAGAGAAGTTCCAAAGGAAACAAAGCATTAAATTGGTAGAGCCTAAACAAGACTTTCCTTCGGGAAGGGGCTGGAAGCGTGGGGTGACAGTCTAATTGCTTCTAAGCCCCCAGAGAGGCCGGGGGCACAGAGCAGCAGTGTGGCAACATCAACAGGTCAGTTCAGCCAAAGAATTAACCAGCCAGGGCTCTAACAGACCCAGCCCATCATAGGTCACTTCAAATAGTTTTCAAAAGGGGATTTGAAGCAAAAATAAAGAATTAACACCTGGCAATCAGTAGAGTCCTAACAGTGGCTCCTCCCATAATGCAAAACCGGCTCTTTCTCCATATCCTCAGGCCAAGAGCTTTCTCAAAAAGCTGCACATCACACTCTAAGTTATCTAGAGTTTTACAGGCTGTCAAGCAAATGGAACAGAGCACCTGTCACATAGACACAGATCCAGCAAAAGCAGATACAGAAAATCATCGAACGGGTTATTCAGCCACTGTCCTAGGAGAACAGGAATAAACAAACCGATTCTGTTCAGAGGATGCAAGAGTCAATCAAACAAATAAGCCCCCTGCCCGACTGCTCACTTCCACGTAACCCTTTTGGATCCCAGTGGGAGGGAATTACCCTGAAGAAGTTCAGACTGCTCCTAGTTTCAAAGATTATAATACCAAAAGACCAATAATAAATCTCCACTTGTTAACCGATTCAAGAAGGAAGTTTTGGAAAATAAGGATTTAATAGTTCTTAAGTACTTGGTGTGCAAAGAGTGAAATAAATACTGGTAGGAACAGATGATAGCTTATTGGAATCATTCCTTTCTCAGACTTGTTTTTCACTATTTAATAATTGGAATAGCTAAGACTTACATGACATGGAATTAATCACTATTAATTTATTGTTAAATGAATTAAAAACAAGCAAGAAAGAAAATACATTTGGTTTATTTCTTTATTTTATGCTTGATCTTTATTAAAGAGAAGTATGTATTGATAATGGTAGGGGATAACAATAGTAATAATAATGTTTCATACAAAGCTCCAGGATACTTTTGTTTCTATGCAAGTTGACATGTGAGAAATAGTTTCTTGAAAAGGTGGGTACAAATCCTCAGCAGGAATGAGGCTAATAAGGCAAGAGAAAATAGTTCTAGAGTAACTAGAAATTAGGTTGTGTTTGTAGTCATAAAAAATATAACTGGAGCCCGGTGTGGTGCATGCCTGTAATCCCAGCACTCAGATATATATATAGATATAGATATAGATATAGATATAGATATAGATAAAATCTCCTTGAAGTTAGGGCTAGTTTACTTGTCACACAATCCCCAGTATTTAGCACAGTAACTACATATGGTAATCATTCCAAAAACATCCAAATAAGGCAAATTATAGGTGAAGGATATTAGAAATGAGGCTTAAAATTAGGAAAATGGTGTAAAGCATCTAATAATCTATATGCTAGGTCCTAGTATCAAATATTGAGAAAAATTAAACAATATGATAAATGTCAAGATCAGGAAACAAAATAATGGCAGGCTGCAAAAAGGAAAATGATAATCAGGACTGTTATTCAAGCAATCTTAGAAAATTATGCCTAGCTGAGTAGACAACTTAAGCACCTAAGGCAGAATGAAAGTTTCTCTCTTGTCATTAAGTCCTCTATTCAATTACCATTTATCGGGGTAATTAAACACTGGAAAGTGATGCCAGGCTAATTGTTAGATTATGATAATTACATGTCTTTGCTATGCTAGAGCTGATCAAAATAAGATGTGGTCCCGTGCACTTAGCTAAAGCTGCTCTGTAGTCGTCAGACTTTCATAGAGGACTAGGGCCATTTATTACCAATTCATTACAAATCAGGCGGAGAAGCTTCGTATTTGTAATGCCCCCCTCCACACACACATACATAGTCTCCTGGAACAAGACTCCCAAAAGGTTAAGCACAAACTGCTGCCTTTCATTGGCCCATTTCCATCTCAATTACACAGCTGAGCAGCATTAGGTGCCTCTATTTGAGAGGGTTCATCAGACTGCTTCACAAAATCCTGCAACAGCCTATCACATTGGCAGGAGCATCCAGGACACCCTTTCAGCCTCTGCCAACCACTGTTCTGCTTCAAGTTGTGTCCCAGCAACCATGAATTGGCAATCCAGAGGATCTTTGGGTTTGGAGGCTCCCTTCTGCTCAGGTCAGGCTTTGACCAAGCTGGGATATGCCAAGGGGTTTGCTCCAGTAGGCAAGTGTCATGGGGAATACAGATTGCACTCCTCCTACCAGACACCCAGCCTCTGTGCCTCAAGCCAGAGTCTGGAGAGGAAAGGAACTCTCTTAAGAGCCAGTCAGTTACCAGCAAGCTATCAAGAGCTGCTCAAATCTTTATAAAGACTGGAATTGATCCATTTTCCTTGAGCTCTACTGGGCCAGAGTTTCTGACATGTCTGAGGGTTAGAAATCTCTCTTCCATCCCTTTGTAGTCATTTCAAGTCACCATTAGAAGGTGGGAATGCAAACAGATACTTGATATTTTTCCTTGGACTTTATTTTGGGACTCTGTAGCTCTCTCTTGCAACCATCATTATCAGGATGTGTTATAGGTAAAGAAAACACAGAGCAATGGGTTAAAAGAGTTTAGAATGTTACAGGAAGTTCATTCATGGTATATTCTCTATTAAAGGATTTTTTCCTTTTATGTACATGGTGCTATGGACTGAATGTTTGCATTCCCTCAGAATCACATGTTGAAGTTTCAACTTCCTATATAATAACTTAATTAGGAGGTAGGGTCTTTATGGAGATAATTAAAGTTAAAAGGGGGTACAAGGGTAGATCCCTGGTCAAAAAGGGTTAGTGCCCTTAAAGAAGAGATATCAGTTTGCTTTGGGCCCGTGACGTGAGGACACAGTGAGAAGATGACTTTCTACAAGCCAGGAGGTAAACACTCACCAGAAATTAACCCCTGCTGGACCTTGATCTGGGACTTCTAGACTCCAGAACTATGAACAGTTCATTTCTGTTGTTTAAGATACATATGGTAGCTTGTTGTTATAGCAGCCTAAGCAGACTAATATTGGCAGTTTGAAATTTAATTAATGATATAATAGGGGAGGGGTGGCTTTGAATTATATTACTGCCAGTGACTTTAGAGATATAAAAAAAATCAATGAAAAACAACCAAATAAAAATGGCCAGGAAGGAAGGAAATAAGAGAGAAAGGAAGAAAACAGAGCTAAGCCAGTGCTGGCACCTCCCACATTCTCCTGTACATGGCAGATACTCAATAGCCGTTTGCTCTTCTGAGCAAATGGCTGGTGTGAGGGGAGAAGACACATTATTTTCCTAAGTAGGGATAGTTTCACCTCTGAAATTAACTCATGGCACTACAAAAACAACTGTATTATCACCCAGCAACTGTGTTATCTCACTGTTTCAGCAAGGCTTTTGCCCAGAGATAGAATGGTGTTATAGAAAAGTCATACACTCCATTTTATCCTTCCTTAACCCTGAAAATTAAAACAGAATATGCCACCACCCTTCAAAAATCATAGTGAGTTTGTTCTAGGAACAAAATATCCCACAAGGTACCTTTGTCAAGACCGGAATATACAAAGCTGCTATTTTATGCACACATTTACTGGTTGCCTGTGGCTTAAGACTGGGAAGCTAGGCACAGCCGTCCATCACATAAAAATGGTTTTGCACTATTTAGTATTATTATTTCCTCCCCACACTCATTAAAATGATATTCATTCATACAGCTGAATCCTCTATTTACTTTTATAGCCTGGACCACAGAAAGATATATGGAAGAATAATGCAATCATAAAAAATAAGAAACTAATTGCTCTATCCCAAGGAAGCATATGGGGAGAAAGAAATGAACAATTCACCATTTATTTCTTAGAAATAAATCTAAGCACTTTAGGGGATTCTCAAGTGCTATAATATCTCTACCTACTAAAATGCTTGTCTATCTCAATGATGGAGAATATAGTTGTTGTTTTTCTGCTTCCACTTTTCTTTTAATTAACTCTACTCTCAAAATGTCTACCTTGGAAAAGAAGCATCATTCAGAGCAAACACATATGATCCTCCCCTTGAACTCTCAGAAGTTTGGGTTTTGCTGTAAGGGTCTGAATGAGCCCCTTGTGTAGACTGAGGTTTCAGAGATAGTTAATGCCAGGACACAAAGATGAGGAAGTAAGAAGGTAACAACGGGCACCACATGCTGGATGACGAGTCAGCACTCTGAGCTTTGAGAAGACAGGGTCACACCTGGCTTTCTCCAACGCTTAGCCGTACAACCCCGAACCCCAAGGTGTCACGATGTGCACACTAACATGTTATTGTTATTAAAACTCTCCGTTATATTTAAAGAGATAAAGAGGATGTGACCTGGTCACAAACTTGGCGATGATGAGTTGAGTTAAAACACCACACAGGGATTTATGAAACCTGTGGGAGACACTGAATCGGCCTGGGACTTTAGCACAGACTCCGACATGAGGGTAAATGTGTCTAAATCTCATTGCTCTATTTATTTACAGCAAAGAACAATTCCATTTGTTGTTTAAATACAACATCTGGGTACCTACTTTATACAGCCCAGATATTCAAAATCATAACCAATTTTATCTGCTAAAAGGAATTTATACTTTTTTCTATTTCTGTTTCCACAGATATAAAGTACACATTCAATACCGCACTTTAATATTAGCCTCTCAGATTTTTGACTCAGGACACCTGGTAGGTGAGAAAATATTCACAACCACCCAAATATTAATGAATCCCAGCCATTAACTGAAAGGCCTAAGTCATGGGCACTACAACTGCTGGCTACTGGGGTTTTATTAACACATGGCACACACTGGGCAGATGGGCAACCTTTAAACACAGTCTACAAGGCTAACAAAAAGCAACATCCAGTCCTAGTGCTGAAAAACCTGTCCCAAAGCAGACACTGCCGTCTAAGGCTGGAGGAAGGGGGAAGATTTGTCCTACCTGAAGAAACATCTTTGCTTTTTCTGCTTGTGAAGGCAGTGGGGCGGTGCCAGAGCAGTTTACCTCCATATGACAAGGACATGACCTGCAGCTTGCAACATACCTCAACCTAGGGTTTTAAATGTTACAAACTATTCTGACACACTAGAGAAAAGGAACTGAAAATTAGGGGCTATAGGAAATGTTTTTTGTTTTTCTTCATAATTTTTTGGTATAAATCTGAATTTCTGACATAAAAAATGAAGAACCACACTGACATATACCTAGAACTTCCTGGTGGGACATTAAATTTAGTTTTGTTTAACTTTTAAATTTTTATTAATATAACTTAGCATTCATCACAGGGAGTTGAAACGTATATATAACACATCTTAATTCTTTTTATATCCCCTTTCCCTTTCCTCCCTCTCCCCTGCCCCTCTGAGATACAATTAATCTTAGAGATGTCAGAGATATTTTGAAGTATATGGAAACATGAAATACTGCGATTTTTTGACAATTAGGACATTAAAATTCATATCACATGTGAGAAAACTGGTTCTGACTAGAAAAATGTATAGAGCAACTCAAAATTAGACACTTCACTTCTTTTTTTAATGGAAAATTGCAACCCAGCATCTTCAAGTATTAACTGAATTAAAAATGGAATTCTCAGCATTATATAGTTAAGTATTTATTTTTTTGGTACCAGAGATCAAACTTGGGACCTTGCACTTGCAAGGCAGGCGGTAGAACCACTGAGCTAAATCCCCGGCCTATAGTTAAGTATTTATGTATGCTATTGAATCTATTAACTCCTCTCACATATAACTTTCAATATTCAATTTCACTCGACAGCAATTACAACCAAGTCACTAGAGTCAAGAACAAAAGTCTTATTCGGCCCTTCTTAAAAATACCAGGTTATTCGCCTTTGTATTTCCAGATACTACTCATGTTTACTAGTCTCAACCTACAGTAATTATAAATGCAAGCAGCATGCATGACATAATCTTGTAAAAAGATGGCTTGCTTGTTCTCCCTTGGTACTTGATACTCAACATTAATTACATCAAGAACCCAAGTTCTGCATTAAGACTAGAGAGATATATATTAGTAGAGGAAATTTTGAGGTTTCATTTCATCCAGCTATTGCTCTCAGGACTGTTAATTATTTACTCTCTTTTTTTGAAAATCTCTAGGAAGAATTTCAGTCTTAACTGGTAACTCCCCCTAACATACAGGTTTCATTCGATATTCAATTTATAAAGAAATTCTCTTTTCAAGGGCATTCAGGTTTCTTGTGTGCTTCAGAGCATTCTTTTCATCCCTGTCCTATAAGAAGATTTGAGAAAAAAGTGGTGGAAATTTAGCTCATGTTTTCCTAGGAAAGTCAAGCTGATTGTATTATCGACTGTCTACTGCATTAGCAATTTCCAACTGAATTACAAACTGTTTCCCTGCATTATATCACTATTGTTCAATACCATTTTCATTGCCCTAATGAAACAAAGCTATATAATATAACCATAAGGTACTGATTACAGTTAACCATAATGGAAGAGAGCTAACGAAAGGCCTATTTTAAAATATGCAAAGAAAATGATAAATTCTGATACACAGTAGTCTTTTTTTTTTTTTTTTTAACTCTTTTTGGCTTTCTGGATTGGGATCAAACAACACTGACAAATGAATTCTTTCTCTTCCAACAATACAGATGGTATTTCCCCTAAGACAGAATTTCTAAGAGGTTTCCCAAAGAGCAAGTTTCTCAGGTACTAAAAAAGTAACTGAATCTTAAACATATCTTTTAAAAGTGTGTACTTCAAACCAAAGTATTCTTTTAACATCATGAAAGAGGATATTCAAATTTTCTCTAGGGTATAGGTTTCTCCATGTCGGTAGGTGATCTCTTTGGAAAAGTGCCATCATGAAACCATTAGCACTTTGCTTATTTGCCCTATATTAAATCAACCAGCAACACAGATGATCAGGTTGCTGTGCTGGGCTGGAGGCTGCCCAAGCAAGATGGCAAATCCATGTCTGAGGTTTCTGCCTTTTAGTAAAGGCAATGAAGATGATTCGGCAGCCCCGTGTGTGCTCAGCTCCATTCCCAAAGATACAAGCAGCAAAGAAATTGTTGGAAGAAATGGGCAAAAGGGACAGAGAAAATTCCTGGGCGTCACTAGTTCTATTACAGCTAGAAGGATTGTGACAGGCACTTGGGACATTCACACTAGAACCATTATACCCCTAAGGAAGAGAGTATAATTGGAATAATGGGGGAAGGAACACAGCGTAATCACTTCCCAAGCATTTCTTGAGCCTCTAATAGTTAATGAAACGACTGTCTGGTGCTGTAGAGGCAGATGATCTGTGACTGCCCTATTTCAAAACTACTAAGACATTTAACATCTGAAAAATTCTCCTTGCTACTTCTTCAGTGAACAGGGTCTAAATGTAGATTTTACTGGAATTTCATGATCAGAGAAAAGTTTCCCCAAGAAAAAAAGTCTAGTCACAGAACAAACCATCTGGGGTTCTGCAATTATTCATAGTTCTATGAGGAACACTGATGATGACATCATCCATGTGGACACAACATGCTGAGCCCTATGAGCTGCACTTGATATATTGATCTGATGCCAATGGCGCAGAGCAGTCTCCTCGATGCTCAATTTACTTGCATTTTCTCATTTTTGAACCCCTGAAAAAAGCTAAAAATAAATCAGGGTACTGCTAGACCTTTTTCAATAATGTATATTACTTGAAAGATGAAAGGGAGCACACATTTACCATTTCCTATTAGAGTGCTAATTTATGCAAGTTCATTTGCCTTTTGTGTCTATTGATTGGATTCTTGTTGTCTCATCCTCTGTACTCCATTAGAATCCTCGCTGACTTAACAATAATGCAAAGCCAGAAAAAATTTGCACAGATTTTCATATGCTCTTGCATCTCTAGCATATTTAAAAGTTTGCCTAAGCAAGATAGTGTAAGTAGAAATTATGGGTGACATGAAAAAGTATTTCACTTCATCACATCAGAAAGAAAATCTTCAAGAAGATGAGAATACTTAATGGTTGAACTTTACTTTTCAATTTTAAATAGTCATGTCTGAGCATTCGAAAAGAATCCTGTGCTTTAGGCATGCTGAAATTAAAATAGAAACACAATTTGAGATTACAGATTATAAAACCAGTAAGCACAGCTGCTATATGCAGGACAGAAAGGGTCTTCCTTTTCCAAATCCATTTGTGTAAGACAGTCAAACTTAGAAGTACAATTTCTTGTACTATGAAAACCAGCCAAAACGGTTAACCCCAGAAGAACAATTTTCAGATGCAGTTTGCTACTTATTTGCCCTTAGTCTTCAATAATTCTTGATTTATTCCTTCAGTAGGAGATATATATTCATGTGTATTTTTCCATATTAATTAGTCTAAACACTTTCCATTTGAAGGGCTTAAGCAAAAAGTTTTAGTCTCAGAAATTATGATAAAATAAGTTATTTGAACATAAAATGATCTGAGAGCTTTTAATCATAACACGAAAGTGGACAAAAGTTGACAACTTGGATTGTGATTTTTAAACTCCAAAAAGTATTTTAGTCTACTTTGTACAGGGCTCAGATATGTTTTGTTGAACAGTTAATAACCATCCTTTCTGGTTTTTACTTTTCTAATTTACCTATGTACAAAAAGGAAGAGGAGAAATTTGAAAATCCAGGAAGAATCTAGCCTCATCCTCCTTTAGGCTATTTCAGAAGCAGCATATCCACAATGCAGAAATCACAAGCTGCTCAAGAGCCCACACAAAGGGAGGCTTCTCAGCTTATTGAGCATTCTAGAACTGCTCAGGCAGGGATGTCTGACAGAGGCACAGGGACACCTGGCAGGTGTGGAGGTCAGCCACCTGCACCTCTCCAAGGACGGTTGCAAATAGCACAAGATGTCCAGGAACACTAATAGGCGTCCTCTGAACCACTTGGGAGGTGTCAATAATAAAAAGTGGAAATCAAAGTGCAAAGAAAATTTCCTCATTAATCCTTTTCATGGCACCTGGCTTTTTCAGCACATATGGTATATAAAGTTCGCTAATGTCTGGAGGTTATCAAGGAAATCAGAGATGATTAAAGATATTTCAACTTTATAAGTATCCATTTTATAACAGAAGAAACAACTATCTTATTGGTTGTGGCAGGCAGTGTAGGGAAAGGGGTCCAAAAAAAAGGGATACAAGCCATCTGCCTAGCTTCAAATCTGGGTTCTGCTGTTACTGATTTTGTAGCTTTGGCACATAATGTCACCTCTCTGTGCCTCAGTTTCCTTACCTCTAACATCAAACTAAAAATAATGCCTAGGGCCGGGGATGTAGCTCAGTGGTTTCGCCACCTGCTGCGCAAGCGCAAGAATCTGAGTTCGCTCCCCGGTACCAAAACAAACAAACAAACAAAAAAGCCTTACCTCTAGGACATTAATTAGGGTTAAATGAATCAAGCAAATGAACAGATAAGAATTAAATGTACAGCACTTGACAAATAGTTCTCAAAAAACAGAAAGGGTGACTGAAATATACAGTGAGTTTGAATTTTTAAAATGTGCTACAGTGAAAGACTCATTGCAATTAATCGCCCTCAGAATACTCCACCTTGCTTCAAACATACTTCTTCCATCATTCTTGCTATTTTTTGAAGCAGTTCTGGAAGTGTTCTTTTATATCTTAAAAGGCATGATCAAATATATGGTGAATGGTGGTACTGAGTACTATCCACCAAGAAGGCACGCTCATAAATATTATGTGCATCCTCAATCACCTTATCCCACCACATGAGGCATCATGAACTTTTGGCTCTTCCCCAAAGTCAAAATAACAATGAAAGGCAAAGGTTTTTAATCAGTTCAAGATATCAGGGCAGCCATGATAGTGCAACTAAAGTCGCTCATGAAAGAGGACTTCCAGAACTGCTTCAGAAAGTGACAAGAACAGGTTAAGTGTGTTCAAAGCAAGGGGTAGTAGTTTGAGGTGGATTGATGGCAATGTCTCTTTTACTGTCATTTTTTGTTTTAATTTAAATATTTCACCATAGTTCTTGTCACTCTTGGTATTAACACAAGGTGAGAAGAGTATGTACAAATAGATTATTTACGTAACATAAATATTTTTGTCAACTATAATGGAAAAATTTGAATTCTCTGAAAAACATGTTGAGATACTCAAAACTGTTTAGAAACAAAAATTTCAACAGTAATTGCAATGCATCTTGAGTAGGTAGAGTATAATTATAACAAATTTGTTTATGAAATAAGAAAAAGTGACTTCTAAGGGAAGTTTTTTAGCATGGGGCAGAAGACACTGATTCTTTTAAGAGGTTGCTTCTACATATACAAAGGCAACTGAGTCACCTTTTGCAAGTGTGTTGTCAATATAAATACATGGAGGACCACTGCCTGTGCGGTATGGTTCCTAGGACACAATCATTAAACAAAAATACTTTCCCCAAAAGTGAATGTTGGTCCTTAAATATGCATGAAATGTTATTCTGTTTCAGAAGGAAATCATACTTGCCAGCTAGTGCATTAACATATTTTCATTTCTATGATCCATTAATACCTGTCCCCTAGCAGAATTAAGAGCTCAGAGAAACTACTAATCATGGTGTGTAGATCCGGACAAGAAAGGGGCCTCTGGAAAGGAAAGAGGCATAGAAATGATGGAGGTGCACAGTGAGATGTTAGAGGGACTCTGAATTCTCAATGCTGCTGAGGTTGACTCGACAAATTGTCTTCACCCTGCATTAGAATAAATGTTTCTCTAAAGAAGGCCCGTTTTAACTTCAACTTTACAATTACACTTCACTTAAGCAATATGATATTTTATTGACCTCCCATCCTTTCTTAATTTGATTGACTTTTCACATGCTTATGTACTCTCTTTATTAATTAATTAATTTACTCCAGACAAGTGTATTGATTGCCTCCTGTGGCTCAGGCATTACACTTGAAGGTGCAGAAACAAAACTGACCAAGACACACCTCTGGTCTAGAGAAACTGATAATCTAGGGAGGTGGGAAGGGAGACAGTCATACAAGTAAACTACCCCAATACAATGTGGTA
This sequence comes from Heterocephalus glaber, assembly GCF_000247695.1. Next base: position 25,403,365 of record NW_004624743.1, read on the forward strand.
AATGTTGTAAGACAATTTGTTTGAATGGCTATGGAAAACAGGAAAGAGCAACATACTTTGAAAGAGTGCAGGATGACTTCTTGGAGGAGCCAGGTCTTGGAGCATGGACAAAATCTTTTTTTTTTTTTTTTAGTACTGGGGATCGAACTCAGGAAACTGTGCTTGTGAGGCAGGTGGCTGAACCACTGAGCTAAATCCCTGACTACACAAAATCATTTTTCAAAGGGTGGGAGGGTGGGCTTCCCAGGCAAGGTGATGTGTGTAACACCAAAGAGGCTGGAATCAGAGTTTGATGAGGGAGCAATAAGGCTACCAAGGAAAGTTATAATTTTATCTTAAAGGTTAAAACTTTATCAAGAACCAGTGAAGGTTTTTTAAGAAGATACAGACCATGACTGGATTTTCAATCATTCTTTTGGCCCTGGAGAAGGCAGACTGGGTGGAGAGAGAGCTGAGAGCAGGAAGATCATTTAGGAGTCTATTGCAATAGGCCAGGTAAACACACAGACCTCACAGGCTTCAGCTGAGGACTCCTGACTCCCCAGCACCTGCCAATAAACCAGTCACTTAGGCACCCGTTCAGTGGCTACTTGTAGAGGACCCTTCTGCACACAAGATGCTTGGCAGTGTGGTAGGCTACAAATTAGGTTAGATAATAACTCTTCACTTCAGCTTCTTATGATTGCCTAGACTTGAAGAGGGCTTAAAGTAGGACTTCTGCAGAATTAAAGAAAAGGAGATAAACAAGAGAAAGTTTACACAGAGGCCTAAATGTTAGAAGAGGGTTAAAAATAATTCCCAACATTTCTTTATTATTTTGGAGCTTTTAATTTCACCACATATTACAGGATAAATATACAGGAGCTGAAAAACATTGAATGTAAATTTTAAAAACCTGGATTTAAATACATCGGCATTTTATAAACTGTGACTTGGACAAATCACTTAATTCCCCTGTAAATTACTTTTTAAATAAATAAATAAATGAAAACCTGGTTGTCCCAAAGTTTCTTTAGTGCCATTTCAAATTAACAGCAATAGTCAGAATATATTGGTGGCTAAATTATTTCAGCAAGTAAATAAGATTTAGTTGAACACTGAAGTGACTCCCAACCACTCCTGGATTTCCACTCACGACATCCATTTCTGCTGAGTGAGGAGCAGATAAAACCAAACATTCAAAGCTGGCACACTGTCCTGTGCCCAGGTGAAACAAGGAAGCCATAACAATTGCCTAGTGACTGGCACAAGTAGTTGCAAGGCAAAAATATGGCTAAGATCATAAAAAGGATTGTACTCTTCTGGCACAGGAAGTAACAGAACTAGGGATAATTTAAGTGATGCTAACTTATAAAAATGCCACCCCTGATGAGAAGCTACAAGAGAATCTGTAGTTATAATTGATCGCATCGTCATTTCTTCCCAACAGCTGTTCTCAACCCTCCTGAGGGCCAAAGCAGCAAGCACAACAGGAAACAGCAAGTATAATGATGGGAAAAATCATGGAAGTCACCCTTTAGTAATTTCCCTCAAGTATGGTCTCACCTGTTTCATAGAGTCTCATAACATCCAAGTCCTTGAGAAGCTTTCCAGGTTCCAACATCCCCAACAAAGAAATACAAATATGTGATGTACTCTTAATCTGAATTATTTTACACCTGTTCCCTTCTACTAAAAATGATAGAGAAAAAATCTGTATTACCCTCTATGGACAAATAAAACTTACTCTCTTCCAAAATCTTTCAGAAGGTAATTGGATGTCATAAGTGCAAGGGTAATTTAAGATTTCATCTGTCTCCAAAATTGTTGACAGTACATTAAGCAGATGGAGGTCATTTCTGGTATTCTCCTAACTTTCCTTTTTTGGCTCTGTTGAAGGATATGCTGACCTAAGTGTTTTGTTGCTATGTGTGGTAGATAGGCCTGCAGGTCCCAAAGGTCCTGCAAAGCAAATCACATCCTTTCAAAAGATCTGTTATTGTTGCCAATAAATTTGGGTTAACTATGACAGAAACCGTGCAATATTTTACATGCTTTAAGTTCTACCTTAGGAGGAAGATGGAGTTATGGGAGAGGGAAAGGGGTATGCCAAGGAGCTTTGGTTATTTTGACTCACTGAAACAAAACTGCTTTTTGAACACGATGGGATCTCTATAAGCTTGTTTAGGATTCCACAATCAAAGTTCTTCACTTCTCCACATGACAATAAAATCTTCACTTCCCAGAAAGCCTAATGGTGACTTGTTTTAAATAAAATCACAGATATGGAACAGTAAAATGCTTTCTGGTCTTCTCTAATCTTCCTTCTATAACCAGTTGTGTGTACTAAATATTTTCTACTTAAGATATCTTTAAGCACATTCAAAGTTATAATTGACACATAGCATTTGTGAGAGCTTAATGCCTAGGTGCTGTTCAATAAGTAAAATCTGTTTTAGTTTTTCTTTTCTTTTTTACATTTGCTCATGAAATTTTGCCTATATTGTACTTGATAGAAAGCATGAAATATTGAGCAATTAGAGGGCTAAGGGTGAAAGTCAGGGCAGTGGATGTACGTGGCTCATCTACTAAATACTGCAACAAAGTATTCACTATTTCATATCAACCGAACTCTGTAAGAAACACTTGGGGTATTTAGAATTCTAAAATTATAAATGTAATATTCTTGAGATCAATCAGCGACCACTCATACCAATGAGGACATGAGAGTTATGCTCATATGTGGCAATTCAAAACTAACACTTCAAAAGTCACAATGCCCTATCATTTCCCCTATTTATTAAGAGAAATTGGATAATAAATCTGGATGCTTTTCATTTTTTTTTAGACAACTGCAAGAAACTTAAGAGCTACTTGGCCTTGGCATTGGCCTGAATGGTAATTTCTTGGGAGGTCAGAGACCTTCAAATATGGAGTGGACCAAACTATTCTCTAGCGTAAAAGCTGTGAGTCTAACCAAAATGGAAAATGTTAAATATAGTTTATTAGACTATTAAAAGTTTATGACATCACTTTGTTATTTCTTAGTATTCATCAATAAACCCCCATTGATCTCTACAGGAATCTTAATGTAGCCTCTTATATAGTAATACCTATGTGCTCAAGCTTCAAAGATCCATTTATTTCACATGTGTAATTTGCCCACTTATTCCTGCTGAGATAATGCTCCCAGTTTAATTGCCCATAGAGCAACTGGATAAATCAGCTATGTTGGTTTGTATTAGCTGTTCATGCATAGATGTGTGTAAAGAAAAAAAGCAAGACTGTTTGCATTATAAATTCTAATGATTAGAGTCAAAAATGTTTTCCTATGAACCACAAATTGACCTAACAGATATTTTTAGATTTTGAAAAATGAAAAAAAAATTCATTAAAAATTTTGCTTGGCGAAATTGACTACTTCATTGTTTTGGAGGCAGAGAATACATACTGTCAGTATACATTTATAAATGTAGATTTATTTATACATAAGGAAAGAATGAGAGGTGATGAATAGATAAATGAACGAATAAACATTCATAGAGAAAACATATAAATTATCCAAACCAGGACCCATTTAAGAAAGGTCAATTCTATAAAGCTGACATTTACTTACAGAAATTCAAGCCCATTTTTACTTGATGATTAGCACTATGATAAAAGAAAAATACTGTATATAAAACAAATTATTATCTTTTCTATATTAAACCTCCAAAGAGTTTTCTAATTGATCTTCCCATTACAACCATTAGCCAAAAGTAAGAATTACAGTACATATACCTGGGGAAATTTCTGCATGTGTACACATGGAGGCCTAATTAAAATATAAAATTAATATTTCAACACAACACATTAACCCTTCAAATAAGTGAAAAGAAGATCTCTCCTGTTTTTTTTTGGTACCGGGGATTGAACTTGGGTCCTTGAGCTTGCACAGCAGGCGACAAAACCACTGAGCTAAATCCCTGGCCCTCCTGGTTTCCTTCTTGCTTTAAAATAGTTTATATGACTGTTGTATTCTCATATAAGAATAATAATACCTATATTATTTTAAATAAATATCCACTTGATTTTTCTGGCTTCCTTCTAAAGACATTTTATTTCTAAATGAAAATATGCTATTAAATTGGATATTGAAATATATGATACATATTTTTTAAACTAGATTAGTCACATACTAGACTAAGTTTTAAAACTGCCAAAATGTTCAGATAGAAATATGTAAAGGCTATTCGGACACATTAATATGGAAAGAGCAGATAAAATTCATCATTTTCTTTTTAAAACTCAGTATCTGATATAGCCTATTATAATAAATCTTATATTCAAACATTATTTATCTCATTTGAAAAATATGGGCATGTATTATTGCCAAATTGATCTTATGTTATCCTGACTTAAATATAACTTAAAATATGCTGAGTCTGTTATACATGGGCCTCCTATGCACTACATGTATACGCATTTTACATGGGAATCAAATTCTAGAATTGAGTTCCATAACTGCCTAAGAAGCAAATAAAAGTCTATTTATAGGTAATTGATTTAATGATTTTTGGAGCTATTGACTAGGTTATTTTAAAACTACACTAGTAACATGGTCTGCCAAGTTTCCACTTTTGACAAGTTCAATACCTGTGGTCTCAATTTTTAAAAAACACAAGCTCACAAACTCTAGGAATTCCAGAGATGCAAGGCAGTCCCTAACGGCAGCAGTTGGAGTAGGTCTTATTGACATACATGTTGATATGATTCAAGAGTGCTCGAGGCCATCTAATACTAAAGGCCACCTCTGAAAGCAGCACAGGCCTAACCTGGCTAATTATCTCCCCTGATTGTGATGGGTTTGATTAGAAGATTAATCAGCTCTTAGCAGCCTATACTCAAAAATGAGAAAGAGAGAGAGAGAGAGAGAGAGAGAGAGAGAGAGAGAGATTGATTCGTGCATAGCAAAAAGAATACTAGGTCAACATTAACCCTTTTTTAAAACAGTAAAGGGGTTCCATGCAAACAATTCCCCTCATAACTACACGGACACTTTCCTTCTGTCACTCTTCAATTGATTTTATACAAAGTAAAGCAAATGCTTATATTCAGGCTTCCTAAGTCAAAATACATTGTTTTTCACTGAAAATTGAATGGAATTCTATAATTCACTCTTGAACAGTTACTTTAAAGTACTTTGAACTAAACTCAGTAAGAAAATTTGTTTTAAGATTAAAAACAACTTTTTCCTTAACCGTTTCTATTTATTTTAATCAAAATATAAATAAAAATGCATAAAAAGCCTAACTTTATTTTAAAATAATGAGTAAACATTTAATCACTGGAAATGCTACATTAAAATCAGTTCAGTTCAACCTCTGAAACCTACTTTTGTAAGCTTCTTTCCATATCAGATTAAAATGATGTCAGTTTCCCATTAACTGTACAAAGAATCTTTTTTCCTTAAACCAAATGGTGATTTATTTCAACTACTATCCCCATGTTAGAATCGCTTCTCAGCCTTTTGGCTAAGATCAAGTGTACTATCTCCAAGTTAGAAATGTTTAAACCTCAAGATTTAGATATCTTAAATTTAGATAGATTAAATGTAATATAACCTAATTATATTAAATTTAAGCTCTCAAAGGGTAGGGAAATTTTCTAATATGCAATTAGTCACATTTTAAGTCCCTATAATAATGTTGAAGTTGTTTTGTTAAAACGAGAATATAAAAAGTAGTATGCAATACTTTATTTGCTTATGAGTTTGACATGTTTAGTATATTTAGATATAGGCAGGGAGAGAATAAAGAATACATTCGGAGGGCAAAGAACTTTCTAAATGATTTGTAAATTTATTTTTACTTCTTAAACTTTCTGCTCACTGCAGCTATAAAAATCAGAGCGTGAGAGATGAGAGAGGAGCAAGTGGGGGAGTGAGTGGAATATTTAACTCTGAAGAACTAAAACTAGGTTATTTTAAGCCCCATTCCATGAACAGAGATGTTTTTATCTCCAGCTAAGTGTTTAAAGCACATGATAACATTAAATACAGATTCCACCTACCTGCCGGACTCAACAAAATCTGAAAGCCCTCACTAGTCCCTCCAAATGTAACTGTCAGTCAGCTGCCGTTAAAACCTAATGTCATTTCCGTGGCCTTACACATCTGGTCCCTGTCGGTGTCAGCGGGCCTTGTTGGATACGGTATCGTGGCAGGCAAGATGATTTATATGCATAGACCCACACATCGCAGTGCTCATTCAGGGGATGCATTTCATCTGGCATGCTTGCCATCAACAAGTGATTGACTAGAGCTAAACAAAACTTTACATCCTGAAATCTGAGCTTTCTCTACTCCTCCCCTCAATTAAGATCAAGAATATATTTAGTTAGCCGGGGACTTCAGAAAAGATCCATGTCAACAGTCTGTTAGCGAGATAGAAAAAAAAAAGACTCACTAAACACCTCCATGCTTTGGCCTCTGACCTCCATAAGCTGGCACATTTTTAAAATTCTTTGCAGGATAAGGAATTACGGACCAGCTACCCTGAGAACCAGTGAATAGCTGGTATTCCAATGTGTCCAGCATTTTTCTGGAAAACTTTTAAGTGAGGGATGACCCTATGTACCATATGAATTCATAAGTGGACATTGCCTTTATCAAATAAATTATCTAAAATAATGCATCAGATTGCAATGGAAAATTCCTCATTGTCTTTAACCTCTCTTCTTCCTTCTTCAGAGGACAAGACACCGACATCTAACATAATGCACCCTAATTGTCTCCTTCCTTGCTATTAAAGCTCATTGTTGCAATCTGGTAATGGATTAATTCTCGCCAGTTTACTCAGTGTGAATTATTGTTTCCACAAGCTTTGTAATGATCTGTAAAACTGCCACTTTGGTCCAGCTAACATTAGCATATGTTCAGGGTAACCTGAATGGGCTAATGCCCTGACTGGGTAGAGCGAACCTTCTGATTCTGAGCGTTTCCTACAGGAAAATGCCATCCATTGCTGGAAATATGTCGTGTTCTGCTGTTGTTAGAATAACACAGTTTTAGCTTTGATGGATAATAATACAATGTTTAAGGTATTAACTTCCTTTCATTTAGAATTCTTAATTGAAATAGATTTAAGAACCAAGTGGATGGTTTAAAGGTCGTGGTATTTCACATGGAAAAGGCTGAGGAAGAGCACCCAGATGTTAGGGTGGGGGCTCAGCCCCTAAAAGGAAGTGTCCTTTTATCAAGCTGAAGTTAATGTAACCTAAACTAACTAGGGTGTGATACATATTTTTATCGCTGAGCTCCAAGCCATTTCCCACATCTCTCTTTACTAACATGCTGAAACTTGCTTAAGCACTGAAGGAAGAAAAAAAAGTAAGTAATGATTGTTTAGGTAACATCAGAGCCATGCAAGTCAGCTCTGGAAGCAGCCAGCTGTTCGTGCACTGTCATCTATCCAGCCAAGCTTGTTCAAACATGCAAAGCAGTGGGTTACAGTGCTTTCCCATCTAGGTAAAGGTGTAAAAAGTGGCATGTGTAGCAGCCAGCAAACAGGAGCAAAATCTTTTCAGATCTTGCTAAACCTCTAGAGAGCTGAAAAATATTCCATTTTAAGAAAAGACGTTTTGAAACCCAGTTTTGCTACAACAGTGCCAGGGATTGGGGCGTGTGCCTATGTGAGCTGAACAAACCACACTTGTCCTAGCAAATCCATCTGGCTCCCCTCATGCTTGGGTGGGGTCTGACCCATAACCTCCTGCTTCTCTCAACAACTCATCTTCTATCTAAATGAGGTCTCTGCTGGAGCTCATCTCCTTCTTCAAGACGACCATGCAAGAAGTCTGGGGAAAGAAATCTGTTTGAAGTTTGTAAATCTACTTCCTTAAGGATAAATGCTGTTCCTATAATCACACCTTTCCAAGAACCTGCATGACTTTGAATGTACACCTTGACTCTGCAGTTGTACAGTTCTCGGGTATTGCAGCACTTCATGTTCATTGCAGTTTTGGGGAAATCCCCCCAAAAGTCAAACTCTCTGTATCTCTTTCCACTTGGCCCACAATTGGCCGGGCCCACGAAGTCTCAATCTTTCCAGTTAACCTCTGGGTGCACAGCCTCAGTGCCCTACCCAACTCCACTTGAAATCTCCCTTTTGTTGCTTTTAATAGGCTCAAACTGTGCCAATTTAACATTTCAAATACTATTGAAGCATAACTTTTCCAACTTCTCCTGTTTTAACTTTCATTGCTGACTTGTTATCATCGCCAAAGAAATCTCATTTGTCATTTAACAGTGCACTTCATAAAAGTAGTAAATGATCAAATAGTCTTTAGAGACAAAAGCATTATAAGCCTCTAGTTTATTTAATTGGCCTCTAGTTGTATTACTTATATGTTAAACATATAATTTGAAAAAATTATTTAGTTAACTTTAAGAAAAACAATAATAAGGGATACAGTGAGCTGGAGAGAAAAGGGATAAATGGAACACTACACTATCTACGATTTTTGTAAAGTGGCAGCTACTCTAAAAAGTTAAAACTAATTTGGAACCAAAAAATACACAGTGATGCTCTGAATTACCTTATTTATAAGCAGCAACTCATTACTACATGTCTTCACTTCACACATTTTAATTCATTTATTCCTTAAAACAACTTTATGAAATGAATGGCATTGTTCCCATTTTGCTGATGAAGTAACTGAGATAAAGAGTTATTTGACAATTTATTTAAGGTCACTAGTCAAACGAAGTCAAGGTTCATATTCCACCTCTCCCTGCAAATTCCATGCTGCTTGTTCTAAGATCTTTGTCTTTTTTCTAAGCCACTTTGCTTGCTCATACTGGATTTATTGTTGGGATTGACAACTTAGGGCTAAATTTAATGCTCAGTATAAGATGTTACTTCTGTTATATTTGTTTTCCTGCATCTGTTTGCATTATTATTATTATTATTATTATTTGAATGGTCCCATGTGATGCACCTTCAATCAGTCACTCAAAAGCCTTCACTGAGCTTTCACTACATGTCAGGCATCATGTTGCACAGTAGGGTATCAAGATAAATATGGTACAATTTCTGTGCTCACAGAATTCAGCCTAGTCATGGGGACAAACCCAGAAACTTGTAATTACATTTTGACATATAAAGGTGGGATCCCAAATATAGCCTTGAAGATAAGAAAAGGCTTACCAGAGTCAAAGTTTGACTAGGAGTTATCTAAAGTTAGCAGAGACATTCTAGGTAGGGTAGACAGCAGGAGGGGAAAAAAGGCAATGAGATGAGAAAGAAGAGGCCCAGAACATGGACTACAAAAGCCTTTTTTATAAGTAGTAAGATAATGAAAGATAATAAACCATAATTTTAAATAAATACATTGTGTAGCAATTTAGTGATGCAGAAAACAGGGTGCTGGAAAACCTTAATGTGGATCAGTGTCATGAATTATTTACTGAAATCACAACAGAAAGTAAGCCTTGAATTCCCTTCTACTTCACAACCCTTTTTAAAACACTGCTAAAGTGATCAAGTTTTTCATATGGAACACTGGGCTTTCTAGGAAATACTTTTTGTATTGCCTTCTGTTGTATTCAATAGAAAATTTAATCACCCATCATATATCAGGAAGGAAAAAACAGAAGAATTTTAGTCTTTGGAAACTTCAGTAGAATATTGCTGGTATTTTAATAAATATATTCTACATCTCTGTCTTTTTATTTTGAGTCTCTAAAAGGCTAAGTACAAGTCTTAATTTTTTATCTTGACAAAATATATTTTTTTCAAAAACACATACCTGACTTTTTATTATTTAGCCCGAAGAGCATTTCTATCTTCAAATTTACTTTGAAATTAAATATTTTATTTTAGTATGTCAAATGTCAACTGGAACACATCTTTTTTTCACACTCAAGACACAGAAAAATGAGATGCCCTTGGGGAACAATGAAAGTCTAGAACTACAGACAAATAGAGAAGGTTACAGTAAGAAAGGCCCTGAAGATCCTCTCTCCTATACCTACACTGTAACCCAGTAACTGCCAGGAACCCACAGAGGTGGAGTCACTTGGCTAAAATCATCAGGTTTAATAATCTCAGAGTTCACAGAAGATTGAATTCCCGAATTCCAGGGTAATGTTACAAAAATTATCTCCTGGGGTTCTCTGAGAGTAAAGTAGTTGAATATCCTGTGAAGTTGGCATTTTTTTCTAGAAAATCATCATTGCACAAAAGCAAAAGGGAGGTGGTCAGAGCTGAGGTGTCCAACAATGGCATACACACAAGAATGTTCTTAACTTCGGTGTGACAGGTGAGTTTACCTGCAATCCCACTTGAGGAGACAACAGCTCATAAGCACTTCACTGGAGTTGGCTTTAATGGCCAGAACTCTGTCTGCAGTTGTCGACAGACACCACAGCCTGCTTAATTTGGACAGGTGACTATCACCATTTCATATTCTTTCTTCTACTCAGTGCTCAACTCAAATTTTTATCTTTAGAAAATGTTTAGACACTATAAAGGCAACATTTTGCATGGGGTTTTGAATTTTCTGGTTTCACACAGGAAATACTACTGTACTATAGGAAAGCTATGAGAGCCAATAAGGAATTACATGTAGGAATGACCTATTTTGCTAATCAGATGATGAAACCTTTTTTTGTCCCCTCATTTGATAATCTGTATTAGAATAAAAGCAGGATGATATGTAAAGTTTTGGAAAGTATCTGCTTTGTGATTTTGCTAAAGTTTTCCTGATATTAGTGAGACCAGAATTTTTAAGAAAAATATTAAAAATGAATTTAAGAAATGGACCTAGCACTATGAAGCAAAGGATTACGGGCCTCATCCATTTCTGCTCTGTGTCTTTTATTATTGCCTGCTGACTATTTCTGTTCATAAGGGACCGTGAACTATCCATGAGTGCAAAATGGATACAACACAAATTGATTCAGTAACATCACACAGACATGTATGAATAATGAGGCTCGGTTGCAGTCTGTCACACAGCAAGCATATCATTGTAACTGATTTACTGAAAACTTGAGTGAGTAGAACCTCGTTCTTAAAGAAAGGTATCAGCTGTTTACTTTTTTGGTTAAAAAAACCCCAAATTTGACCAAACTAAGACCCTTTGTAATTTAAAATGTGAAAAATAAAACTGAAACTAACACAGAGTTTATCTACTTTCAGTATCTTAACAAAAAAAGGGGATGGAGGGGGAGGATAAATGATACCAACATTATCATAACTTGAAAAATCATCAGAGGTACTAATCAACTGAAACTCCCTAAGGAAAGCTGTCTTCCTATGGGTGTCTATGATGGTTAGAGAAATATAGTTGTTAAAACAAGAGAAAATGATCTTGTTACTAATCTTCCCTTTCGGACAGTATCCTATGATCTGCAGTAAGAAAAACAAAAGGACATTTCACATTTATTCCATATCTTCCACGCAAATAATGGTAGGTGTACCCTCTAAAACCAAGGACAACAATAACAATTTCAGGCATAGGAGTCCAGTATGTTCAAAAGTATCCTGTATTCCTTTGTATTTTCAGAGCAGGGAAATTTCAAATTTTGACCATCAATACATTTAAGTAAAACAGGTAGAATCAGACTAAGATCTTCTAAGATCTCTTCCAATTCCCAGATTTCAAGAGACTTTAACATTTACAAATGAAAAATAAATAAGAATAAGATTTTCCTAAAAGAGAGAGATAGAAAGTAAAGTTGAGATGTTCATAATTGGACTGGAGCATACCTCAATAGTAGGGTGCTTTCGTAGCATGCTTGAGGCCCTGGGTTTGATCCCCAGCATCACAAGAAAAACATCATTATAACATATAGTTAGTTGTAAGCAACTTTCAGATGAAGCAAGGACAAAGTACACACATATAGTTAAACTTGCCTTAGAGAGAGAGCTATTCAGTAGAGTTCTTTAAAAGTATCAAGGTACCACTTAGTAAGTCACTGAGTTCAAGCCCCAAATAGCATCTTTGGCAATTCAGTCAATACACCCCTAAAGAGAGGCTCCACATGCCTGTTATTAAATACAGAGAAAAAGACCTTTCTAGAGGTTGTAATACAGGCAAGAGAGAACAGGGGAGATCTCGCACTCAGCTAAATCAACCTGGATCTGCTTTCAGGCGCAGTATTGCTTCTATAGGTCACAAGTGTTTAAATTTTTACAAGAATAACAAAGGATTCTGTTATTACTTCTTTAAGCAAAGTATTATTTTTAAAGTGGCAAAAATTAAGCAAGTCCAGCAATAACTTGATTAACCTATTCAGTCATGTTGGTTCATAAAGAATCAATTACTTAATATAGGCGTTAAATTTTTTTAAAACCACCTGTAATTTATTCACTGGCCCTAGGGATATCTTTGGAATCAAAGACAGCTTAACTCAGCTCTGAAGTTCTCACCAAATTCTTGTTCGTGTTTTCAAAGGGTCCTGAAAGCAGCAAGGCACTTTCTGCTTCAGGCTACACATTAACTAAATTCCAATGTGTCCTGCACAGAGCAACCTCTCGATCAATTATTTCCTGCAACTCTTTAGAACGTCCATTTTTGCCAAGTATGTGGTTAGACCCTGAGATGACTGCAGAAATCCTGAAAATGCCAAGGCACACGCACATACATACCATGCAAAAATTCCATGGCTCTAAAGCTGCATGCAGTTGTCTTCATAGCAAAGAGTGCAGCACTGAGAGAATTCAAAAGTGGTAAATAGAAGAGTCTGTGTGGGAGGAGGTATGCAAAAAGAACCAGAGAAGAAAGAGAAAAAGGGAAGAGATGGGGGAAAGAGAGGGATATCTTTGTCTATGTTAAGTTTCTGGATTGAGATTTTTATTTTATGCTGAGAAATCAAGTGAACAAATGGGACAAATGCTGTATTCATGAACTGGTATTTTTAAAAGGAAACTGCTCCATAATGAACACCTACAGTTCAGAAAGCCCATGGTAAACAGCCTCAAGTCTATGCTGTGAGCTACACCTACAGTGTCACACACGGCATGGCCCTTGTGAAACTAGTATGTTCTTGAGTTCCCAGAATTTAAGTCACCAGTTTAAAGGCCACAACATCCCCCACCAACTTCCCAGGGGCTTTGTGATGATTAAAACATGAAGACAGAGACGAAAACACCTAGCAAAGTGTAACACTGTGCCTACCATGTGCCAGAATGCCTGCTTCCTATGATGGAGAAGCTTCGCCTCTCCAACAAACAACTCAGTGCCCTCAGCTAAGCCAAGTTTGGTTTTCTCCCTTCAGACCTATTCTCCCAAGCCCATTACATAGATGATAGATGGCTTGCCCTTTGTATGTGTGTGTGTGTGTGTGTATGTGTATACATGTGCACACATGTGTGTGTACACGCATTAAGCTTCAAAATGTTCATGAGTCTGAAGTTCATGCTTGGGAGTAGAGAGAAATACTATACAAAGAAGCAAATTGCAGAGAAAACACAGTTTGCTGGGATGCAGAAGACCTGAGTCTAGCTTCTATCCTGTCACCAGCTTACACTGTGATGCTGAATACATCACACATTCTCCAGGGCTCAGTTTCCTCATCTGTGAAGAAAGGGGGCTGGAACTAGATTAGGAGGCAGGGGCAGATCTAGTTCTATAAACATTCTTCAATGCTACGGGCCTACTTTTTATTTTGCTCTAAAATATAACTAAAACCATTCTTTTTTTTCTAAGTTCTTTTACTGGTACATTTTAGGTATACAATTCATTTACATTTATCATTGGGTGTTTGTATCTGTACATGATGTATCTTGGTTCTTATTTTTTCCCCATTTAAAAGACAATGGATTTTTTTTTTTTTGGTGCCAGGAATTGAACTCAGGGACTTCAACTTGCCAGGCAGACACTGCACTGCTGAGTTATATTCCCAGCCATTCTTTAAAGATTATGAAATAGATTACTTTCTCTAGTAAAATGAATGTCACATATCACTAAATTTAAAAGAATGTTATAAAATAATATATAGAATGATTTTAATCATGTTATATTCACACACATATCTCAGACCCTATCAATGTAATATATTCTGGATGGTGGCATTACAAATAAAGTTTATTTTCATCACCGTGCTTTAAGATATATTTTTTAGGTTTCTTCAATGACAGTATATTTATTTTATGATCAGAAAATAATAATACTAGAATTGAAAAGCTAAGCAACTACACTTATCTATTTTCAAGACTGTCTTCCAATATTTTCCTAACAAAGATCTGTGACATACCATACATACACATTTGTGTATGTATACTCATATATTACAAAACACTTAGATTTGGTGATAGAAGTTCTCATACCTTGTAAAAATAATTGACCTAAATATTTTAGGGTACAAATAAAATATTAGAATATGTTATAGGGATAAGAAGGCATCTGATAATCAAAGGAGTGATAAACTTTAGTATTAAAAACTACCTATTGCTTGGGGAAGCTATAAGTATTTTCTTACAATCAATTTAAAATTCATTAAGAGAGAGGTTTCTATATTCTTTCATATGCTACCTGATCACTCTTTCCATCAAGTGCTATGCATTTTTGGTTCCTTGTGAGGATGATTTGAAGTTATTAACACTGACTTTGAAGGCATAAAGCCATATCTACCAAGCCTTATCTAAGCACCTAATTGTGAAAATGTCCCATGCAGTATCAAGTGCCTTCTATTAGGTTTACTCTGCATGAGAACAGCATGGCAAGTGGGTTAACAGCATTAAGAAAATAATTTCAAAGCTCAGGAGAGCTTTGAAGAAATTTTAATATCAATTTTTAAACCAGAAGCAATGGCTACTGAGAGGGGATGATGAGAACACTATAAGGATTAAGAAGGAGGCAGGAAAATAACTTAGGCACACCCTTCCTCTAAAGTTCTAGCATTTGGAGCCCTAGCTGGCTTGAACTTTCAGCCCTAGGGTCAGCGTATCAGCTGTTTTAGAGCTTTGAGGAAGCTTCAGTCCTCGCCTACAGGACTATATGTCTCAAATACACCTTCACTCTCTGCCACCGCTGTCACAGCTTGGGCCCTGAGATACTTTGTGATGAAGGTGACAAGTATCCTTGCCCCGACCCCTGGATAAACTAAAAAGAGCAAGACTACTTTCGAAAAGGTGAGGCCATTCATGGATGGCAATGGTGCTGCTTCAAAATCTATCGTTCGTACTTCCTCAGGGGACAAACGTGCTCTTAATTTTCCAGAGGAAGAAATCATCACAGAGGATTCTGGGCCTAGGCTCTCCCTTCCCTGCTGCAAGTCTCCTTCTCTGAGGTGGTGAACAGTTTCATTTCCTGTCCAAGCTTTCTACAGTGAACTCCAATCACTCAGCCCTCTGTGTCCTGACAGTTTAGTTAAACCCACAGAGCAAAGTGTTACAAATAGAACCCCAGGCAAGAGGGGAGTTGCCCATAGACTCAAATTAACTACCAGTCCCCAAGTAGCAAACTCTCACTTATCACACAGAAAGAACTCTGAAGCAAAACCAAATCTCTAAGCCAAATCCATCATGCCAGTAACGAGAGGGAAAAATAAACACCGTGAGTCCATGGCTACTGTTTCCACTCTCGAGCTTGACTCTGTGTCCTGAAAGAGACCGTGCTCCCAGCCGTCCCTCCGCCTGAAGAGATAAATCTGTTTTTAATGCAAAACTCTTTTGCTCTTTCTCTTTTTTGTCCCTGAGACCAACACTGAGCTCACTGAGGAAGCATGGCCTAAGGGTTTACACCTGTGACCCAAACTTGTCATTCTGTATGAGATTTTTTTCTAAAGAAAAACAATTCAGGGGAAGTTTCTGAACCATTGCTTTTCCTTAGGCCAATGGTTACCAGCAGCGACAGCAAAGCTTTTTAGTTTCAAAGGTGACCCAAATTATGACTTATATTACACCAGATTTCACCTTCACTGCTTTCCAAGTTCCTCCCAAGCCATCTTTTCTTGCACACCCAGAGAGAATGAATATCAACATTTAAGCCTCTAAAGATAATGGTTGAAGGATACCTAAGATGACAACTCAATGTCATTTCTTCCTAGATCTTGTTCTGTCACAACTTGCATGGATCATTAGAATTAATACAGACAAGTG
Source organism: Heterocephalus glaber (assembly GCF_000247695.1). The sequence goes on from NW_004624743.1 coordinate 25,419,432, forward strand.
AGTTTGGACCACATGGCAGAATACTAGGGTTTTGCTTTATTCCAAAGATGCCACATAAATATTGGGCTTTGCCTCAGAATCTGTGAGCCAGGATGACAGCAAAGCCAGACTGGTGATCATAAAGCTATAATAATTAGGTTGTAAGAACTTAAGTCCAATATAACTGAGAATAAAACAAATAGAAACTAATTATCAAAAGTTTTATTCCCAAGAAAATTGATCATAGAAATAGTGGTGATATAGCTGGCTTGAGCTCTGTGTATTCCAGTTTACTTACAGAGATAGACTCTTATTTTAAATATATTAGTGTGGTATATGTTCACATGAAAAGGGTGCTCACAACGACACACACAGTCTAAGCAAGATAGAGCTAAAGATCCGCACTAAATAACAAGGAAAAGGGAGATGAACTACAGTTTCAGGACTCTGGTGCCTTACTGCTCTGTGCTCTGCAACCACCAGACCTTACCTGACACATGGTAACGCTGCAGTGTGAGAACCATGACCTCATCATCATCTCTAACTTATATGAAAAGATGCAGAGTACTATGAGGCCAAGTAACTCACATCAAGTCACCTAGCTCCCAAGTGCAGAAAACTAAGATTCAACCCCAGGTGTTTCTGACTCCAACACTTTCATGACACCCTGGTTCTAAAGATGATGCTCAAGTTATGTAGGGGTTCATATTTTCACTAAAATAGTCTTCTCTCAAGCTTCCAAATCTTCTGCTATGACACCAAAGCTCCACGTGGGCTTACAAACAATGGAAATGGACAGCTCATAAATTGTCATAAGCCATAATTTGTGTCAAGGTGCAAGTATTAAATGCTGAGTCACTGCTATGCTTGGCAGAGATAATACTTTACCCTTCCTGTCCACGAATTCTAGCCGGTCAGCTAGGCGTGGAGAAAGATAGGTCAAGCACAGCTGGGAACTAGAGCTGAAAGAATAGAAATGGTTTCTCTTTCAAATTTCCTTTCCCACTCCCACACCCTAGCAGGCCTCAGTGTCTGCCTGTTTTAATGATTCATACCTACGGGAACAAGGCTGATGTCACTGGGCCAAATCTGGGTGGATGGAATGCTACCTTTCCCAGCTGGGTTGCATGAGGAATATTCTTGTGAAATCAGGTTATAGGAAATTGCTTTATAACATTTGCCTTTCCTACTTTCTGTCACTGCCAATAAAGTTAGGTCCATAAAGGACTAATCTTCTCATTATATGATTCAGTGTTTGTCAATGTTGTCTACATAAGGTGTTCATATACCATTCACTCGGTGTCTACGAAAGGAGATAAGTTGAGCTTACAAACGGATATTAGGTAATTTAGTGTGTTTGGTAAGCAAGATGCTCACAGCCTTCAGCATTTGGGGTGGGTCATGAAGGAAGGCTTCCAAAGTTTTGGCATTTGACTTCAGTGTTGTAGAAAGTATGACAGGTGGAGTCAGCAGAAATGGAAGATAGAGTTTCCTAGGCTAAAAGAAACCCTTAAGAGAAGGCTACAACCCTAAATTAATTGGGAAAGGTGCTATGTTTGTCTTAAGCTCTTCTTTTACTTCTTCCACAGCCTGGGTCTCTAGTCTGTGTCCTTTGTTGGAGCCTTAGCCTTGATAATAAGGAAAACCAATCTTTAGAAGACTACTAAGAGGTTACAGAGTAATTTACATTTAAATAGGTAATTACTGAACAAAATCGAAATATAAATTTAAAGCAATGATTATAATGGTGGAGTTTTAGATAAAATGACAAGTGGCAGGACCTGCTCAGCATCTATCATTTTTGTCAAGTGAATGACCCAGACCTCTAACAGTATTAGGAGAACTACAGGTGATATGTGGACACAACATTAGCAAACAATGAATCATACCACAAGAAGATTATTCCTTTATGGATCTTCTTTTAACTAGTAATGGAGAAGGTCTCAGCCTGGTGCAAATAGGTCTCTATAACTTCTCTAACACTGGCTAATCTCCACTTTTCACACAGAGAGAGAGTAGGCATCAGGATCAGAGCCTTGTTGGCTTACTTGTGGGAAATATTATTTACGCATGGCACAGGGAAATTTAGGGAAGGCTAAGAGATTTACACACACACACACACACACACACATGAATGCACTATTAGGTAAAAATACTAGGATCCATACAGAAAAATATTAAGTAAATTCTAGCACAAGCGATATGTACAGATAGCAAAAATTCTGAAGGGGGCACATGCATGAGCAAAGTTGAGAAACCCTTTCTCGGAACCTATTTGTAAAGAAACAACCTTTTGGCTTCACTGATCCAGAAGTAAAATATATAAGGGTTAGAGACAGTAGGAACAGCCAGCTGTTGAGGACCAACAGCAGCAGACCCAGAGGCGGGGCATGGAAACACTGTCATGCTGTCTTTCCCAGGCAAAAGCAGGAAAGAGGCCGGTGACCCACTATCCAAAGTTCTTTCCCTTGGCACAGCAAGTCAAATGTAATCAAGAAAAGGTAACAAGTGTATGCGTACACAGACATCAAAATCTGGCTTAGGATTTTTTACACCGAATTCATAATTATAGGAATTTCCATTGCAACACAGCATTTTTCTCTTTCATGATCTATGTATGCTTCATTTAACACTCAATGCCATCTTTATAGAAATGATCACACACAAAGTCATATAACTTTCTTTTTTAAAAGCAAAGTTATGTATATTGTGCTTTAAAATGTGGGTAAAGAAATGCAAAATCACAATTTTTTTCAAAAGGAAGAAATCTTGACTGTCCTTTGTTTCATCAGAAAGAAAGTTTATCACCCAATAAAAAAGAAATTATCCTTGCAGCTTTAAATACGCAAGACTCACATTGTCAAAATGCACATATTTTCATGAAAATAGTCACCAGTAGGCAGGAAAAACAAAATTGCTTTTAATGACAGAACTTTTTAGACTATACTTGGAAGAGAAGGGTGTTTATGAGAAATAAAGCTAATGAGTCACAGAGCAAAATAAAATGAGTGGTGTTGTTCCTTACTTGTCAGTGCCTAACTTGATAAGAAGTCAAGACCTTCTAGTAGGAATCAATTAAAGGTCCATTCCTGGCAGTTATGGTGCCAGGTGACCTTTCTTAGAAGGAAGCCACGCCTACCCTGGAGGTGTTTTTGAAGTCTTCCAGGTCTAAATCATATAGGACCTCCAAATGATATAAGGGAAATAATATAACTCCCAACCTGTTGGATGTCAGATACACAGAGTTTGTGTTCCCAAAATTGAAGAATGGATTCTAAGGAATAGAGGTTAAGAGTAGGAAATATTTATTTCTATAAACATATAGCTCCTGAGAGAGATAAGAGGGGGCCAAGTGGGTTGCTGGGGACCCCACTTCACAGGGGAAGTTTTATAGAGCAAATTCCCACAACATGGGATAAAACTGTGATCAACCAATAAGATTACAAGTATAGTCGCTTAGGTAATATTGATCTAACTGGGAAGCAAGTCAGTCACGTAGCAAGTGTACATAGAAAGAACAAAGAACTTTTTTAGGAAGGGATGGGCTTGGACATCTAAGTCACCCACTGGGGTGACTGATGTCTATATAGACTTTATTGGGCCAGGTGTTACCAGTTATCTCATCCCTTGGGGAAGTATGTAGGCCTGGTCATTTCATCTTTATCTTGAGGCCCAGCCTCCAAAAGATCCACCACCGGCCAGAGTTGTAATGTGTTTTCATTTTTTGCAAGGACTCTCTCAAGGGCCCAGCCTTATCTGACTACCTATAATATGTCTACCTAACTTAGCTGTCTATAATATAAACAATCATGCCCTCAGAAATTAAGGAACACATTTCGGAGTGTACAAGTGTTAAAACCACTGCATTTTTGGTAGACCATCAGCTTTGACAGTTGTTTTGGTTGAAACTTATAAAACTAAATATATTAAGCAATCCCTTACATTTTCAACAATGATCTATAGGCTACACTTGATGTAGAAATAGCCGGTTGAACTGTTAAAGAAAAATTAGGTCAAACAGGTTATTTGGCATCCTGTAAGCATTGAAGAAATACAGCTGCATAAGTAAATGACATTTTTAAAAAGGCACCAACCTGAAATGTTGTCAAACCGGTCTGTGTGTTGATAAGAGTAGAGAATTTAATTACTTATGGGTGGTTAAGGAAAATCTGGCTTCTAACACACTTGCTGAAATTTAAACCACATTTTGCTGCAATCACCACAGGTTTAGCAAGACCAACTAAATGATTAGCTTAGAATGTGCAAGAATCTAGCACAAAATGAAAATGTGGGCCTCTTGTTAAAAATGTTTAAGAATTTCATTATAGTAGCAGCACAGTATTAAACCAAGAACTAGGCCCTTCTGAGCACTGGGCCCCGTGTGGCTGCACAGGCTCAACATCCATGAAGCAGTACCCTCTACTCCCTAACTTGAGTTATTCTTTCTGGACATTAAGAAAGTTCTTTTAATTTTCTTTTTCTTTTATTTTATTTGGTACCGGGGATCAAACTCGGGTCCTTGTGCTTGTGAGGCAGGTGGCAGAACCACTGAGCTAAATCCCCGGCCCTAAGAAAGTTCTTTTTAAACCAGTATCGGAGAGTTGGCCGTCATAGATTCAAATGAAAGTAGATCTTCAAATGCCCTAAGCAATATTTCCCTTAACAGATTCTAAGATTGTTTTAATCCCTGTCCCCCCAAGCCTGAATAAAGACTTCTCAAAATATTTCAGTTTCCTATTGGAGAGCTAAGCTAAGGAACTGCGTGACTGTTAACAACAGGCAGTTCAGTATACGGTGAAGGAAGAAGTTAACAATCATCTGAAAGTCAAGGCCTGTAGCCCACCACCGTCTGGCTGACCTTGCCACAGTGGTGTCTTTCTTTTCTTGTTAATGTGTCTTTCAACACTCAAACAGGATATCAGCTCTGAGAGAAAGTTACTGCCCCTTTCCTAACATGAACCCTAGAGGCATTTCCACGCCACAGGAATCCCTGTTACTTTCCAGTGCACGACTGTGCACGGTGGTCTAACCTCAAAATGAAACAGATGTACAATACCTTGAAAGAAAACTTGCACGCGCACACACACATATCAGAAAAAGAAAACATTTGAGAACTTCTATTTCTGAATTATAGTGTTCATTCTTATTTATTTGGAAGCTTTGAATTATTCTGAGTTTAACAACTCTTTCTGGCAATGAAATATGAAGAGGTGATGATTTCCTCCAAATTGGGAGGATATTAACAATTAAGTGTTAACGTGAACACCATTAACAGTAATGCAATTATAACTATATTCCACAAAGGGCTATAGGAAATAATTACTCTGATTCTCAAGTGACAGTTGCAGAAGAATGAGATTCTCAGTCTAAAATTCATTAGGAGGGGCTCTGAAATTCAGATACATACCTCACACTAGCCCTGTCAAAGGCAAAGCAAGTACTTGCATGCCATCTGCTTTTGCTCCTGAAAAATGGCTGCAGAGGGGGTGCTGGGACTACCTGAACTAACTTCCTGCTCCTAGGCATGCCATACAGTGCTCAAAAAGAGCTTATCTATATAGCCAGAGATGTCCTTTTAAGCCTCCACACTGAACCAAAAGCAGTGACATCCAATTCCCATTGCACCGCTCCGTAGGATGATGAAGTGTATCAGAGGTAGTGACTAATCTCCAAATACCATATGCATTTCCATACGAGACTTGACAAGAAATAGGGGTATAACAGCAAATGAGCCATTAATGCCTATCTCAGTTTTATCTGATTAAAATTGGAGGACTAAACACAGACGCTGACACAATCAGTCAATTGCTAATTTTTGTCCTAACAGGGCATAGATGGAAGTTTATAATGTGCCTCTAAATTCTCTATCAAACCTCAGTAGTCCTTTGACAATCTATAAATCCTTCTTTTATCTGTCAAAAATTAACACTGCCACTAATGGATAAAATGAACTTTTTATAATTTCATTTCTCTGTAGTCTCTGGTGAACTTGCCCATAAGAAGACTGGTAAAATAAAATCAAGAGAAAGATGTCTTTTTGTGTCTTTCCTTTTGTTAGCAAATTCTGATATTTTCTTTGATAACTTTCTCATATCTATCAGAACCTACGCCAATGCAACAGGCTCACTTAGGACTTACTGTCATCTATGTGAATCAGCATCACTGGCTCAAAACTAATCTCTCATGTTCTCTTTATCATCCCCCACCCAATTCATCAGACCCTCCCAGGCTAAGAACCCAAGCGACGCCCTGTTCTATGAGATCAATTCTGATCATGCTTGGTCTTTCATGTCCTGCAGGGTTTGGTACCACAACCCGGGACTCCTCTATACCTGCTGTGTAAACTCCCACCTGCATGCCTCTATCAATTCTCTTTGCTTCCAATTCCCTAAATCTCTCTCCTGGCCTTTTCTCCATGGTGAAACTCCTCTGCAAAGCTTTTACCTCCTTCATAGCCCACCAACAGCTCTTCATTTCCTGAGATCACATAGGACTGAGGATATTATTGAACTGAAAGGTCCAATTATAGAAGTCATCTTTTTCAAATATAAGAGCAGGACCCAAATTACATTATCTAGTCCTTAGCACTGATGAGAACCATAGCTCTATCTTTTTTAAGACATTATTTTGGGGGCACATACTGTACAAAGTCATGCTAGTCGGTTGAGAATAGAAATATTAATCCTCTTACTGGAAAATGTGGAGTGGATAAGTAGTTATAAACTACTACTAATAGGTTAATCTCCTTGAAAATTGTGGGCAGGGTAAGGCTATGTTGCTTAGTGACACTAGATGATGGATTGTGATGATTCCTGACAGTACACTTGCTGTGGAAAAGTATATTTTGAGGTTGTATTTGGCAATCAGTTCCCATAAAAATGGTAACCAATAAAAATAGAATTAAAAATTAAAGAATGTAGTGTTTTCCTTTACTATAATGTTTGGCATTATTATATAATGCTTGATATTGTATCTGTAGCAAAGAATAATTATTGATACTATAGTACAAGTTTTTATATGTATTTAAAGATGTCTTGATTGTTTCTTTCAAAACCTAAGTCACATCTGTGTCAACGTATTTTAGAAATAATCACTATGCTTTTTTTCAGTCAAAATAAATAGTCCTAAATCTGTTCTGACATGCAAAAGTTCTAGACATTGTAGACAAAGCTATAGCCATAGAAAACACACACATGCACAAAACCACACACACAAAATATAAAATCCAATTGAATAATTTATTATTCTATAGAAATGAGAGTTAATGTGTATTCTGAAAGAAATCAATTATTTGTAATGCTTGGGACTAGTTTCATCTACGGCAATTGGACATCTTGCAGATCTCACAGCTACTCGAACCAGCATTTCCAAGCACCTGTTGTACTATGTGTTTTACGACTATCTCACAATGCAGTCATCAAGTATTTTCTACTTTAAGGGTTTATGCTTGCAATGAGTTAAGATCATGTTTCTCCCAGTCACTACACATAATAATGTTGAAAGTATGAATAATGATAAAAATTATAACATTTTAGATGTTAAACACTCTAGAGATTACTAGTAAAGGTCTCAGAGTTTAAACAAAAACTTGATATAATTCTTATATTCCTGGCTGCTTATCAGCAGCCATCACTCCACAGCTTTCATATTAAAGCACTAGGTACTTGAAGACTTTAGTCGTTAATAAACTTTGCCCAGAGGACATTAGCGAGAGGCATGCATCAGGTGACCGCACAGTCAGTGCCTCCAAGGACAGTGGGACTTGTCAGACTATGCAATAGGATCTCATGGACCTGTCTCAATCAAGTTAATTAGAGACATCTGCAGCACAGGGATCAAGCCAAGCCAGCTCTGGCAGCTTATTTGCACCAAAAAGGTACAACTCATGTGGGAGGTAAGAGAGCTAGAATGACAAACAGATAGTAATCAGTAACATGAGCTGGCTCAGTCATCTGAGCATACTCAGCAGTGAAATAAAGCTGGTAGGGCCCAGGGACGCAAATGTCAAGCTGATGAAAAGGCTGAAGGATATTTGAACAAACCTTTGATATTCTTAGCCCCTGTAGGAATCTCAACACTGTAAAAGGAGCCCCTGACCCCTCCCCTCAGCACCTGCTTGAACTCCTCATTCACCTATACAATACCTTCTGGGGTTGCACTCACTCATTCAAAGGACCCTGGGTCACTGTTTTTCTGCAAACAACTCTGCCCTCTTCCAAGATGTTGTTACTGATGGAGATCTAGTGTTGGAAGTTGTAACCTTTGTACAGCTGACATTGTTTGAAACTTTGCCTCTGGTACTTAACTCCACACAACTCCAATCTTGGCTTGGGAAAGCAACATCATTTTCAATCACTGCATACTGGCCCTGGCGTTTAGTAGTCTGGCTCTACTGATATTAGCAGTGTCTGGATCTTTAAAATATATTTTTACTCATCTTCCATGTTGAAGTTATTCTTAAATTCCAAAACAATGAAAGCAGGTAGTCTCTTAAGGATTCCACTGATTCCACTTTGCATACGTACACTAACAAAAGCGATGTGTCTTCACAGATGACAACCAGTCTGTTTTCTCTGGATTATTAGTAGGGATCCTGTTCTGTCTCAATGTCAACGATAGCTCACTGAGAAGGCTGACAGAACTATGTCCAAAGTTGGGAACTGTAGCTATGATAGATCTAATTTTCAAAGCAAAATGAATCTGAAAAACACAATGAGCACAACACTCTACCACTTGGAGTGGAATAGGTATCATAATATGATACATTCTTCCAAGCTAAAGTGTTCTGGTTCAATGTTCTAATTCAACAATAACTGGATGCCCATCTGACATTTAACATTCACATAGTTAATACACCGCTGTCATGGTTTAGATAGATATAAATGAAGGACAGGTTGTAAACTGGTGGCCTGTGATACAACTTCAGTTCTGAATGTCTATCTTTTAGCCAGCACACTGTTTCAAAGTAAGCTGAACTAATATTTAGAGATTTCATATACAGCACAAGTTTCTATCTCCTCTTGAAAAATAAGATTGGGCATCACTGGCTCCACGTTCTTCTTCCATGGAAATATTCTATGAGAAGGGGGGAGCAGTTTCCCCTTTCATCAACTGTCACTCATCCAGACTATGTATCGGGCCTGGTTTTTCTCTCTTGGATATCTGCCTGGCTGCATTAGCCATGTAAGCTTGCATGCCCTGCCAAAGAACTTGTGTCTTTGTCACCTCTCAGAGTTCACCATGAAATCAATAATATTTTACAGGTTTTCTTCCACTTTAAGAAATGGTCATCGGCACATTACAGCCAGAATAGAGTTTTCAAGGATTTCAGACAGTCTGAATTCCAATTTTGTATGTAAAAATTTCCCAGAGGATCGGAAACCCTTGTTGAGTTTTCCTCCAAGCATGACTAATACAATGCAGGGAAGTGCTGGCATGCAGCTATGATCTCTGCATTGACAGAGAGAAATGGCTCAACGGCAATTCACCCATCTATAGCATCCCTGATGGCTTTAACCTGTTGGATAGCATAGCTATTGGCCATCAACTTTGTGAAAAGATGCCAGGCCTGTTGGATTGAGTATTGGCTAATAGAGAGAATACCACTTTAACTTGTTAAATCTACACTGGAATGAAAACTACTTATAATAGGTCACCATGTTCCAAAATGATAACTGGCTGACCTGCCAGGGTTAAGAAGAATGAGAGGCCACAAAGACCAAAGGCAAGGTAGAACCATGAGCACTTAAGGCCATTCTAAGTGAATTCACTGAAACAAATTATGATGCTTTATGGCTGTCATTTGTGGGCTGTTAAATTTACAGAAAAGTACGTCTAATAGACTAGATTCTGCTAAGACAGTGTTTGTGCAATTTGAGGCTACTTCCTGCTTCTACACATCACATGACTATGCCTTACTAAATAAACTTCTAGACCAAGATGTTTACTTGGCTGGGAAATGACTACACAATAAGCGCTTAAAGGATGTATCCTCAAGTTACTACCTGTGGCATTTGTAACATGCTCCCCATTGAATAAAGGTGTCACGGTAGCACAGTGAATAAACAATCCTTTTTTCCCCTTGTAAGTTATACAGCATTAAATGTTAATAATTGATTTGCCATTGTGAATTAACACACATGAGCTTTTCAAACAGGCACTGGTGCCACCTCACCCCACCTTGTGAGGTAGCGAATCATTTCACAGACCTCACACATACCCAGCTATCAGTATCATTGGCCTTAGCGAGCTAAGTGTGAAATGGCAGATGGTTTACAGGGCTCAGTAATGCCCTGTGAAAATTTAGCACCAGAAACCATATTAGGGTTTTGGTAGGGAATGGTCGTTCATTATTGAACTTTCCAAGAAACTCAAGAGAAACAAAATGTCACTGCTGTCCATGTCAAAGGGTTTGGTGAGGATCTTGGGAGAAAAATGTCAAAAGATTCTAAGGCCCTCAGTAGCACAATATTTTCAAAGTGCTTGAGAAGCTATTTTAATCTGCTGCTTTGCTAAAAGGGGAATAGAGCCTGAAAAGCCAGTATAATTTTAAGGGCTATTGAAGGACTATGCCGGTGATACTACAACCTCGTATAAGACTTATACATCTTAGGATTGATTTGTCTTGGGTATCCACAATATGATTAAACATTTCTCAGGGGAACAGCCTATTTGTACCATCCTAAAGTGAGAGCTTTGGGATTGTTCTTCCTGAGATTTTGCAGTTCAGAGTTGCAAAATATCAGGCTGAATGATTTCTGGAGCAATGGGATACTGTTAATTAAAAGCAATACTGGGCTGGGGATTTAGCTCAGTGGTTTCCGCCGCCTGCTGCACAAGCGCAAGGACCCGAGTTCGATCCCTGGTACCCCCCCCCCAAAAGCAATACTTCCTAGATCCTTTTAAAATGTTTAATGTCAAAATATTTTACAAGAGTGAATTTCAAACTTGTTGATGTTTTTCACAGTGTGGCACCTGTTTGAAATGGTGTAGTTTGAAAAATTGATAAAACATGAGATGGAAGATGCCAGGTTGGCTTGAAAATTTTTAAAGAACTACACTTGAGAGTGAAACACTACTTAGAATGGAAACATGTAAACCGTTATGAGTCTATATTTTCATAGACCCCATCATGAAGCAAAGATCCAGCACTGTTTTACTGATAAACAAAGGTATCAGCTGGCTTCCTTAGAGTTGCAACACAGACCATTCTATTCCTGCTGTTTCCCCCTCTGGTTTAATTAACTATAAAGTAAATGAAAATGACCGGCTCAACAAGATGATCCGAGTTAAATTTAGGAGCAATAGTTCATGGCCTTTCTATCAAGTCTAATTCCTAGAATTTTAGGTCTCAGGATTCTCTGAGTCTAAATCCCTATAGAAATACTTTATGTTTACTGCGTTAAAAATGTTTACTTTCAAATGCACACACATGAACATTTAAACTACACTGTTAGGTTATACAGCAGAAATATAGCCCTTTTCTGTTTATTATATCCTAACTCCTTTATGAAACGATTTGATGTGGCTTACAAACAAGAATGAGACATAACAAAATCATTAGAACTTATACAGCCTAAAACATAAAAAGCCAGATATCCAGGGGATGGGAAATCAATGATGATGAAAAACTCCTTCAAATCTTACATTTGCTGCTTAAGTGTCTCTTTATTGCATGTGTATTACTATGTGCTAGGCATTGCCAGGCTATGCCAGTGAGCAGGAGAGGCTGTGTAGCAACTGAACACAAACCAAGCTCAAAGACAGTATGAGGTTTTTCTTGTTTTGTTTTTGCTTTCATTTTTTGGTTAAGGAGAACCAGGTGTGTTGGAACATGTCTGGAATTCCAACTACTCTGGAAACTGAGGCAGAAAAATCACGAGTTCCAAGTCAATAGGGACAATTTAGTGAGACTCTCAAAATAAATAGTTCAGTATGTATATAAAAGATGTTAAACAGGATAATAGGAGTTTTAAAATGTAGATATCTATGTATCTACATTACAGCATTCTCTTCCCCTAAAACAGATGAAATAACTTGTGCTCTTTTAAACTAAGTCATCCATAGGGTAATATCTGAAAAAATTCCTTATCTTTTTGGATGGTTCACAGTAAAATCCAGACCCAAAGATGCATGTGTGACTATAAAAAAGCAGAACGGGCATGTTGTAAAAGGGCTTTCTTTATATGAGGTATTATAGCCCTAGAACATTTTCTATATCACACTGTAATTGTAAAAGAATCTCTGGTGATTGCATTTATTACAGTCCCTTATTTTTCAGGTGTCTTTTGGTGATACAAAATATAAATCTTTTTTTATTTCCCTATATAATCCTACTTTCTTTTGGGTAGGCCTGATGATAATAGCCAAGCCATAGATGAAAGGGGTCTTGAGGTGTGGCTGTTGGGTAGTCTTGACTAAATTCTACCTGTACTATTTCCTTTTCACAGGACAGTTCCTATGTATTTTTTTCCTATGTATTTTTTTTTAAGTTAGGTAAAAAGTAAATGTATTGAGACTTTTAACTGGTTAGTAGTTTGTTTGCTAAATTATGCAAATCAATGCACCTTAAATCTAATACATACCTCCCCTCAAGAGAGTTCTCCTTGGTTTTGAAACTCACTTTAAGAAGCTATCAATTGAGGCTGATATTCAGAAGTAGCATAACTGATTGGTAGCAGTGGGATTTCTGGCCATTTTTAGTGATAACTACGGAAATAAAGGAGTGGGTTTTCAAGACTTAGGAAGGAAAAAGCCTGACAAAAACCTGACAGATACAGAATGCCATGATAGAAATACCACTCATTTTGTCATACCTAATAATCCACATGTGCCTCATTACACAGCTGTTTGTGTTGCACCTTGTTGCCAAAGATGCACCCTGCTTCTCCTCCTGATCCACCAATTAATATGCATATCAAGCACAGTGGTCAGACATCCATGGGAAAAAGAGGCAGGCATGAGATACATGGACATAAAGACCGAGGCATGTAATAGTCTCAGCATTATTTAGGAATGTTTAGTAGCTTGCTCAAATTCATCATCAACAAAGGGCCTATTTCCCCAAGGTTTGCACTGTGTAATTAGCAGCAACAAACACTGCCCCTGCTCAGGTCAACCTAGGGATTAGTTACAAAGGTTTTGTAAATTTCAGAAGATATCTACACAGATGTCAGGAAAACACACACACACACACACACACACACACATGCACACACACAACAGCATAATGGATGCAGCCACAGGCATTAAGTAGTTTAGGATTTGTGAGACTCAGACAACCAATACATTTTATGGGGGAAGTCATAAAAGTCAGACAGGAAAAAATATATAGCATGAGAGGTGCAAACTTCTAGACAGCATGTAAAAAATGCTGAAAACTGGCAGAGCCAAAGGAAGAAACATACCAGCCAGTGCTCATCAGTCTTGATAAATAAGACAGGGTCACCTGAGTTTACTTCTGAAGCCAATAAAAGTCCCTTAGTATCTAATTATTTTTGTAAATGAATTGAATTTTTTTCACACTCCCATTTACTGCTGACATTAGATTGGTTCATACTTCATTAGTCTGCTTTCTAAAATGAAACTTTTGTTTTATTTATGGAATTTGTATACTTCTCTAAGGCTGTTTCAAAAACACATAATTAAGCGATGCTAACCTTTCAAGTAGGAAAGGATGCTATACCCAAAGAGATACAAATACATGTTGACAAGTCATATTGATTAAAAGGGTCAAATTCAAGAGATTAATTTTAATTTGGATTTTAAAATAATTTGTGATAGGGCTTGGAATGACCTTTCAAATAAAATTAAGGCTAGTGACCTCATCTTAACAATGAATTAGTCTAGTTTGCCAAGATTTGTTCACATTTGGTAAGTAGCACTGCTCATTTTTTATGGTGGTTATTAGTACTTTAAAAGGATGGAAACTTTCAATTCAGAAGTCAAAATATTGTCTTGGTTTCCAACAAAAATAATTAATAAAACACCTCTAACCCTAGATATATAGATATGTAAGCAAGTGCACAGTAATGGATAATAAAAATAGCACTCCCTTCCACATCTGGTGCTAATTAAACTCTGATCAGAGTAATAATTGAGCAGTGCCCAGGCTACCCTTGGTTTTTTCTGCAGGTTTCAGTTGTTCGACACAAATGCACTGACCTCAATAAAATGAAAACACACTGAAAAACTAAATCAGAGCTATTCTTATTCAGGTCAACAAGTGATTTACTGTCACTATGGATTTTAAGGTTATGGAGACATAAAAGTTTTCTAGGGAGTCACTGCCTACCACTGCTATTCATGAACAAGCAGGTGTCAGAAAAGTCCATGAGACTTTTATTCAGAGTCATCCCCTGCCAGACAGACAGACAGACACACACACACACACACACACACACACATCTCCCCATGTACAAATCTTAATTAGAATGAAAGAATAATGTATTACAAAACCTATTTTGAAGTGAGTGTGTCCCAGGCACATTGCTGAGACATTTATAAGTAGTATCTGAAATCATCACAGCATCCTAAAATAGAATCATTACTAGTCCCATTCTACAGATAAAGAAACTGAATTTCATATATTCTGACTCCAGATCCATAGTCTTAAGTTACTCCACTATGTTAAAGTAATGGGAAAAATACATACCAGTACATTTTGAAAAACAATGAAAAGGAAACAGGATTTCCAATGTGCATTATTTGCACACTCTAAAAATACCCTTTCACACAAAAAAAGAATAAAATCCCAAAGTTCAGTTGAAATACTGATTTAATTCTATCATATGATGACTAAGTACTCTAAATACCTCCTTATAGCAGTTTAGAAAATCATTGGAAAATACCAAATAATACATATCCATATCCAAAGTGCTCTACAAATATCCTTCATACATACAAAGGTCGAGTTGAAATTGGAAAAGCAGACATATTACCATCTTATATGATTGCTTAATGAAATATACACTAGTGCTTGAATTAAAAAACTTTTCCATAAATAGGTGTATTAAAACCTTTTACATTTTTATCCACTCAGCAGTCACTGTTTCTATTTAAAGTTAAATTCAATGGCATTTTGCGTCAACCTACTACTTACTTCATGGCCCATACAGGGGAAAAATAATGTATCCAAGATACTGTCTGCCTGTAAGAAACTGTTTAATGACACACAAAAAATACCACCAGCCATACAATATGGTAGAGTGTAATAAAGAGTTCAAGTCTGCAAGATGTAACACAGGCTATTGTAAAATACTGTCCAATATGGACATCAAGACAGATGACACAGGCTCTGTCCTCCAAAGTATTCTACTGAGAGAAAAGTGCTCCAATTAACTTGAATACCTGGTTCCCTTTGATAAGTGCATTTAGGCAAACAAAACTTTCAAGAATTTCGCATGGGCCTTGTCAGAAGAAGCCACAGTTGAAGCAGAACCAAGAACGGAGACACGGGGAAGTCTGGGCTGGGGTGGGAGGAGACAGAGATGGGAGGGTGAGAGACACAAACAGGGACCAGACTGAAGGCAGCTTGGGATGCTCCTCGACTGTCAAGAGCACTCTTGGCTTTGTTGCAGCTGGGAGTGATCACACGTTTTTTGATATATTCAGACTTGTGACTGAAGTAAGTCATTCCAGTAGCAAAATTAGGGACAAATAGAAATCAAGAAAAGCAGCTCCCAGATTCTTGAAGTAAATGGTCCAGGAAAGACTACCTAGGGACTTATACAGTGTGGGAGGGTGGGAAGCTGACCTCACCGAATGCAGATTGCTCAGAAGTGAGCAGAAAGGAAAACTTGGAAGAGACAAAAATCTGAACAAAACAAAGGAGAGGTGTAGCAACTGACTAGTGGAGTTTGAGGAGCTCGGAGAGGGCATCAGTGCATTTAGTTCATCCTGCATATATTTACTGAGCTCCTACTACATGGCAGGCACTGTTCTAGATCTGGAGAGATGTGAGAGGTATGTACTACGTAACAAGAAGATACAATCTCCTGTTGAGATGCAAAAGCCAGAAATATAGACTGAGAGATGTCCCACTGTAGAGATGTCCCACTGTAAAATGACAAAGCCTCATGGCTCTCCTGTATTCCAGAGAGTTTTACGAAGGAGGAAGACAGGCTAGGGCACTGAATGCTAGAGTGGGGTGTGTGACAATCTGGCTCCATGAAAACTGAGGTCAATGGATTTGGTAACAAGGATATCATATCTTTTCTTCCCAACAGTCTTCACCACAGGGCTGGCCTGGGGTCCCATAGGGGAGAACCAATATCAAGTGTGCCTTCTGAAGTCAGCTGGTATCCGGGCAGGGTGGCAAATGCTTGTAAGCCTGGAACTCTGGGAATCTGAAGCAGTAACATCACAAGTTTGCTCCTGACCTGGGCAGTTCAGAGACTTAGCCAGGCCCTGTCTCAAAATTAAAATACAAAACTAGGCTGGGAATGTAGCTCAGAATGAACCTTGGGTTCATTCCCCAATATCACCAAAAATAAAGTAAGATAGATAGATAGATAGATAGATAGATAGATAGATAGATAAATAAGAGGAGGAAGAGTTGGAGTTTTTTGATGGTAGTAAAATGAAAAGACAGAGGATGGGATTTTGATACATTGTTCTCAGAGAATAGGAGAAAGTCACTCTAGGGGATCTGATATGCTTATGGTAAAGTGTGAGGATCTCTCTTGTTTTTCAAATTATATGCAGGGAAAGAAGCAAAAAGGAGATGGTAGCGTCAAGGCTATAACATGGTCTCATTACAACAGTTCTAAGCATTAGAAACCCCATTGCTTTTCATAATATACGTACAATTTAAAGACAAATTTCTGAAAATGATAAAACATGTTGCCTAAAAATGCTTATCATTATAGTTTAAGCAAATATTCTTACAGATACCTGTTATTTGGAGAATAAAAATTTACTCTAAACATTCAATGCAAAGACCAAACAAACCCAAAACAAAACAGTAACTGTCTCGCTGATCTAGGGATCGGTGATGCCCTATGCCCACGGCCCCACTCTCACTCGATGTTTTCTTAGGCTGCTCTCAAAAAAGACCCAGGTCTGGAGAAACAAATGGAGGATGTGTCTGCCGGGCTGGGCCTACCTGCATCTGGAGCTGCCAGACTGCTCTGAGCAGCAGCAGGAATTCTTCTGGGCCTCGTCACGAGATCATTTGCACAATGTAGCCGATGATGGCAGGAAATGAAGCTGGCATTTATACAGGGTATTAGAGAAGGACCCTCCTGTGCCAGGCTCAAGATGACAAAATGTCAGCCTCAGTCATCTGACAGGCTTTGGTCTCTCTCTGTAACCTCTTTCTTTTTGGCTGCTCATATATATATATATATATATATACCACACACACACACACACACACACATGACACTAACAGAAAAATAAATTGAAAAGAGCACTGAGGCAGAGTGTATTTCACGCACTGGTGCCAATGTTTCATATCACATGAACCTCGGGAAAACAATTCATAGAACTAATTAGTTTACAGTGTTTAAGCAGCTTGTTCCTCGTCTTTAATCTTCTTTATGTAATACTGTGAGCAAAGCCGTATTATCTTCCGATTTTTTTATACAGTTTAACAAATATAATCTCCCTTTTCTTCCTAGAGATTACTTCATTTAGACATCAAACTATGCTGTTGTTCCCCCCACTCCGAAAGGAAAGGGATATAAATAAATTGACATCTACTCGCACAGGTCTCGATGGTCGACCAGATCCACCCAGGCCCAAATCTTCTTTGTTGTCATGGAATCCACCTGGCTTAATTATATTTACGGCTTTCAACTCTAACACACAGCATGCAGCTTTTTCTCAGACTCGTCACATCTTCCTGAATCCTAGCTATAAGTCATAACCTGGTTACGGTCTCCTACCTGGATTCTGAGTGATGATGGAAACACAGCATTAGGACCTTAAAGACAAGACTCCTGATAAATCCCCCCTCAGGTACCAGAACACGACTCCAAAGAACTCATGACCAAATCAAATCCAAGTAAATGGACCCAGATACCCGTGCGTACAAATTAGTTGGGGAGAAAAAGCAAGGAAAAACAGAAAACCAACCCTAGGGAAGTTTTATCTCAAGTATGACTTTTAAAAGATACTAAAAGTTTTGTGCTTTCTTTTTCTTGATACATATTTAATTGCTAAATTGCTATGATATACACATTTGGTATAGTTAGAAAACAAAAAAAACAGACAAATGAAATCCAAGAACAAGTTAAGGCTCTTGTTGAAATAATCATTATTCATTTAGTAGGTGGCATAGCACACACATAACTGCTTGCACTACCCAGAATTTGAAGCAGTTATTCCCCAAGAGAGACCTTTTTCAGGTGGCAGAAAACCAACTTCAGACTTTTATTTATACATTTGAATGCACATCACCAAGGGAATTTGATGGTCTCGGTAAAACACAGTATTTGGTGCAAATTTTCATTTTGCTTGCCTGAGAACTGTTTTCTGTCCCATGGTACCAATCTGCCTTAGGTTCACTCTGTCCTTAATTGTCAAACAGATTCATGGTAAGTCCTAATTAGTGCAAAACAGGTAACACAGCTGCGACTCTGCAACTGCTCAACACCTTTAGCACCTATATCAAGCTGAGCTCCGAAGCCTTCTCTGCTCTCTTCCAAGGTTAATGGTTTGAAGTCTTCTGAGAATTATGGGGTAGGCACCCACAGTGTGGGAGGAAGCCTGGTTCTCCAAACCACTGCACCTACTACTTAGGGAGCCAGCATAGGCAGCTACCAGTTCCTAGAAAAGATAACACAAAAGAAATTTCACCCTCACTGCACAGCTCCCGAATCAGGTTGCAGATCTGGTTCAGAACTAACCTGAGAGATTGAAGTGGATCTATTCCAACTGCATTGTGCATACAGTCACTGGACTTAGAGGAGAGCCAGGGAGGATGGTGTTAGATGGTCTCTTGAGGATTCTTCTGGGTTTAAAATTATGAGTCCTATATATTTGCCCCAAGGTTCTACTATAAGAGCACTGTCACTGAGTGACACCACTATGAAAACCAGCTCTGACACTTTTTAACTGACCACAGACAAATTCATTAAATAGAATGATGGTGAAGAACTGAATGAGATATATTTAGGCAGAGTAAAGGAGGAGCTGAGGTGTTATGGTGATATTCATGATTACTTTGCATTTGCATCTCATTTCTGAGAGATGGGAGATGTTTGCAAGCAGGTATAGTCATGGCCCAATGGAAGTACAAATAGAAAAGGAATTATGTGTATGAAATAAAGGTGTCATAGAAAAGTAAAATGTGGAAAAAGGAACGATGAGGGAGAAGGAAGAAAAAGGAATTTCAGGAGAAATGGAATAATAATAAGGCAGAATTTTTTAAAAAGGAAAAGGGCAGAAAATAAAAGTCTAAGAGGAGGGTTTGAATTTCTAATCCTGTCCCTTTTCTTTGAACATCTATTCAAATTTCTTTTCTGCTTCTCAACTCTGTCTGTACTATATGGCCCAATTTTAGCCCAGCTTCATCGTGGAATAGTCCCGAGGTAGAAATGACTAGAAAAAAAGAAAGTTCCTTCTTAGCTATAAAGATTGAAAAACGTTAAAATGCAAATTTGATAAAGAAAAAAAAGAAAGCATGACTATACACATGCTTCACAGTAGCGAATTCTCAGGCAGAAGTGGAAGCCAGCAAGTAACCCCCGAGGTGTACTAGCATAATACAAGTGTTTCAAGTTTGCTTGCTGACAGATAAACAGTTAGCCATGTTACTTACTGAATGAATTCCTCTCTCTCTCTCTCTCTCTGTCTCTCTCTGTCTGTCTCTCTCTCTTTTTCAAGGCAGAAAATGTGATAGAATTGCTCCTCAGGAAAGAATGAATTGATCTGTTAGCTTTTTGTGTTGGGCCAGAAATAATTATTGCTATACATACTTCCTATGGATTATGTTCAAAAGCTACAGATACTCACTTATTCTGTCTTTATACTATAGGGAACTAATCTGAACCAGGTTTGCTTCACTGACTCTTACATTTTAAAAGGCAGGCTTAGTAGGGAAGAAAAAGTCAAAGAGATTTACCAAAAAGGATGAAATGTTCAGTCTAGGTAAGCAAACATGGCTTCAGATAAAGAGCTCCACAGGTCTCAGCCTCACCTTCTGTGTATGAATTCATATTGCAATATTCCTTTTTAACTCTAGATCTTTGTGCGCTTATTTTCAACAGAGGATGGCAATTGATTTGCTTTCTATTGAACCTCGCCAACTGGATTCTAAAGCGAGGATGGCATATTTAGATGCCCTTAAACTTTCAGATTCACCTTTAGAATGTGCCAAGGCAATGTCACATTCAGAGTAAATGCTGTGCAGTTCTTACTAGATTAGGATGAGAAATGAGGGTCTCGCAGGCAAAATGACATTAAAGGCATAAAACAGAGTCCAGCCTCTAATGACCATTTTTGCTAAAATCAAACTCCAATCATCTGATGGGTGTGAAATCACTAACAAAAGGAAAAGCAAATCAAATGATTCCTGAATGTGTGTGTAACAGAGGTGCTAGGCCCTGAGGGGAAAAAAGTAACCGCCAAATTCAACCTGTGCGATGTCATAGGCACATATTCAGTGTCCTGGCTTTTCGTTTAGGATCAGAATGGGTGAGAGATTGTTAAAGTTAAAAGATGCAGAAGATAGTACTCTATCTTTGAAAACTTATCAGGTTCAGGTAGCTAGAGAAACAAGACACATCCATCCATAAGAAAGAACGAAATGATAACTAAGGAAATACACAATTAAACAATAGAGGGTGGCCCAACTAATATACAGAAATCCTGAGAATATAAAAGAAAAACAGTCATTCGAATAAAAAGCAGTAGGGATTTCTAGAGTTGATCTGTATCTACTTTCTTCTTCTGGGCACATGAAAATATTAAGCCTTCCCACTACTTCACAGGAAGGCAGAGTTGTGAGCAGAAAGAATGTGAGTTTCACATGGACTCAAGCAAGACTCTTGGATGCTCTCTTACATAAAGGCTTGTGCTGACCTGACAAAACCACAAGGTTGAAACAGCTCCTATCACTGAGTCATTCATGGAGACTCAGTGGCAAATCCCTTTGATGCTCGGGCTCTTTGTTACTGTAGTAGAACCTATCCTGTCCCGGCTAATATATTCCAAGGCAAAGAGGACCTAGAAGAGATAATTGTGAATGTGATTTTAGGTTCTCCTCAATGTATTTATTTACTTTAGACTCTTTCTGTGTTAGTTTGGGAATATTACTACTCTCCACCCTGCCTGTCTCCATAGCTCTCACTTGAATCCACCTCCCTGCTGCTTGAACAGTCTAAAACTTACATCTATTTTAAATGGCAGGGGGATGTTCCTGACACAAAAGTTAAAGGACACGCTCAGCATAGGAGTTGAGGCTCACTGTGATCTTGAGAGCTTGTTTGGAGGTTCTAGCAGGGGAGTGCAGCTCCTCGCATACCTTTGACCAAGGAAAGGGTCCTCCTCTATCCTCTGTCGGGGGTGGTCGTCCTCTTCGATGAGTGCACAGCTTTGGGAGGGACACACATGGAGTGGTGAGGGAGGAAGGGGACACCCGCCCGCCAGCCAGATCAGGGGAGTCCACCCTGGCGATCAATGGGGTGACACGTGTCGCAGCCAGATCACCCTCACCTCAGAGGCTCACTGTGATCTAACCAGTTTTGTCCTGCTCCAGCACCCTGAAATCACCACATTCTGCTCCGGCTCCACGAATTGCTGCATGCTGCTTCTGTCTATGATGCTCTCCCCCGCCTCCTCCCTGGTAAACACCTAATCAACTTCTGGTAAGATTCACTTCCTCTGTGAGGCCTTCCCTTCCCTTCTTTCTCTGTTTTCTCTTCTCTTTTCTCTTTTCCTTCCTATCCCCTTCTCCCTTTCCCCTCCCCTCTCCTCTCTTCTCTTCACACTTAGTATTTAGTGCATTCTAAAGAACACACTGTTCCTTAAAAACTTGTTTTCTTGCCTATGAGATGGTGAGTTGCTCGTGGCAAGGACTGAATGACATTTGTTTCCTTCAGAGTATCCAGCACAGTATCTCACCAGCAGGTGGTATCTGAGAAATAATGAATGAATGAGGAAAGGAAGGAATGTGTGGATGGATGTGTTTTACGATAGTATTAGGCTAGGCGGACAGGAGCAAAGTAGAGGTTTATTGTAATGTAAGGCCTAAATTTAAGTAGTTAAGATGGTGTCAATTTATAAAGAGGAAGGATTCTTCATTTGATCCAAAAGGTGATAAGAAGTCATTATAACTTCCTGAGCAGGGAGATGAGGTAAATTCTGTTCAGCTTTATAGCACCTTGTGACTTGAATGATAGCTATACTTGTGCCAATCTGATTCCTCCTTTGACTATAAAGTTCCTGAAAAACAGAGGCTATGTCTTAATCATATTTGTATCCCCCATAGCGACAAGAACGATGTTTGTGTAACAGGTGCTAACAAATATTCTCTGAATTTAATTCTATGAAGATTACTCCCTATACTGCAAGGCTGGATAGGCCAGCTAGCAGACTATTGTATTATATCCAACATCAAATGGAAAGTGGATTCAAAGAAAGTAGTGCCTATGGAAATGCAGAATTAGAAATCCAAGATAGTTGAATAGCCCAGACAGCAGCTTTCAGGTTGTCTAATATAAATTTATGTTTTGAGAATGGGATCTTGGAAAAATATGGTGGTATATTTAAAACACAAATGTTGAGAAAGACATTTTCTTTTTTCTAATGGGAGAGGTAAATTCTGTGCTGGAGATACAGCTTCTAAAGTGTCAGTGGTACAAACAAGAGAAAATACACTATAGCTACAAGCCAATAGAAATTACAACTGCTATATAAAAATTTGGTCTCCCACCTTGAGATTCTATAAAGTTTTTTTTTATTTTGATCATTCATTCATTCACTTATTTTCTATCTTTAAATTACTTATATTGTGCAGGCAGTGTTGCTTCCAAAGTTTATCGGATATTCCAACAGGATTTATTGTGTGTTTCACATTGATTGTATTCATTGACTTCCCAAAGTCAAAGAGGATGAGTGAGATAAAGAAATGCTGTGTTTGTCTACACTTTTTCTTTTGGTTTCCCAGATATTTCTGGTTATTCACTCAGACAGGGTCTGGAAAAGCCCCTTCTGATTGAACTTTTTAACACCATGTTATAACCATTGAATCCTATACACATCTAACTATTTTATAAATTTCAAGTCAAAACCAGAACTCCATTCAGATGCTATACCTGGCTTGACTGTGACCCTCTTCTTTAGAACACGAACACACACACACACACACACACACGCACGCACTAAACTAGTGAAATTATATGCGTCAAAGAAACATCAAGCGTGCAAAACAGAAAATTTCAAGAGTTTGTCCAAAGCCTGAACTTGAGGGTTTCAGTCTTAAATCTCCCAAAGCAACATGTGTCTCAAATAAAATTCAAGATCACCAATAGCTTAACCATTACCATTGTTACTGATACATTTAATATAGCATTTATAGTAAACTCATGTATTTGACAAGATACAATTGAAATAAAATTTCACAGATTTAAATTTTCCTCCGGTTAATCTTAATACTTGAAAAAGTATTATTCCAATGGCACCTAGAACTCCTTTTATTGAACCCTACAGGTTTGGAGAATTTTGTGGTTGATTTGACCCCATCAACCCACCCACAAAGGCTAATGTCACTGTTTTACCCCTGTAACCAAACATAATCAGTTTTTCATGTCACTTATGATAAAAAGAGAAAAAGCACATGCTCATGGCACAGACGTGAGCAAGACCACTCTTTGGGTGGCTGTGGATGATTGAGTGCTTCCACCTCACACTGTTTCTTGCTCCTAGTTCTCAAGGATAATTGTAGAATGTACTAGAAATATGTCAGATAAGGGAGAGGATCAGGGCCGGAAAATCCCAAACACTGTTCAAGACCCCCCTATAACAGGAAATCCCCCATACTTTAGGCTAGTGTGCTTCATGGACCTAAGGTATAAATTCAGGGTAGGCTGCTTCCCATGTTCCCTCAGCTGTGGTGCATGCACGAAACTCTGACCTTCCTGGGTAGCTTTCCTGAGCTTTGGGAGACTGCTCAGCAATGAATCCTAGGCTCCTGTTACCTTTTGCTACCCATCTGTGAGTAATACATCTACTTCATATAACTTCTTGGGTGCACAGTTTTTCTATCATACCAGCTTCACAAGTTGGTTAGCAGTGCAAAATGAACCTGCTTCACACTATGCCTTCTCGGTATATCTGTCTTTCACCCAGCTATCTACACTTTGTGTTAAACAATTTTTCTATATGCATAATTACAGAATACTTTACAAAAAAATAATCATCATTTCAAAGGAAGCCCGATATTTCTTGCATCTTTACCCCCACATACTTAGATGTGGGCCTGCCAGAGAAGGGGTACAATGTTCTGCTCATCTTCTGGGACAAGATAGGTCACCAAGTAGAGTCCTAAGTCCATTACACTTGGGACTTCTCTTTGGTGAGGGTGGGAGGACACTAATCATAGACCTGTGTTTGTCACTATCTAGGCAAAGAGTACTGACAAAGGCAAAGAAATCTGGATGTGCACAGTCATGGGCAGTGTATTACACCAGGTGCTCAAATTCACCTTTACTTGCTAAGTAACCACTCAGTGGGGAACAGAAATGCAGTACTAATCTTATTTACACAAGCTCCAAGCTGACATTATCTTAACCATTCTGAAAGTTATGGTTCCTTGCAGAGATGCTATTTAATACACATCTGAAAACAGGATGAGATTTCATTAACTCTTTACTTGATAATCTTGAAATCCAGTTCCCAGGCAGCAAACTGGGCTTTATACCTACTTAAAACTTAGCAGCACATTTTATATCTATTCTCATGCAAGCTACATCTTGACAAGAAGTGATTTATGAATTAGGGAGCATATGTGTTATCAGAATTCAGTTATAAAATGTTCAGGGACTCTTGGCTCTGTCACAGTTGGGAATACGATATATGCTAGGTTTTCCACAGTCTAGCCAAATGGCCTTCAGGGTAACAGTGAGGGGACAAGTTTCCTTCTCTGGGCATATTAAAAAGTGTGGCTGGCGTGATGCGGGCCCAGGCAGCAGGACTCTTAGCTCTACCATTTTCTCAATGGTAATAACTAGACTTTCCATGATGTTCTTTTCTTTTTCCTTGTGATTATTTAAGGAAACTCTGCAATTTTTTTATGGCTTTCCACGTATAATCATGAAACTTAAAATGAAAGTTACCTCTTGAGAGAGGAACTGGATAGTTGAAAAAGAGGAGAGATATATTTCACTGCATACTCTCTTACGACTTCTGAATTTTGTACCATGCCCGTGTATTTCTCTCTCTCACACACACACACACACAATTTAATTTTAGAAAAATAAAGGAAAAAAACCCAAAACCTTTTCTAAACTAAGTTTAAAGGAAATCAGTGGCCTTGTAAAGACACAGAAACTTTAAAAATAAATCCAATCTTTAAAAAGTAAAGCAATATTCATGGCTGATTTTATACAAATGTTTCAAAAATTGTATCTAAAGCACTGCACAGGCCCCTGTTAGGAAGGAGTTGTATGTCATCTTTTTATTGTTACTATTTCAGACAGAAAGATCATTACCTAGTACAATATTATAAAAGCTAGAGTTTTTAAAAATAATGTGTTTTTGAAGAAAAACACTATATTTTCCCTCTAAGGTATTCCTGATAAATAGCTGGCATTTCAGGTAAATAAATATTATTTCATTTATCTACTGTGATCATCTTCTCTCTGATATGACCTAAGAACCTTGAGGAATGTGCTTTGCCCATCATTTACTCTTGCAAGAGAGGCTCCCAGTCACAGAAAGAAGCCACCATTTGATGATCCCTCCTAGAACAAAAATTAGGTTGAGGATATGTCAAGACTCTCAATTTCACTCTGAGGGAAAATTAGCCTGAAGGCCAATTCTTGTGAGATTTTTCAACTAGAGAGCCAAAAACTGCTAAAACATAATTATTCTTTATTCTAGGGAAAAGTACATATATCCTATTTGTTACTTAATGCCTCTCTGCAATAATTACTTTTATTTACTCATTTTCTAGAGCCTACACAATAGTTTTGTCTTTATCTTTTACAACCAAATACTTTTCAGTAAACAGGAGATAAAAGACCAATAAATTCTTTGTTCTCCCTCCCTTCAGCCAACCCCTCAGGCCTATTTTATCTCCAGAGTTGTTATCTGAAGTGAATTACTGATAAGAAAAATTAAAGACCCAGACTGAATGTGTGAGGTAATTGCAGAGTATTCCCCACACCCTGTTTCTGTTCTGTTGCCCCCCCCACCCCAATAGTCACCACTACCAGCCTGCTTGTGCTGGAAATTCCTGAAGTATAATGGCCCTGAGGCCTAAATTCCTAAATAACAGGAATCTGAAAAATGACAATCATACATTTACATTGTACTTATTTCAATTTGCAAACTGCTACATGGCGGGACAATATTAACTTGTACTTTTAAAAAGACTTCATGTGCAAACAGATCAACTTCACTAACTACCTGCACAAGCTTTATGATGAGCTGTAGGCCCCTTTTCCTAATTCCTCTGGCTACAACTGTGTATCTAATCTTCAGAATATTATTTATTGAACATGGGCCTAGACCTAAGTACTTTAATTCATTAAATCATTTAATATTCACAACAAACCTATGAAAGTTCATATAGTTATTATCCATATTTTGTAGACTAAGGCAGAGGCACAGATAATTACTGAAGGGTGTACTGCTAGTTAGTGTTAGTACCAAGAATGGAACCCTGGCATTCTGACTCTACAGTCTACATTCTAAACACTTCTCTGCAATGATATACTGTACTTCTCCTAAAATGATCAGAAATGAAGTATAAAACAATCTCATAAATGGTTTACCTCAATAATACTTTTTATGTTGCTACCCGGTAGCAAGCAACCATGAACTCTTTATCTACGAATACTACTAATTTTTAACAAATTAGCTATTGACTTCCCATAATATACAAAGTCTTATGTCAGGTACTTGAGGAGAACATGAGGAGGTATGACAAATAATGCATGTTCTCAAATAGTCTGAAATTCTTTGGCCTCTCCTCTCCCTCCAAAAGGATTATAAAGAAATCAAACAATATTTTAAAACATCACATTTACAGTCATCCTTGGTAGTCAGGTTCTTCCAATGCCCATGGCCTTTGGTATAAAATGGCTTTGGTTGGGTCTAGAGTACTGGATTGCTGGGCCCAGTTTACTCAGAGGTGACTTCCAGGACAGTGAACAGGTGATGATCTTCATCCCTGAAACTGGAAGCAAGCCCTACCTACCTCTAGCAGCCTGACATTAGATCCAGAAGTGGACCTCCTGACTACTTATCCATGTAGCTATTTTTCTCTCTCCTCTAACCTCAACCTAATTATCCCAAAATTAATTTTAAAAAATGCTCTACCCAACAGGTTTCTGGCACAGACAAGATCAAACGGTCTGGTTCATACTGAATTTCTGAGAGGTCGTGTCTTAGTCCATCTCAGGCGGCTTGCTCTTCAGTAGAGGATGACCATTTGGCCTCCAGGAAGGGACATGAGGCACCTTATCCCAGCCCCAGCTCTATGTCAGGCAGACCTTCCATCATCAAACCCATTCTGTAGCAGATGATACAAGCATGCCTTTCACTGGAAAATGTTGCAAACTCCACCCAGGGACAACAGAACTGTTCTCTGTCTGGTGCTTTTAAGCAATAGAGTGTAGTTAAAGAATAACTGCAGTCTCCTTAAGTGCATAACCTATTCCCAGGGAGGAACACGCTGAAGAAGAAACCTGTATCAGCAAACCTACTGCAAAATCCAGATGAGGTAGGGCTTTTGGCTTCTCCTCCTCACACTGGGCCATAATCTCTCCTGCTGAGATGAAGCAGTTTTCAGAAAGCACAAAATAGACACTTTACGTGGTTGGTTGCTAGGAGCAAGTCATTTCCCATTTTGAGTCTTGGCATTGGCTAAACTCTGGGAAACAAAATTCCCTGGGCTCCTCTGGCATGGCTCACTGCCTGTGCTTTCCTGACCAGCTCTCCCACCGGCCCAAAGTAGGCACCTGTAGTTTCAGAACTAGTTTCCTGAGGTTGCTTCAATTTATCAACATGGCTTGTACTGAGAAGCTGGTTAGTGAGTTGCCTTAGGTGGGAGTGGTGTATGACATCAGGAGCAAAGCATCAGTCTCAGTAGCATCTCCATCTGTAATACTGGGCACCCTTTCATCAGAGAACTGTTGACTTTCATGAAGACAAAAAAGTCAATCCACTCACTTCTCCTATCTCGTTTACAGGAGCAAGTTCACCTTCTGCTGAAAACAAAAACAAAGGGTCAAAGACAGAGCCCTAAGTAAGGAAAGTATGGTGTTACTGTGCTGGCACAACATTCTTGCTTTGCTTAACTGTGTCTCAAGTTTCAAAGGACCCTCATATATTATTGGAAAAAATAACAGTCATAAAAAAGATACTGTGCTTAGACATAAAAAATATGAAAACTTGTTTGAATGGTAAAAGCTTTGACATGCAGTGGGATCTGATTAAATGGGAAGATAATAGATGTTTTTGTTTGGTGTCTGTATCTCATAGGCCACCCAGGGAGCATCAGGAGACAGCAGGTACCTCTTCAGTGTCTCCCAGTTAAATGGGCCTCAGTAGAGTCCATTACATAAGGTTCAGGATACAGCACGAAATGAAAATGCAGGACGCAAGGCGGGGGGGAACAGACTTCAACAAAACTAAAACACAGTGTTTTTCTTTCTTCCACGGTCCTTCTCTCAGTTTCTCATGATGTTTTTTATTTGCTATTTAGTTTGATTTTGAAGAAAATATAAGCTATTTAATTATTAGCATGAATTTTATCATTCATCTTTATAGGGTACAAATACAATTTAAATGCAAATACAAGAGTGCTTAGCTTTACATGAAATTACCAAAATGACACAACCTTTATTTCCTAGCTTGAACATGTGTATTTATTTCATTCTTAGCGGGACAGTGGAAACACTGCACAAAACTAACAACTTACACATTTTACTTCCGGATCCACGCATATCCTGACAACTTTCTACAGAAACAGGCAATTTCCACAACATGCTAACTTTTTACTATCATGGAATGTCCCTAAATTCCGACACATCATAGTCCTCCAGAACAGAGCATTTCAAACACACAGCACATCTCAAGAATGGAGCATATCTCAAATACGATATGCAAATTGTGCCCCAAATATGACATGCATCTCAAATATAGGCCAACATGCTTATTACTCATATCACCTCTGCTCACATGAAGCTCTCCTACAAGACACTAGATCTAAGATAAAAGTAAGACTTTAGAGACAGTGGAAGCAGAACCTTCAACAAAGTACAGGACCCTGCTAAACTCCAGCACCTGGGTTTTTGCACAAGTACACACCATGAAACTGGCCCTGTATCTCAGACCTCTGGCCATTATCATAAGAGGGTCTATTCCTGATTACCAAATCACAAAGTCTTCCAAGGACTTAGGTTTGATGCCAATGAAACAAGTTGTGGTAAAGTTGCACTGGGTATACAACATACAGCGATTACCTTGTAAATCACCTGTACTGGGTTGTGTAGTTTGATGCATAATTACATAATGTTCTCATTAAGGAGGCTCCCAGTGTGGCCTAGCTGCTGGCCCAGGAGAAATTCAGATAGATACATAGATAGATAGATAGATAGATAGATAGATAGATAGATAGAGATAAAGATAGATAAAGATAGATAGATAGATAGATAGATAGATAGATAGATAGATAGATAGATAGATAGAAGCCAAAGGAATGTTTGATTTACTGTGAGCTTCTCTTCCCCACTGGAAATGAAGACAGACACCTGCTTTGCTCTGGTTTTTTGTTTTCAGTTAGCCACAAAAAAACCACCAACCACAAAGATTTTGGTTAGTCTTCTAAACCAAAAAGTATGTACAAAAAATATGTAGGCAGGTATTAAAACAACAGAAAGTAACAAAAGATGAATATTATTATAATAACTTAGGAGAAAGTTAAACAACCTAAATACTACATAAATTCCCTACAAATGAAATCAATAAAGCTACCCTGATATGGTCACTGCCAAGGATGCATTTTTTTTTCATTTTGGTCTCTGAATAACAATGAGTTGCAACCAGTACAAATTAAGAAGCTGCACCAGCAGCCAACAGCTGGAATCCAGCAACTGTTGTTAATCTACCTTAATTGCTTATTATTCTATCAGTTCTTGTTTGTGCTTTTTTAATTCAAAGTAGTTTTCCCTACACACACACACTATCAAGCATGGTTTTTGCAAGCTGTGGCCAAAGAATTCTTGCGTTTCAATCCTAGGGCTGTTAGAGCTTTGTTTTGAAAGAAAACCATACTGATACTGGATAAAAAAAAAAAAAATAACAAAGTCAGCAATGATGCCCACAAATGAACTAGTGTTGGCTTACATGGGCACAGAGATGTAGGTATTAGCCACCATCTAAATAGAACAAAGCTTGTTTTGATGTTTCAATTAGAGCCACAGTTAGTATGATTGCTATTTTCCCTAAACAGTTCTTCCCCTCCTTGCTTTAGGGAGGGATTTGCACTCCACCACTTTATTGCACTAGTGAATAAATGAGATCTCAGGGTTCCACGGAGAAAAAAAATTACCAATACAAATGCATCAGGTGCAAATTACTAAAGTAAATAGGCCCATGGAGACTGTAAAGCTGGCAACACTGACTGGAACATCTGGGAGGGGCCAACAAGAAAAAGCCCATGGGTCACAGTCCCACTTCTACTATGTACTATGTGTGCTTCAGACCAGAATGCTCATCCTGCGGCCTGCAGGAAGAAATCCACAACACAGGCAGTTGGGACTTGGCACTGACACCATTCTAACTAAAGCTTCAGTTACAGTTTTTCTCTTCCCCTCTCTTTTTAATTATCCCAAATGTCACTCTTGGGTATTGTCTCTTAAATCCGATCCTTTATCCTGGGAGACCACTGCAATATAATCTCCACATATAAGTTGATCACTCGTAATTATTTTCTTTTCTGGGTCTTTGTTTATAATCTGCAAGAAGGCAAAACTAACACAAATGTATCCAAAGCAACTGTGATCTGTAGGGCATGAAGGTTGATCATTTATATTTCCCTACAACTTAAGAATTTACTCCCTTAAGAATGCATTTGTAGCTTTGCGTTCCTTTTTATCATAGCTCTTTATTGCAAAGTCTTTCTTGTCCTCTAGTACTTTTTGTAGTGTAAGCAGGGTCCTCCTGCAAGCTTCAAGGTAAAGACCTATCAGATACCTGCCTCTCCCAAAGTTCTGCACAGTTTACTCACCTGAATTTGATTTTTTTTTTCCTAGACCAAAGGATACAGGAAACAGTGGCCTTGCTTCCACCCAGCATTCTCCTTCCAACCAGCACTCTCCAGGTAAGGCCCAGCTTCTCTTTCTCTAAATCTACCCTGAACATACACTCATTAATCTTATGTATTTCCTTCCTTATCTGTGTCACTGAAGAACATTCCTCTAAAAAATTAGCCTGTTGCACCCTGACTGGAACATGAGACACTGTAGGCAACTGAGAATATGTTCAAATGTGATAAAAGGGCTTTATTATATAAGAGGTCTTTCAGGGATGTTTCCTTTATTTTAAATCACCTTGACTCTTTTTAAATAGCAAGAGTGTGAACATCGTTCCTTTAAATAAATAAATGCATACATACAACATGCATCCTGTGAGTGTTTCAACCAGGATTAGTCATCCTGGAGCCTATGGGAAGAAATTCGTGAACCAGCAAGAGGCTCACTGTTTCTTCATATTGGCACAATGCTGGTTTTATGCTTCCTTTTGGGGAGGACTCATCAGGCTAGGTAAGGAGATACTGTGTACATAATATAAACTAACATGCGAACAACTTCTATAAAGCTTGTACTTTATCAAGTATCATTTCCCAAAGGCCAGAGACCCTTGTTAAAACTATTTGCATAGGTTAAGCCTAATTATAGAGACTAACTCAACTATATGACTTCCAAATGTCTCTTTAAAAATACCCTATTTCTCATTCAGGATACTTCCACCGGCAAAATATCAAGTATATAATCAATAAAATACAGCTTCTATTTTTAAGCAAGTTTCTCATTCTATTTGTGTAACAATTGTTACATGGTTTGGTGATGATCTGTAGTTTTAAATATATGCTGTTATATCAGAGATGACATGAAAGTGCAAATATTATAGCTTATTAAATCAGCCTCTCTTTCATCGGTTTGGTGACAAGGAATCAAATTGCCCTGATTAGCAAAGAAATTTGCAGAAACTATTTTTCTCAGTCAAAATTAGTGATTTTAATTCTTTAAAAAAATTTCAGTACTTTATTTTGCACAGCCATTTACGGTATGTCTGAAAAACCGTAAAATTCTAATACTTTGATACTGTCATTATTAAGCACAATTCAAAATAAACACTGTAGAGTGCGTTTCTGAGGTGCTACTTTAACACTCACCTCATTGAACCTTCAATAACTTTCATAACCTGGAAAAAAGAAAGCTGACATGAGAGAAAGAGACAGAAGGAAATGCCCTACTTTAATTCATGCCATTTAAAATAAAGGCCAGAAAGTCAAAATGATAGGTGACCCAAGGTGAAAAATTCCTGTGAGGGTTTATCAAATTTAAACTCTTTCTTGTCTTAAATAAAAGTACTACAGCCATGATACAGTTCTGAAACACCCCCAACCTCTCCCCAAAAGATGATCTCAATGAGGAATATCCTATCTATCTGACGAGTTTCCAAGAGGAACCTTGGGCATTTCCTACAGAAGCCAGTTAATTACACCAGCCTGTAGCTGTTAGCCCTGAGGACTGCTCCTTTCACCCAGTGCGGGGCAGAAACCAATCCTCTCACTTCACAGATCTAATTCCAGTTTTCAAGTACCTTAGCAACCCACTGCCTCCTTCCTTTCCCTTCCCTCTCCAGTTCTCTTAGAAAATTAGATGAAGTGAATTTATGTTCCTTTTATCCATTTCCCTTCATGCCTTGCTACAACAGGAAACTGCTGTCTCATTGTGTTTAGATGGGTCTCATCTCAGCCGTGAGCTAACTTTATCATGGTCATTTAGAAAGAACCCTCGGCATGCCACAGTCAGCATCCAAACTGCTCCCCAACATTCTGAATTTATCTAGCACATCGTCCCCATCTGATGCAAATGAACCATCAATCATTTTAGTAGAGGAAGCAGCGCTTTAAAGAATTGTGATCCCGACACTGCAGAGGTCTACACGTTACATTACAAGGCACAGCTGTATCCTGTTGTTTCGTCTGGGGGCTTATGACAGCACATGGCTATAACCGCTGAAAAGCATGTACCCAGAGTTGATATATATACACAGGCATACATGCTTGGGACGTGCAAAGGAGAGTATGGCTGTGCTCTAAGTGTATCAAACTATGACTTCTAAATTCCTTTCCATCAAATGCCAGGAGAAGCACTTGATAAATGGGCCCTAGGAGAGCACTTCTCATTGCCTCAGGATGGAATGACTTGCAGGCATGGGACACTCCATCAATACAGAGAGCTGGCAGGCTGAAAGGCGGGAAGGACTATCCCTGATGCAGTGCATCTGCTTACTAATAGTAGCCGCGCTTCAACCTCTTCCCATTCATCGCCTACAGAAACCTCTCCTTGGAGAGGCACACCAGTCAACAGATGGTCTCTGGCTAAGGTGTAATCAGGAGCAGCTTGCTAAATTTACCCAAAACAAATAGAATTACAGGCTTTTGCCCCAGTCTGAAATTGAATTGAGAACTTGGGTGGTGGATAATGGAAGCTAAAATGGAAGAGCTCAGAATGTATCACTGCACACTGGGAAAGGACCGGCCTAGGGAGAAGTCTCCACTGTGAACTCCACTATTTACTACCAGGTCATCTATTTCCAATAATCGTCTCTACCATGCAGTGAGGAATTGTTTTCCCTCACTATCAAAGCTTCCAGAATTAGGAAAACTTTCACCAGCTAATGAAATCATCTGCCTTTACAGACACACAGTGAACAAATACTACCCAGTATTTTGAATATGGTTTGCCTGGCTACACCTTCACTCAGTGTTCACTGTAAAATGTCAATACTCTTCATCCTGCTTTTATTAGGAATATTTTTAAGTCCACTAAAACTCTGTCGTTCAAAAGATAAGAGTTATTAAGGACTCTGAATGATCTTGATCTTCAAAGCATTGGTGTTTTTATGCCTGTACCCGTATTTCCTCACTGTTTTGAACTAAGCATTGTGCAGAATAATGGCAACATAAAATCCTAAGAATTGTCTGAAAAAAAATTCACCATAAAATTAAAAGTAAATCATTTAACCTATGTCTTGGTTTCACTACCTACAGAGTAAGAACTGTGCCACCCATGCAAATCACTGTAAAAGAAAGCAGTAAAAGTAAATGAGGCAAAATATGTAAAAGCATTTAAGTTCTAAAGAGATAAGTTCTTGAAGGATAAAGCCATTTGTTCTTGAAGGATAACCCAAACTGTTAGCAGTCACTCTAAAATTATTATCTGTATAATTGTTAATATTGGTTATTACTAAGGAAATTGTTTACCCATTTAAAACCACTTTTTAAAACCAAATGTAAATAATATTTTATTATTTTAAAATATTCTTTGGAAATAAAAAGATGTGTATTTTGTGCATATTTTGTATCACTTCGATTTCCCATTCAAAACTGACAGCAGGAGTTAAATTAGCTGCCGTTAAATTAATAATCAGACAATTCTCCTCATTCCTCATGATTTAAAATCACACCACAGAAATTGTATTTTCAAATATCAGTTACATCAAAAGTGTCTGAAGAGCTTTCTGGTTTCTTCTGGTATTTTGGTGTTAAGGAATTTTCTGCCATGCAGAAAAGGAATCCCCAAATAAAGGTCTTTCTTGTGGTAGGATGAAAGTATTAAGGGAAGTGGTATTTTTTAAATTATCCAAAAAAGAGTTTCATTTTTAAGGTTTGAAGTACAAACTGACAAAAATTGTAATATATTTTAACAGAATTATTTTTTAAATTGACTGGTTTGAAATGAAACAAGCATTTTTGTAAATGGATGCTATTAAATGAATGAAAATGTGTTCTTACACTTAAGGTGGATATATTCTTAGTGCTATGTTACAAAAATGAACTAGAAGATAGACCCAGCTTACTAAAATATGCATCCTTTACATAGAGAACTTTAACTGTTACTTCCTCTTAACTTCTTATATACAAATAGAAAATGAATTATAGAAGTGCAAATAATATACATACTCATAGGAATAAACATTTTGCATGGCAGAAATGCCTAATGAAAAGAGCACAGTTACTGATATCTAATTACTAGATTACCCTGGGCAAATCATTTAACTCCTTTGTGATTCAGTTCACCCATTTGTAAAATCAATGGAACAGCCTCTGCTACCTATCTCCAAGATATTTGGTAAGAGCACATGAAAAAGTATTAATGAAGCCCAGACAGCAAGCCTAAAATGTCTGGCACATACTTGTGGAAGCACGATTATAATGATTTTTATTACTATTTTAGTGGAATCTAAATTTTAATCTTTAGGAATAACTCTCACCATTTCATTTTTAAATGCATGAAAAATATAGTTATAACAGAAAAATCCCATACAACTAATAGTAAAATTATGGCTCTATAATATTGTCATATTTGTTTTCAATTTCTGCTTTAATGTGTCATAGTATGCATGAATAAAGTAGTCTTTGTTTAGCTGTCTCTTTCATGAAATTTGTTCTAAAAAAACTACTGCGACATTAATAATAAGAGACAAGCTCTGCAAAGAGAAAGCACCTAACAAGGACTTGGCAATATTCTCAGTTCAAGACAAAACGCTATGAAATTTAAGATGAGGAACCAGCTATATCTTAAGTAAATACTCATGATTAATAATTTGTGAAGGAGTAGACATTGCATAACTGAGCAAAATAGTGTTCATTATATGAAAGGCAATTGTAAGTAAAACCAAATGACTTAAATTAAAGGACACAGGAGAGTTTCATGACATCCTCACATTATTAGTTTTATATAGATTTCATGAGGGAAGAACCTGAGTCCTACACAAAGGATGTGAAACTCTAAGGTGCACTGTCTACTATGTACTGATTTTCCATGCAACAAATCTGCAAACGCTGCCTAGGGCATGTGGAATGGGAAATCTGGGCAGCTGGAAAACACAGCAGACAAGGAATTTCAGGTCATTGATCTCACAATTGGAAATTTTCCCAAGTGACCCAAAAAAAGAATCCAATACATATCATTCACTCATTCTGCCCTCCCCACACCCCTTCATCCCTCCCATACCCCCAAAAAGCTAGCATGTCACTGAGAGATATCATTAGCAAATGTATGTCTCTGTAATAGCAAAGAGTATGAATATATAACTATTTGATTGGCAGAAATGTTTGATATTCAGCAAATATTCATTGAGCACCACCTTGGTACATTGATGGCACTGTGACAATCAACAGCAGGAGATATAGCAATAACTAACAATTATTGAGTATTTGCTATTCTAAATTCTTAAGTTATTCATTTAAAACCTCCCTCTCATGTGAAATAATAATTGTTGTAACATTATTATTTTCCATTTGAGAAAACTGAAGCATAAACTGATTAAGTTGCCCAAGTTAACCGAGCTAATAAATGGCAGAGTCAAGATTTGAAGCCAGGCAGCAGCTCCAGTCTGCACATTCAGACATTACCCTATGTCACCCTAAAGCAGAGGCATGAGGAGGCACAGGAAACCCTCCTAGCTCTTTGGCACCATGTTTTATTACAGTAGCTCCCACTGCCTGAAATGACTCCCAGCTCAGACTCACCAACTCCGGGAGCCATTCCTAGATTTCCTTCAGAAGCAGCTGTCTACTTTCTCCCCGATCATCTAAGTACCTTATATAGATTTCACTGTTTGTACTTATTGAATGTAGGCTATAATTATTTACCTACATGATTACCCTTTCTCTCTATGTGGCTAGCCTAGAATCTACACACATGTAAGGATTAGTAAATAGATTAACTTGTCCTTAAAACACAATAATTTAATTGGACAAATACACCAAAATCTAGAGGTATAAATGCCTGCATCTGATAATGACAAATAGAGTAAGTGTTATATTAACACAAGTTGCTCAGTTATGGACTGGAGTAAAGAGGGCTGGAATCTGATTCTGTCTGGCTTTAAAGGCAGGGACTGATTCAAGTGGTTGGAGAAAAGGAGGGGCAGTCTAGGGGCAAAAGAGCCTGAGCAGGGCTGGGAATTTAGCTCAGTGGTTCCACCGCCTGCCTCGCAAGCGCAAGGACCCAAGTTCGATCCCCGGTACCGAAAAAAAAAAAAAAAAGAGCCTGAGCAAGAGCTTAGAAGAAGGACTGTCTGGGGGAATGTCTGGTGGGATGGGAAGATCCACTAATGGCAAGCTGCAGAGCCTCCAATGTCTCCTTGCAGAGAGTCCTGAGTATGAGAATAACATGACCAGAAGAGCAAGCCAGGACAAAAACATTTTTGGTTGCAGAAAAGACAAAGGTGAATAAGGAAAATTGTGTAATGCAGTTTTTAAGGGTAAAACCCACTCAGAATCCCCCTTTAGTAACATAAAAGACAGGTGAAACATTTACCGCCCATTAAATATCCTAATTTCTCCAACAAATAAGTTACAATTGATACTTTTAATATAAGTAAAAGTCATTTAACATTTATCATTGCCTTATTATCCCATGAGGTAAGGATCCAGAAACAGTGCCATCATACTCGAGAATAAGGATATATCAGATTTGGAAAATGAAGTACAGAAGATGAAATAAAGAAGAAACTCATGAAAATGAGCACAGGTTTGCTTGTGAAAGTCAGAAAGAGAGCTATTATTCTTACTCTATAATAGGAACTGTCAAAAAATATCATTTATTTAAAAACAAATTAGATAATACATGAGCAATACATAATACATATCAGCAGCCGTCTAATCCCACAATATTTTATGGATGAGAAGAATGGACTGATGAACTTATGCCAATAGCTTCAGATCACACAAAACCTTGCCATGATAATACAGGTTATACGTCTTTTAACTCTATTCTACGCTTGTCTCTGCTATCTTTCATCACTTTAAATGAGACTGCACTAGAGAAAAGAATTTCTGCTATATTCTGGAACAAAGTTTAACTCTTTAATAATATCTGTATAAATGTAAACAAGAGGGCTAACAAAATCAGGCCATTCATTCAATTAGGAGCCTGTATTAAGAACTTAACCAAATAATGTGGGGATGGAGGAAGGGTTTAGATATAAATAGTGAAAGATGCCAAGCATCTTTAAATGCTCACAGTCGATGTGTTATAAATGTAAAATACACACAAGACTTTAAAGACTTAGCACAAAATGTAACATCTCATTAAAACTTTAAATTGATTACACAGTAAAATGATAATATTTTTGATATAACGAATTAAAGTTAAAATTAATTTCACTAGTATTTTGACTTTTTTAAGTTCTAAAAATGTAGGTACTAAGAAACTTAAAATTACCTACGTGACTCACATTACATTTCCCTTGGACCTTACTGCTCTAGAGAATGACCAAGGAGATGAACAGGAAACAGACTACAGACTAGGGCATGTTCCAAGAGGTCCAAGAAGACAAGATGGAATCTAACCACTATAGAGATAAGGTTCTGGAGAGAAAAAAAGACTAATCTTCAGGATATTATGTTATCTCAAAGTAAAAAATGTGGGGAGTTACCCATGAGAAAAGAATCTCTCCCATCATCTCTAAAACTGCACAATATGATGCCTTGGCCAAATCAGGTCTCCTGCCTCCTCCTACTGAACTAAACTAGCAGTTTATCATTCTGTTTGTTCTCTGTGGAACTTGGAGCCCAGTGAAGTGCAGATGGATAACTTCTCAGAATAGAACTGAAATTACGCCAGTCCTTATGTTAGAATAGAATCCACCCGCAGTGACCATGGTTATCATGTGAACATCAGAGGCTCTCGTGGTGAGGGCATCACATTATAGAAACAGCTCTCGAGATAATTGCGTACTTACTATCCATGACCATGCACATGTACACACACCAGGAACACACACTATCTGCTCTCCAGATAATTATGTACTTACCATATGCGTCGGTACGCATGTGTACACACACACACACACACACACACAGAAAAACACTGTACAGAATTCTTTGATGTTAAACGTATTCCCATACATGTCTTCTGTTACACAGTTTAATCCTTTAATAGGTCTTTAAAATATAAATGAGGATCTCATCTATATGAGCCAATCTTGAATATACAAATCGCAGGCAAACTTTCATAATCTTCATGGTTATTACACTACCAAAAGTAGTTTAATAGCTAAAATAGCAAGGTCAATTCTGTCATTTTCTAATCCTCTTTGGTCACTGAGGTAGAGCAATAGCTTTAATTAGCTAGATTCTTCTCAACACTAAGGGTTAATAAGCTAAAACTAACACTTTTATCAAACAAAATAGTATCTTAAACATCTGTAACACAAGTATACACAATGAATAAATCTCATTTTTGTAATAATGAGAAAAAAGTTCTAGAATTCCACTTAAAAGTATTTCAATATTTATTTTTAATAATTTATTTGTTTTTTCATACCCAGTGTTTAGAAATTAAGCTTATATTACTTCAAACATTTAATTTAATCATTCATTTTTATTGTAGTATTTTATTGTATGTAATTGTTCTGATATCTATACTTTCTCAATTAAATGGATATTTTAGGTAAGCTGTTTTAATTACTAAAAGCAAATAAACTTCAGAGGTTTTTTATTGTATTTGAATAAAGAGCTATTCTTATACATTTTTAGAATGACTTTTCTCTTGAGACACTTAGGATGTGTGTCATTTACATAACAAAGTTAACCATCATGATATGTTAGTCTTTAACAAATTCTTCTTACATCCTCTTAAAAAATTACAGCTGATGTCTTCTGAGTCCTCTTCATAAACTGAAACAACTATTTGTTGCTTTTATTTAAAAGAACCAACATTAAAGAACAAATAGGGAAGTTGACTCTTCCATATTCATTAAAGATATACTTATATTTATATGATTGGTTGTTGGTGATTTTAAATTGTAAACTGCAAAACACTAGAATATGGTCTTCATGAAGGGAGAAATTTTTATTATATCTATTGTTATCTTTATTATATCTATTCCTATAGCTCTAGAACCCAGAAGAGTCCTAGATACATGCTCAATAAATACTGATTTATTGAACAGCACATAATAGATGCTCAGAATATAAATGATTAATAACTGAATAATTCATGGCAATGGTGAGGCCACTAGTTATTCACAACATGCTAGATAATCACCATCTCATTGTGTGCTAAAATATGAACACTTTAAATGGTTGTCACCAGAATTAAGTGTTAATGATAGCAGGTGCTTAATAATTTTTCTGAATAAATGGAAGATGAAATAAACTGCAAAGACTGGGTCAGAGTTTGGAAAATGAGTCATGAAGTGGTACAGACCAGAACTGACCAGTCTTTTTATAAACTTCCTAGATACAACTCTGAATACAGAATTTCACAAACTTTGTGATCAGTATCTCCAAAGTTACATACTGAAACTAGGA
Source organism: Heterocephalus glaber (assembly GCF_000247695.1). The sequence goes on from NW_004624743.1 coordinate 25,460,143, forward strand.
TAACAAAAAGGTACCCCCTCAGGATTTTGTGACAATTAGAAATCTTTTCTTGAGTTACAATACTCTCAGGTACAAAGAATTTTAAACCACATGGTTAACTCAACCACGTGGATTAAATGCTCATCACACTGGATATATAATTATTTCAATATAGTTGCATGACTGGTATGATTCTCTCACCAAGTTTAAAAACATGATGATGAGGTTGACATTTGTACATTAATTTTTTTTTTTTGGTACCAGAGATTGAACTCGGGTCCTTGCGCTTTCGCAGCAGGTGGCGAAACCACTGAGCTAAATCCCTGGTCCTGTACATTAATTTTTAAAAGTAAACTGTATTTTGCAAAATACATTGGCCTTTCCAAAGCAGGTTCTTTAAAAATGAAAAATTCCTTTAATTTAAATTTAAATTTAATTTAAATCTTAATCTGTAAATTAAGTTGTCCTAAACCGTCTAACAATATAACTGTAAATTTATGTTAACCACCGATATCAAAGCCATCTATTAAAACAAATTTAAAAACCAACCTGTTTTTATCTATTGATGTTTACACATACTATTTTTCTTTATTAAAAACCCCTTAAACTGACTAATAATTTGGCACAATAAACCTGTTATATGTAGACATGGGTTGTTCAAAATGCAAAGAAGCAATATAGATAGATCAAATTACAGTGCATTCTCCAAAATTTTCATTAGCTTACATCATAGTAAGACTTCACAAAATTTTCATTTGAAAAGACCTACGTACTTTCCTTAAGATCTTGCTCACAAAACATCCAAAAGGTGCATTTTGAAAAAAATGAAGGAAATGCCATGATGCTATCTATGGCTGCTGCAACCCTTGTTTCACTTCTTTTTGTAAGAAGTAGAAAGTTAAAGGAGATTTCAAATGGTGGGCAAATGTAAATGGCATTTGGCTGAAAAGACATAAAGCAGCATTCAACAGGGAAGTCCCACCCCACCGAGTCTGTATAAGCCTCGCTCCATCTCTGTTGTAGTTGAAGACAGCAGCTGTCAATCAATCCTCTGTCAGTGTTTAAAAAGAACCAGAAGTAGGCTTCTCCATAGGGTGCAAATTGTTCCAATAGTCTAGGTAGCAGCAAGCTGAATTTGCAAGCTGAAAGGGGAGGTGGGAAAAACAGGTTTCTTCTTCACATATCCTGAAGTCAATATTCTTTCCTGTTTTCTACCTTCTCTAGACGCTTAAAGGTCTTGTAGGAATCACCATTTCAGGAGTCACAGAAGGCATGAGGCTGAAGCTTCTCATGCAGGCTAAGAGGCTGAGGACAGTGTGCAAATTCTCAGTGATTATTGCCAAATACTGGGTCAGACTAAGCAATGAGAAAACAATTTGCCAGAGCAACACAAAACACTGTGGTATTTTCACAGAAGTACACACAAGAACTTCACTCTGGGATGACAGCTCCATCATGCAGTAATCACCAAGCATACTGTTCAGAATTTAAATGTGACCCTACCAACCACTATCTCAAAGTAAATCACTTAACCTCTTTTATGCTTCCAGTTGTTCTTTTAAAGAAAGTCAACATGGGTTGCATACCCAGGGAGAAAAATGTGATAAAAATAAATCTTGGAGCCCTGTAAAGACATAAATTGCTGTCTAGAAAATCAACTGTAAATTTAAGTCAAGTAAGAAGTCTCCAGAGTGGGCTAATTTTGATGAGATCTCTTGATGCTTTGAGCTTCTGCCCCTTCCTAATGGGACTTTATGTCCTCACTTCCAGGACCCAAAGAGAGGAGTAGAGTCAGGGACAGGCCTGAGGTTCTCAGCCACCCGGAGGGAGAGGTGGCTTGCGCTTTCCCCACACCTCTGCAGAACCCGCCTCAGCTGCGAGGATGACATGCTCCAGCTCTGCCTGCTGGGCCTAAATCCTGCTGTAGTCACAGATAATGGGACAGGAAAAAGAAAGAAGGCTTTTTCCAGTGTGGTGGCTTAGCATCCTCCTGAACCAAGAGGAGAAAAATAGAGAGTTAAACTCTATCACATAAAATGCCCATCTGCTGGGGATTTAGCTCAGTGGTTCCTCCACCTGCCCTGCAAGTGCAAGGACCCGAGTTCGATCCCTGGTACCAAAAAAAAAAAAAAAAGTTATTGAGAAAATACCCGTCAAGATTTATAAGGAAACACTCACTTGGGAACTCAATAATAAAATGTGATGTGCATGTTGACTCTCTATGTTTTGTTTACAGTGTGCTTTTGCATCACTTGCTACCTGACCCTCTTTTGGAGCATACCATAAACAGATATTGTCCCATTGCAAAGATGGAGAGATTAGTCAGTGTCTCCTGCACAGCAAGTGGAAGCCAGATGTCAGGAGCCGTATGCTAGGCAGATGTTGGAGATTTCAAATGAGAACTACCTGAATGGCCCTGGGTGAAAACACGGTATTCTAAAAATAGGGCATTCACACCCCACTGAAATCAACTGTTCATTTGTGTATTCTACATGACTGGTGCTGTGGGGCACCAGGTTCTTGCAGACCTGAAAAATGACACCCATGGATTCATAAGATGCTTCAAAGCAGAAAGAGATTGTGGTATCTGTCCATTAAAAACAGACTCAACCCTAAGATTACTGGACTCCTTTTTGTTTTTAATTCCAAGTATTCAGGGGGAGCAACGGATCTGCTCAGGAGACAGTTGTGGAAGGTTGAGAAAGGGGGAGAGGGGAGCAAGGGTCCCAGGTAAGCTGATACAGTAAGAAGCTGATACAGCACGAAGCGGGTGTTGCAAGGTAGGCCTGGGTCAGTGTCACACAGGTGCTGGTGCTGAAATTCGTTTCCTGAACATCTGTGCTGAACATAAAATCAGGCAGGACTGTAGGGCGAGAATAACAAATCTCATGCTGCTTTAACAAAAACAACAAAATAAAGCACACTTCTGTTTTGTGCTGTGTCTGTCATACTAAATGACATCCCTGTCCCCAGGTTTAGCTATGTATTTTGCCACCTCATAAAACCCCAATCAATCTCCCGTTCTTTCCTGGCATCGACTTATGAAGCATACTGGATCTCCTGATCTCCCAGACCTAAAGAAAACAGCACAGAGAGACGAGCTCTCCCATCAGGACCTGGCTCTCTTTCTTGTCAGAATTTGAGACTAAATACAGATTGGCATATTCACTTGAGAATTCAACAGAGATCTGTCTTAAGGAACATTCCAAATACACAATCAGAAAGAAAGTATTTGTGTGCTTTTCTGCCCCAAGGAGAATGTGGAGAGAAAGAAAAGGTTACTATTTCATGTGAAGTGATTTCTTCCTTCTCTGTGGCAGGCAGAGAACACATCATCCCACCTGGAACGTGAGTCATTTGTGAAATGCTTGTTTTTAATTCAAGCTTCTCTACAACCTGACCAGTGTGTGAGAGACCTACAAAGCCGACACACAAGTGGAGACTTATTTTCCACGAGACGGAACCATCAACATCATAGCCAATAGTAACCCTAAAAATGAAGATGTGCTAACTCTTTTATTGTTAAGGAAAAAAGAAAGAACATATTATATTCACAGGAGAAGCCAATGCTCAGAACCCTCCCGGCCCCTCCCTGCTCACGCAGAGGAGAAGCCCATGACCCACCTCCTTCCTTACTTCTCTGGCTTAATCTCCTACTTCTCTTTCTCTTACAGCTGCTTCACTCCAGGCACATTGGAAACACGCTTCCACCTCAAGACATTTAAGTTTGCTATTCCTTCTGCCTGAATTGGTCTTCCCCAGGGTTTGGTTTCTCCTCCTACCGCACCTAATTCAAGAAAACTTCTGGACCTTTAAGCCGGCTGGGCCAGGCCCCTCCCTCCCTTTCTCTTTCCTCTCCTTTGTAGCACTTAAGCTATGCAACTCCAGCTCCTCCGCTGGCTCCCTAGCACTTAGAACAGTGCCTGCTCTTATGAAGTGTTCAGTAAGTACTTCTTTTATAATGGAAATTTACTATTTATTGAAGAGGTATCTTCCCAAATTATATCCAACATAAAATATGATTCAACTCTCCGCATGAGAGCAGGATGGAGCTTTCAAAGTGCTCTACTTTATCTACTTAAGGCCTAGGCTCCACAAATCAAATCAGTGGATTACAATATAGAACTCTGGGCACTTCCCAATCTCATAACCGCTTCCTACTCATGCTCACGCCCCAAAGATACCATCTATCTAGGAGACATATTATATACAGGAGAATCCAAGCCAGGGCAACTGAAAATCATTGCAAAGTAATTGAATGAATAAAGCTGATTTTACTAAATAGCTTGTTATATCCTCCATTTGTTGAATTACCCCTTTTGTTGTGTTACTTATCCCTACAATTCAAACAGCCTACAATCCTAGACACTGTAGAATTTTGATTTTTTTTAAGCAGCTAGAATATATGCAAATCAAAAGAGCTTAATTTTCAAAAGTTAAAAAGAAAAGCCAGTATAATAGGGAACAATTCAGGCTAAACTGCACAATGTTGCACAGTGTAACCTGTTGGTCTGTTCACCTGGTAATCAAACAACTTTTTAAACCATAATATGAGATAAACACTTCAATTCATTTTTTTTTTCACAGAATTGACAGCTCTTGGTTCTCCCAGACTGTTTGTTTGATACACTATACACAGAGTTGTAAAAATTTAAGGATGCTTTAAATAGCAGAAAGCCCACATCCAAGAACTTCATTAAATATCCGCGATGCTCACAATGTTGGTGGTGTTGTTTCCCTTCAACGGTAAACTCTTCAGGGCCCCCCAGCAGGGCAACCTAAACCTGGCAAGACAAATGCAATTCACAACATTTAGTTAGTAAAGTCAGGACTACTCTGCTTGCCTGGAGGCAGGCTCAAAAGACATTTGAAAGATGTTTGAAAATAATGAAACATTTTATATAAGCTTAATATCTAGAACTTCAAAAAGATTATGTTCAGTGAAAAAAGTCAGACACAAAAGAACTTAAATTGTTTGATTCTATTAATATGAACTGTCCAAAAAAGGGACGTATATAGAGACAGAAGGTAGATTTCAGGTTGTCTAGAGCTGGGGCAGGGGATAGAGTAACAAGCCTCCTTTTAGGATGGAAATCAAATAACATTAGGTTGGGGAATGATTGGGTAGCTCTGCAAATATGCCAAAGTTCATTGGATTATATATTTTAACTCCATGGATTTTATGGTATGTAAATGACATCTTGGTAAAACTGTTTTTTAAAATGTGAGAGGAAGAAAGCCCAGTATCTATATGAGCTCTATATATCTGTATAGCTACTCTACAGTATTCATCACGCAAAATACTGTTCTTTTCCCAGGGCTGTACATGCATGACGAGCCAGGAGGGGGTTATAGTTGTACTGAGCATTGTGCTAAGGTAAACTCACTGAACTCTAGGCCACACTGCCTGGTACCAATCAGGGTCGACCATTTACCTGCTCTCTGACCTCAGGGAAGTCATTTTAAGGTACTTCCTATGTTCTAGGCTCCTCATCTATAAACAAAAATAATAATAGTGCCTACCTGATAGGGTTGTTGTAAATATAAAATGCTTAAAAATGCTTGCTATCTCTATAGTCTCTTCTGGGATATCCAATAAATAGTTTTCTAAGAAAATACGATAAAAAGTTGGAAAGCACTGTCTCACACAAGGCTTAAACTGCATTATGTCTAAATTGTGTTCTATGACAAGTCCTATTATAAGTGGTATATTATATTATTTAATGAACGAGGTAATGTATGAGAAAAAAGTGAGCTACATAAAATGAATTTTCTCAAAATTAAGGTTGGAGGTCACCTAGGGACACATTGCTAAGGATATACTGAATTCATATTTTCATTATTATCTAGCAAGTATGAATACTATAAGAGTACTTTGTCTACTTAATTGTCAGAGTCAGAGTAGAATTGGGTTAGTGTGTCTTTTAAAAAATACTGTATTTTTCTCATGAAATGAACTGTAACCAGCAGGGACCCAAACTATATATGCAGCAACAAAACACGATTAAAAGCTTTTTAATGAAGGCCCTGTAAACAACGTTTCCCTTCTGCTTTAGAATATTTCAAATACAAAATTAGTAAGCCCTAGAGACTGAAATTTCTGCTATAGGAGAGATGAAAGGTTAACTGTCTAAAAAGGAAAGAATATGTTTGACATATTCTATTTAGAAATAAAAGGGTTTCCTAATAAAAGCAGAGCCCCACTTGATGCGCTTAGTGCTCCTTCAGTGTTTGCATACACAACTGAGTAATTAGAAAGACCCACTCCAAAAAAAAAAAAAAAAGAGTGAATAAAAAGCCATTGCAGACATCAGTCCCTTGTTTACCAGGCATGCTAGAGGCCCCCAGAGGTCACTGTGATTGACAGGATTTTGGTGTTGGTAGGAGAGTTGATAATGCACACACATCTCTTGAGAGCAGAGCTCCTGAGTCCTGACCATGCTTAATAGAAGGGCAGCCACTATGGAGAACAATATAACAGGCAAAGCCTGGGGGACTGGTGGGCGGAAGGATGTTCAAGGATTGCAAATGACATTCCCAGTCAATTAGCGCCCATTGGGAAGCCGAGGTACACCATGCCAAAGGAAAAAGAAAGAAAGAAAAGAAAACTAAAACTTCCCAGAGCAAGGATCTTCCTTTGCCAAAGACAAGGCACCTTGTAGCCATTTCCATTAGGTACACCCCAGTAACCCCAGCTCCCAAAAGCATCTTTATGAGCTGCTGAAGCTCCAGTCATTTTGGAAAAGCAAAACTGGTTTCTGTAATGCATGGCAATGTTATTTTCATTAGACACGTCTGACAGGCAAAACACCACAGCTTTGAATCACAAAGCTGCCCTAATTTTAATCTCCTTGTCATATTAATGCAAGTATTTTCTGTGTTTCCAGTCCTTGAAAGGAATCGGGTTAATTATTCCCAAAGTTCTTACCCTTGAAGATCCCTGCGACCCACATTTAACAATAGTATTGAGCATCTTTCATTTGATATAATGATATTTGGAATTTGTGGTTGCAGAGAATAAATCTATTTCTGTAATGTCATTAAATTAGTTTAATGATTATGACTTCAGCCAAGAGATACCCCTCTTCTAGATGCATAATGACAACTCCCCCAAGAACTTGTATTATCCTGTTGTTGTGCTGAATTCCCACTTAATGAGATCACCTGCAGTTCATGTAAGGGTTTAACCATCAAAAGTCCCTCATTCTAAAAGTCAGAATCTGGTACGCAGAATCATGGTGCAATTGCTGATTCTGCTTCATAGAACATCAAGTAAGCCTACAGGTATCTATATGCTGAGATGCACATTTTCATAACATATATTTACCTCTTCAGGACCCCTTTCCCTGAAAACACAAGACCATTTCTTAGGACAAAAGAATAAAAATAATCTTGTCTTGACAAGGTCATACCAGGTTTTCCTAGCCTAATCCTTTTGGAAAACTTTTACTTAATCTGTTTCATCCTGTAGAAAGCCGTTTTCAGAATTTCAATATGATACTGAAACAATAAACAGGCATGTAGGGTGTGAAAGTTGCGAGGGAAAAATATACAGAAGTCCTTAAAAGAGTGTTTTCCTTCTAAAATAACACACTGAGAAAACAAGTGCTGTTTCTTTGGGGTTCTGAGTAAAGAGATCACCTCCTCAGGAAGCAGGAATGAAGGAAAAAAACCCATAAAACTAGACATCTCATTGAATACTACAAATGGGCCACAAAGCAGGTATTTTTAAAAACAATTCAAGCTTGAGAAAAGAATGCAAGTATGCTAAAGTGAATATGAGTATTTTCACTTTAAAAATAAGGTAATTTTGTAGAAACGAAAGGATTGTTAATGCGTTTTCAATCTGAAATTCTCAAAACTGGAACTAAATCTTAAAAGGCTTCCTTCTTCCCCTCTGAACTGTAAGCATTACCCTGGCCTTGTGAGGTGATGAACTGGGTGCCACAGCAACAAAGCACAGTGACTCACTTTCCCATTCTGTCCTGATTTCTCATTCATAGCTTTGTTTCCCTTCTTAAAAAGTGGGGAAAGACCTTCCATTCATTTGCCACAAGACCCACAGAATGATTTCAGGTCTTACAGGGACAGTGTGTCACCAGGGCAACTGAAATAAACACACAAAAGACAGATGTGAAGGCCAGATTTCTTCAAAGGCAAGAGGATTTGACACTTCATAAATCACCATGTCACTCTGGAATAACAAAAACTGGCCTCCTGTACTGTACCGAGGCTTTCTCTCCCTAGACTTGTTGGTGGAGTCTGCTTGCATACCACATCTGCTTTGTCCCTAAAAGCTTCATAAATGTAATGAATCAACAGGAGTGAAAAGAGGGTGGCGTCTGCACTCTGAATACAATAAAGTTCTCTTAATAAGAAATCAAGGAACCAGTTACTAAAAACATCAAAATGCTAACGTATACTCAAGTGTGAAATGAGAATTCCTTAATATATATACATGGTAAATTTTAGGTGTCAGTACCTGGTTACTTGTAGTATGCTCTGCTATTTTCAAGGTGTAAGAGGTACAAAATAACAGCTTCTATTGGAGTTTGTGCTTGAGTCAGTCCAAATCAACTATTTTTTTACCTAGTAAGAAAAAGGAGACTCCTACTGAGTTAAAAATTTTAAAAGTTTGTTGGATTGGGTTATAAGTCTTCCATGTGAAGTTTTTCTTCTAAACAGGATTTAAAATACATGAAGAGTTGGGCTTCAAACTATTATTACCAAGTTTTCAAGAATGACATGTTTCTGTCTGCTCGGTATTATTCAAGTCTTCCTAGAGCAGAGTAAATTGATAATAATGGCTATGGATCAGGATTTGTTGGGTGTTTTTTTGTTTGGGGGTGGGGGTTGGTACTGGGGATTGAACTCAGGACCTTGCGCTCGTGAGGCAGGTGCGGTGCTGCTGAGCTAAATCCCCCGCCCTGTTGGTATTTATTTTAATAAATTATCTTTATAGTGATAGCTCAGACTAGTTATTCATTCTTAATCTAGCCATATACTCATGCTCAAAAGCTCAATACATCATACTGAAGAAAACACCATATTTGCCCATTTCCAACTTTTTGCCCTCTTAAATTTATTCTATAAACAATGATTAGATAAATATAATATGATTTAAAATCTAAATAGGAAATAAATACGTGCCATTTTATCAGTAGATCTACATTCTGGTTTTTGCCTTGTTCTGCTAGAAGAGTAGCCCAATCATCCTCATGCAGTAGAAAGCCACCTAACAATATTGTATAGCAGTAGTTCCCAATCTTTCTGAGAATGAAACTCCTACATGAAAGTGGTTACGTTTCTCTTATCTGAACACTAAAAAATGTAAAATGTACTGATTACAGTAATATCTTACATGAAGGTATAATTTTCTAATCCCTAATTATGTATTTAAAAGATAATAGTACACATATCACCAAGGTACATCTGCACATACTATACTATAGTATATCATCAAATTCTGTGATGCAAAAAGATGTGAAGAACACTTTGAAAGGTCCATGGGCCACCAGAATTCTATGCCTCTCCAAGCCACTAAAACCTACGTTCCTTACCTCTTCCTCATTTTTCTGGTTTTGGTTCAAATACTATCATCTCGAAGTCATCTTTACTGTCTACTCAAGCCACTGAAGTAATCTTTCTTCTTCTCTCTATGCTTGATCACATCTCTGGCTTTTATAAACTTCATTTTTTATTCACTTGTAGCACAGTCTCCAATTATTTTGTTTATTCATTTGTTTGAAGGCTGTGTGCATCATCCATTCAAAATGAAGCTTAAGGGGGAAGGTATTTTGCCTTGTTAATGCATAGAATACTCCCAATACCTACACAGGGCTCACCAAATTGAAAGACCGTTTAATTTCCACTGATACAGGTTGAGCATCCGTAAACTTAAAATCCAAAGTACGACCTACTCTGCAGTTTGAAACTTCGTGAGTAATGACATGATGATCAAAAAATTTCAGATCAATAGTGAATACTCGTCATGTCATTCATTACTCAAGAAGTTTCAGATTTCAGAGCACTTCCAACTGGGGCATTTTGGATTTCATATTTTCCAATTAGCGATGCTCCATCAGTAAATTCTACACAAACATTCCAAAATTACAAAAAAAAAAAAATCTGAGACATTTCTGCTCCTAAGCATTTTAGATGAAGGAGACAACCTGTACAGATTCCACAAGATAAATAAAGAGATCAACTGGTTTAATCTCAAGGTAATATTATTAAGCTCTATTACAAGTATTTAAAAAGAAATCCACAACGGCTAATTTTTACACAGCCTAAAAAATACAATCCCCTATTTTTGCCTGTTCTTGCCTTTGTTTTTGAAAGATTTTATACAGGTCAGCAATCTTGGCAGTGTCCAGAATTGGGAAACAGCCATGATAACAGTTATGAAAATGGGAATTTTAAAATAAATAATCAAAGATATTCAATTTGTCCTCCATTTGTTTAAGCTCAAAAACATCTCAAATGTGTTTAAGGCTTTTGTTGTTTTTGTTGGGGTTTTTTTTGCAGCAGACACTTCATTCACAAATGTATGGCCCCCTTTGTGCAAATACCCAAAAGGCTCCATCAGACTCAAAGCTCTTTTTCACAAGGAGGCCAGCAGGTGGAGAGAGAAACAATCAGCCACGAGTCTTCCCCCTGCTTCGAAGCAGCACAGAAGCATAAAGAGGGGATTACAGTTTCAGGCACAACTTCAGGCTGCCCAAGAGGCTCTGCCCATTAATAGAGAATACAGAGATTATATTCGGTACCCAACTTCTACAAGCTTGCTGTAATACTCAGAAGGTTTAAGTGCACTTATCTGTCATCCCTTTACTTCTTTATTGAAATAAATCCCTTTGTAATAATAAGTGAGAGTTTCCTTTTTCTCCTTATGCAGACGAGGGATGCATGGGTGCTTTTACATTTGGTTGGCAGAGAAGAATGACAACAGGTAGTGGGTTACCATGTGCAATTAGCGAGAGCAGATATATCTCCCTTCTTAGCATCCAATTTCTTTCACTCTTCTCTTAGAAAGTAATTAAACTGCTGTGTGATTTAAAGTAACAGGTTACATTCTGAACAACCTTTATGGTTGCACAAAACAGCAATTAAAGGTATTTTTTTAAATACCAGTGGTTTGGATCTTGAAAAATCAAACTGTTGGGGGGGGTCTTCTGTTTTATAAATCATGTACTTAATCAACGAAAATAATACAGTTTAACCTCTTTCCACCTATGCCAATGTTTACTGTAGATGAAGTCACTCAGCCATGCACACCCTAACTTGAAATTTCCACAAGTGACTCTTTAACTTGAAGTTACTCACCTAAGTTCCTGGCAGAACAAATTTGTGAGCACAAAATTCACTGGAGGTAATGTAAAGGCTATTTTTGGCACCAGCTGTCACAGTAGGAACAATTACTCAATAGGTAGGAAGGGTTATTAATAACAGCAAAATGCTATTGTTTGCCTGGTCACAGAAAAAGGCCCAGAATACAGGTTGAGTGATTTACAGATGACCAGAAAATACCCTACCAAATAGGCAAGTGTCTAAGCATATTAAAAATTTTAATAAAGGGCATGCTATACTATTTACACATCATCTATTATTTACTTCATTAATGCAAACACATTTTTTACCACTGGCAGAGAATAAGAAACTTAATACAGGTCAAACAATGCAATGACAATTTTCAAATTATTTGTTTCCCTAAAAGCCAAACTGGGTTTTTATACTCAGACCTATAACTAAATCCAAGGAGAGGTAATTTTCCTAGGAACACTCTCAGGCCAACAGTGAACCTACAGATGCAGAAGGGACCTCTATTTTGCCATAGCTGTCCCTCTTTGCCTAGAGTGATGTCACTTGGCATCATTTATAGCTTTCGAATTTATGAAAGTGAGTAGGCTGTGAGCTCATAGCTTGTAACTAAATTTATATTGTTAATTCAGGGTAGGCATATGTTTGAATGATAAAAAATTATACTTCTGGAATTGCACTTATTAATCGTAGAATAACAGCACAGCATAAGGAAAAAGAATATAAGCTTTGGCGTCTGAGACGCCCTAAAGGCATTTTTCCTCCATATCCAAGCATTTCCTAGGAGGCCATGAAAATTTAACCACTCTGAGCCTCTGTTTCTTATGTGAAAATGAAGACAGCTATGCAATAACTTGCAAGGACTATGAAATTAATGAGATTGTAATATTAATGAGCTAATTTACTGAAGAATGCACAATTCTTGGCACACAGTGGCTATGCAAATACACAGTGTACATATACATAATGTAAATGGCATACAGCCAATATATGTTGCTCTCTTATCTTTCTCCTTAATTCATATGTTAAAAAGAATATTCCAATTTTATTCTTCCTATGTATTTGTATTAGTGGACAAAATATTGAGTTTCATTGTGGCATTTTCATACATGCATACAACACACTTTATCTTAGCTATCCCCCTACTGCTCTCCCTTCACTTTTCCTAATTTTTAAACAATGAGTGCCTTAAATTTGAAGCAAAAGATTTTCTTAAAAACCTACTTCTAAATATTCTTGTAAGTCTTGTATATAGTTGATAATCAAATTTTTACTTGTCTTGTCAAAGATGTTTATGATGGATATGCAAAGAAGACCGGAAAATGCCCCCAAACTCAATCAAAAGAAGGTGCCACTTTGATTATAATCATCCACATAGGGCTCCAGAAAGCAACACAAATTTATTATTTAGTTTATCCAGAAGTTACAGAGATTCAAGCAGGTTTTCATTGTTTCACCATAGGTCTTGTGTCATTCTAGAATGTAAATTCTAGATTTGAGAATGAAGACACTGTTTCTTCCAACTATAGTAGATTTCACTTGGAAGACTCAAAAACTCCAAAGAGAAGCCTGATCCTTCGTAGCTCTATAGGTGAACAACCAGAGTTGTATCTAATCTACATCAGCTTATTTCAGCATGAAGTTTACATCGTAATATTTTCCTGAAACTAGGGTGAGGCTTTATGTATGATTTTTGTTCACACTGACAGGAGAAAGCAAATAGCCCATACACACCTAGATATGAACATACCTGCCCTCTTTTACTCTGCTACATTCCACAAGGCAAAAACGAGAGGATTTTCTGGATCCATCTTTACATGTCCCTTTATATTCAGACTTGGCTAATAAATGGATTCTCTGGTGGAATAGTTTCCCAAGCGAAAAGTATTTAGAAGAGAACAGGATTTACTTCTAGATGTGAAATTACATGATTTTATTCTAAAACTTAAGTGAATAGAGTAGCAAGTTATCATAGGAGATCAGAAGGAGGGCAAATTCCTAAATAATAAGGTGCTCTGGTAATAATGGGAATATGAGGATAAACTGGACCTACAAGAGGAAATTATAGTTTCTTCAATTACAGTAGTACAATAATTTATAGTACCAGGAAAATACTATAGAACCATTAGAAAATTCTTCAAGTTATGACAAGATGATTTAAAGGAAAAACAGGCCTCTATTTATGGTATTCTCTGAATAAAAATCACCACAGGTACCACATATAGTTTCATTTCTAAATTTTGAATAACTAATAATACTAACCACAAATGTCAGATTTTCATTTTATTTTCTCCTGTGTAAATCATAAAAAAAACCTTTGTGCTAGGAAAAATTATTTGTACATTTCCCCTCCCCTTAAATATAATGTGACTTTTTTATGAAATAGAAAATCCAAACACCTCAGGTTCTTGTTTTGTTTACATGTATGAAACTTGAAGGTCAAATGGTGTAATATAATCATGTAAATAGATGTATAAATTGATCAGAAAAGCTTTATTTTCTTTTGAAATAACTATTTAAAATTCATCCTGATTAGAGGGGGCATGGGATCAGAGGAAATTACAACAACTTTAATAGCATTAAATTGATAATATGAATTAACCTTCACGGAGTAATTTCATGTATATTACCGTATTTTAGATAAGTGCAACCACCATATGCGGCAAGTAGGGAAGTTTCATAATAACCTCATTTAACAGATGAGGAAACTGAGGTGGAGAAACGTGTCATGAGGAAGGTCAGGAAACGACTAACACTGACCACGTGTCCACAATGGCTAGCCAGTTTTGACTCCTGGGCCTTCACTTTCCCTTAGAACACAAAAATTGCAACAACTTTCTTCCTTAGAAACAAACACTGTTCAGAACATTCTCCAAAAATATTATTTCAGAACCCAGGAAATAAAATTATCTTCAGGAAATGAAGCCAGGCAGGTGGACCAGAGGACATAATATTAGGTCACTGCTGGCATAAAATCACATCTCTGACCTGACAAAGAGCTGGCTATTTACAGGAAAGCCAGGAGTTATGTTTCACCTCAGCCATCCGTAAAATGGGAACAGTGGTACCTACCCTGCCTACCTCACAGGGTTGCCATGACAACTGCTAAGAAGACATGTGAAACACCCATCTCCATCTCCAAACTGGATACCAAAACAACACAGACAAAAACAGTGTCTCTGATCCTTACTTGATGGGTCTTTACTTATTATGAGAGAAATAGCAATGGCTTTTACTAAGCTACAGGCACACAGCTTATTCCTGTTTAGGAAACTGTTTTTGTTTTATTTTTTATTGCCATCACAATCAAAATACATTTAAATTACTGAGAGCGTCTCAAGTGCACTTACAACTCTATAATGTTTTCAAAAAGGTAAAATTCAGAAGTTAATAGAAATGGAAGGATGAAACTTGCATGGTCTCATGTGAATACTATTAGTTTAATAGTAATAGTTTCCAAAGCAAGAAGCCCTCTAGCTTATTTCCACACACTTCTACTCTTGGTTATACTGAGTCCACGAATTTTCTTTCTCCACCTTCTCACAGCTAAAATGTTCTTCCTAAACACAGCAAAAATCATTTGTAAAGTAAATGTTTAACATTTTTCTCAGTGATCTTATTATAGTCAAAAGTATTGTAAATGAAATTTAATATTTTAGTAATTAATCTACCTAAGTTTAGGTATAGATAAGCAATAAATTCTGACCAAAAATAGTAGATAGATAAAATGTTCCAATAATGTTTTCAAACTGAGTCTCATGAATACATTGAGTAGCAGCTTTTCAAATATAGCACAGAACTGAAAAAACACATCACCTACATATTATAAGGGACAATGTCTTTTATGAAATTTTTCTTCAATTGTGTGTGCATGTGTTTGAGTATATGTGTTTACTTGGCCATTTATAAAACTACTTACTATGGGTCTTTTTTTAAAAATAGGTGTTTAAGAAGCACTATCTGAGGGTTTAAATTTCATAGGTTTTTCTCTTAAGATTGTTCATGTTCAAGTTATTTTAGTTTTCTCAACAATAAAATTAGAACAGCTAATTATTCCAATGTTGGTAGGCAAATGGTACAATTGAAAATTCTAAGCTAAAACACTGGGATATTATAATTAATAGTGTCTTTCAAATAATTTACTTCAATGTACTCTTTGCTGTTAACAGAAGTCTTGAACGGTGAAGGACCAGATCCAAGGTTTGTTAAGTGTCAGTATTACATTCTGCTTATGCATCGGGTCAGATTAACTCTGGTTTTCACCAACTACATTACAGCCCAAAAATCATTTGGCAAGGAGAGCCCACTATGCCTACATACTGTCCAGACTGGACTTTCAGGGCTTTAGCTACCCCCAGAAGCTGCCAAGGAGTAACCAGGCAGCATAACCTGTAACTGCATGAGATTTTGACCTGTAAGAGACAGGAAAAGACAAGAAGCAAGAAATGAATTGCTTGCTTTCCCTCTCCCTGAACCATTCTGAAATATTCTCTCTGGTGCCATTCTGCATAGCCAACTGACCATTTTTGCTTTGTTCTAAATCTGCTTCTTGGTAACACATCACCTTGTTTTTCATTGCTCCCCTAGCTTTCCTATCTCAATTTATTTTTCACCTCATTCTTGCTTCCCGGCAACTGGATAGCCAACTACACTCATTCCCCAACAAAGTATGAGCAAATATGTTGCTGATACATATTCTGATTTTTCTTTGTTCTTTTTTTTCTAGAAACTGAACTCAGGGCCTTTGCATTGAGCTATGTCTCTAGCCCTTTTTATTTTTATTTTTTGAGACAGGGTCTCACTAAATTTCCCAGGCAAACTTTTCAAACTTTCGTTCCACCTACCTCAGTCTCCCAGGTCAATTTCTGCTTTTCAGGGAGTTTATATTAAGACACTGTCTGATATACAAATGCTGATTTCATGGTACTTTAATAACAAAGATAATGGAAAAAATAGAGGTTTTAGCTATTGCCCCTATATAGCATTACCTTATGTACTCTAATTTCAAGAACATGTTAGGTAAGTGCAAGTTTTCAACCTTTTTGTCTTAAACAAGGATTAAAATTCATTACAGACATCTCATTGGTGTTCTCACTTTGGTTAACTACTTGTAACATTCAGGACAAGATTAAGATTATGAAGCAGTGGCAACCAAACCCCCAAATGTTAGTGATGTAAAAATACTTATCTTATTCACCCTCTGTGCCTCCTGTAAGTCAGTGGGGACTCTATTCATTTAGTCAGGGACTAGGTTCATAGTTACTACCTTGGAACTTGTTCACGATCCTGGATCCTGTCAGAGGCAGGCAAATACCATGGCAATGCATATTCTGCTTCTTAAAGTTCCCGACATGGGTCAATTCCACTCACATTTGATTGACCACAGCTAGTCACATAGTTAGACAAAGTTTTTTCTTCAATTTTCATTTTCTATTACTACATGTTTATAGTACGCAATGATCACATTCCTTGTGGGGATTCCAAGTGGGTGGAAAAGCACAATTCAACCATAAGCTTGGAAGGTAAGAGAACCAAAGCCTTTGTAAAAATGTTCAAACAGCTACCACAAGTAGTTTACAGGGTGTTATCCCCACCACAAGAACATTTTGTTCTTAGCCTCTACTCCATGGCTCTGCTGTGACTGCAAATGGCCTATAGACAATATTGGAAAATTTTGAAATTTATTGGAAAAACAAATGAACATATAAAATTCAACACAGGCATCAAGGCAGAGTGAAAAGAGGGAAAGAGTAGATCTGTGATCAAATCTTGGTCATGCCATTTACTCGTGTCGTGGCCTCGGGTAAATCACTGAATGTCTCTTAGTCTTACCTGTCCATTGTCTCTCCTGTTACAGATGCAACCAGGCATGTTGATATTTCCTTTTGCCATATTCATATACTTTACCAACCTAAAAACACTACTCACAAAGAGAATTTTCAAAACTGAAATTTTCTAGTGAATCAAAGCTGTAAAAGACAGTAGATTTAGATTTCTATAAAATGTTCTTTAAGTCTTGTACTTGGGTTCAAAAGAGTCATTTACATAAAAGCCAAAAGGGGGTAGGTCTCTAACTTATTATGTTCATGTTCATTAGTCTGAGGGAATCTGGTCAACTGCAAGTTCAGCATGAATGAGGGAGCTTTTCCCAATTCCTAGGTTAATCCTGACCAATTGAATAAAAATATCTAGAGTCCAGATCAAAGGATATAAACATTGCTTACAATTTTATTTTGTACAACCAGACCACACACTAATGCAGTGCTTGGAATACCCCTTTTAAAACTCTGGTGACAAATGCAAGGGACAGATAGGACAGTAGGGCTGCTACAGAAACCATGACAGGTGAGGAATGGTTGAGAAAAACTGGAGAGGTTGAGGCTGAAGAGAGACTGTTTGAGAAAACATGATACCTATCCTCCAACACCTGAAGGGCTGTCAAGCACAATGGACCTTTCTCTGTGGCACTCTAAAGAACAGGAGAAGGATGAAGCAATTGGAATTACCCCTTGAATGCTGGTAAGTTCATGGCCAAACAGAAGCTAGCTGCTGACCTGTTGAGGATATGGCAGTGATTCCAAATAGGCAGAAACTGGGGCTTAGAATCTAATGTGCTTTTTTTCTAATCCTGTGAATCTATCAGCCCTCAGATGTGCTATACTTGTTCTAAATAGGCATCCTCTCCTTTCTTTTTTAATAAAGACATTATAAAAATAATAATGTAACGTGCAGGAATTCATTTACACTGCTTATGCTACAGAAATCTTGATTTAGTAGATATCCCTTCAGGTTACAATTTCTGCTGCTGGCTGCAATATAATAAAGATGCTGACAGTTGTGAATTACTTTACTGAGTTCTACAAGTTATCAACTGTAATGGTAAATAGGAGAGAAATAAAAGGTAAAGTAGATGGCTAGGTCAACAGGGGTGATGGCTTCCCTTCTGCATAATTTAAGACCTCCTGCAAGTGATGGCAAATAGATGCCACTTGCTGAGGAAGAAGAGAAAGTATATATGCCTCTTCGTTTCAGGACATAGAGGTTAATGGAAAATGGGAATGGCTGTGTTTTATGGGACCCACTGAAGATAGATGACTGGGGGAGATGGGCAGCAGGAATTATTTCTTATCTAGAAGAAGCTGAGGTTAAGAGATGAAGCAATGGTGTGTGAACGCCGCATGGGACAATTATTAGTGAGAGCTCTGACTAAAGGTGAATGGCCTGCTGGGAGATGGGAGACATCTGATAGGTAAAGTCAGTCTGGCCCTGGGGCCATGACCTCATTATTAATAGTTAAACAACAGCACTGAAAATTAATGACCCACACCTGACTGCCCATGAAACTGCACTCCTCTTCACAACTGTCCGGAAATCCTCACACTCACGTTCCAGCAGGGAATCTGGCTGCCAGTGGTAACAGCAATCCCTTAGGGAATTAGCCAGGTTAAATGAGTAGTGGTTAGACAGATCAAGAGACTCTACCGACCTCCACCAAACAACATGGGCTACAAGACGATGGAGTTCAGCAGAAATACAGATTGACCATAGCGCAGGTATTTCGGAAGGAAAGACCATGAACAGTCCTCTGTCAGAACTGGACACATGGACAGAAGGGCACTAATGTGAGTGGGGAAGGCTGGGTACCACAGTAACCACCACCCCACCTGCCATATGGCTGTCTGACAAAAGCGATTTGTCAAGTTTCTTGGTTGCCAAATACACTGGCTTGAAATCACCAGGGGGAAGGGACAACATTTTAAGAGCACACTTTAAACACCCTCATAATTTTAAATCTGAAGACATTTCTTTTCAACACACAAGGCTACCTAAGGGGGTCACACCACTATTAAGTCTCAGAAAACAAAGACCATCCCCCTGCCTACCCCCACCCCAGTCTCCAGGTTGTCTTTTTGCTTTGTGCACAGATTTTTGAAAATAGAATGCAATAAATCCCATGCATGACAGCTTACTGCAGCTAAAGACTGAGCTCCTGAGATGCACCTTTTTATTTATTGGGGTTGCAGAAGGGAGGTGGTAATGTTTCCTGTATTGGATGCCTTATGCTTTTCAGACCTTTGGGGACTCATCTCTGCTGAATTCTTTAACAGCTGAGATGACAGGGGTGTCCATTACCCAAATGGACAGCACTCTCTATTGATCAGGGCTCCACTTAGCGATCTCATTTGTCATCCTATTGTCTCTCATCTTTGCTGCTCTCGATATGAAGGGGGATTCTTTTTTTCAGGGTTAGAGTTAATCTACATTCCAGGCACAACTGAGCAATTAAAACATGTAATGAGCAGAACACTTAGCGTTTCACCTACAGTGAAGTCTGAATCAGGCTTCTCTCTGTCTCCCCAGTACAGGCCATAGGAAGTTAAAGAGGTAATCCACTCCCAAAAGAGCCCAGAAGAATAACTGTAATGCTCTTCAAACCTTAGCTGTGTCAAGTGCTTGCTTTGCCTCCATTTCTACTTTCAGAAACTCATTTTAAAGAAGAAAGCCCAAACCCCAACAAAACAGAGGAAGGTCTACCTAATCTTGCCAGTTAATCATTTGGGGGGGGAGTCTTACTCTGCATCTAATTAAATCCATGCAGTTAAACATCCTCAAGAATTTTCCTAGCACAGGGTATGTTTTATGTAGCTCTGATATAGGGATTAAATTGGGCATATGGAAAGCAATGTTGATCCATTTAATGAACTCCCCCCAAATATACATCAGCATCCATGTCACGGAGCTAGATGGCTTCTTTATCTTTTCACCAAAATGCAATAACAGAAATAATTAAACATCTCTCAGACCTGAAATGCATAGTCATTAGGCAACAGTCAATGACTGGAACTGCCATGACTGCCTGAACCGCACTTTACCTTGGCTTTTCTAGCCATTTCTATTTGGAAAGCTTTCCATATCCAGATTTCCCCTGAGAACTATTTTATGATGCTATAAAGACCGTCAACCAGAGACAGGAGCTCCCTGGCACCTGAGCTACACACAAAACTATCAAATAACATTTAATTGCTAGATGACACTATGTGTCTGGGCTTGAATTCTGATCTCCAAATATTATCCATGCAACTGTCTGCAGAGATAAGGTTGTTATGATAACAGCAGATAAAACCAATTAAACCTGGGAGCAGCAAACACTTCAAGATCTTGACTTTCACCATAAACAGAGTTTGAGGATATATAAACTATGAGAGGTCTGATGCTATCTCTCATACGTAAGGAACATTACTTGGGGCTTCTTTCCTTTTGTGTATGTGGATGAGTGTGTCCATGTAAACACATGAGCTAAGAGAGAGCAACACATGCAAACTGCATGAGCTATTAATTACTCTTTTATCTGGTGTTGGAGAGCAAATGATGATAAGGAATGTAAATCTAACTCATTTTTTAACACTAGGTGTGGTTTCAATGATAGACATGTCATCATAAACACACTCAGCACAATTTTCTCCATTTTAGAGGATTTTCTGCTTTTTTTGCTGACAATATTCTACAAGTGTCTGTAGCTGTTTGTACACATGCTATTTCTGCTTTGCGATATGCTTTGCAAAGCCAAAGCCAAAACCCAGGCAGAAGCGCCAAACCCTAATCCCAAGTTACTCCAGGTCCACCACAGGTAAGGGAAATAGCACTGGGTCAGGGTGAAATGAACAGTGCACGTAAGCTCTGCAGAAAGCATATCAAAATCCGACAGCTGAACAGGATGCCAGGAAATTTGTCAACCAAATGATGTTCTAAAGGAAAACAAAACTGATAGACAGGGAAATGGTATAGCTTCAAAGGGAGCCTGATTCTATAAAGCATGAATTTCTTTCCTGAAAAATAAATAAATAAAAGCATAATGGAAGTTTGTCCATTATGAATATTAGAAATATTAGAATATTAGAAAATATTCTATTTTCTTTTAAAAGTGACTTTCTATGCTTTTTGAGAAAAAATGTATAATCTCTTACATGTATGCCTTTTTGAGGAAAAGGGAGAAACATATTAGGACCGATTTCATTTGGCCAACTCTCATACCTGGGGTATAAATAGAGGATAATAACCCCTATTGTCCAAGAGAGGTGGGTAATGGCAGAAGGGTATTCAGCAGTGGTGGAGAGGTAGGTAGGTAGATAAAGGACTGCAGACTTAGAAAGGAAAAATACATGTCACATATACGAGGTGAACAATGACTATTTGTAGATTCAGGAGAAAGAGACTGGAGGCCTAATGACCCCCCAGCTAACAAACAACACAGTGTGCAGTTTAAAAAGAAAGTAATTTACCAGTACTAAAGAACTTCAAAGGATTCTTCCCATAATACAGGCTTCATTGCACCCTTACTAAGACTAAAATGACTCTACAGAAAAGAGACAAAAAAAGATGAAAAACAGAAACAAGAATGAAATAAAAGTGTTAAAAGATTGGATAAATTAATAAACTAATAAAATTTTGAAAAGAAAAATATAGGGTCAATCTCCATTAAATGAATTAAAAAACCATGGACAACAGAAATTAGGTATTCTTAAATTGAGGATAGAATATAGTGTTATATCATAGCAGCAGAAATACTTTTATTAGTTACATGAAGTAACTTCCAGATGTAGAAAAGTCACATGCAAGGAATATAGTGTCTGGTCCATTTTCTTGCTCAGTGACAATTGTCTCTTGAGGTCCTTATGGACAAACAAGCCAGCAATTAATTTTACTCATGAAGATCATCACTATCATTATTCACAATTAATATTGATGGATCAGCCACTGTATGTAAAGCTTAGAAGAAATACTAATATGGTCTCTTTTGTAAGTAGTTAGAATTCCACAACCAACATGTAACCTACACTTGTCCTATTTCATCCTTTCTTTATTCCTTCAAAGCATAGTGCACTCCCTCTTCCCTCTGATTCCGCGCCATCCTCTGTAATCTGCTGTTTACAGCCAAATACTTCCCAGTGGCAGGAACCATTGCTGGGCAATTATGCATACTTAGCACAGTGTACCTGACTGGTATGGAAGAGGTATTCGCTATACTTAATAAGACTAAGGTGCAACTACCTAAGCTGTTCAACTCTTCCTGTGCTATTCTCATTGCCAGAGAAAAATCTAATTTAATAAGACATTAAATGGTAGCAGAAATCTCCAAATAATCTGCTCACTTCATACCATTCTCTGGTAGCAACAACGGTCAACCTTCTACACAAAGTAGAAATCTTCACTTGATCTTAGCCAAAAGATCAAGAAGCGATGACAAAGTAGAAATCTTAATTTAATTGGTCCAGAGTCCAGACATCTGAATTCTTTTTAGGTAACCCATGTGATTATAATACAGAATTGGGTTGAAAATTACTGATGTAAAGAATTATAACTCCTTTTAAATCATTTCCCTTATTTCCTGCCACAAGCCACTCAACTGCATCTTTCTGCTGCTTGTGGTCATGTGTACAGTTATTAAAAACTATTCAATATATGGCTGGGTTTTGTTTTTGCCTAGCACACCTAGTGTACTTCTTATAATCTTATTTCTAATGGATAGTCAATATACCATCCTTAAAATGTCCAATTTCTTAAGTCAGAAAGTATTTATTAAAAATATATAAAACAGAAACTTAGACATCTTCCACTCTGCCTACCAGTATGTTAGTCAAAAAAAATTTTCAGCACTAACTATAAGCCAGGAATAATTCTCATTGTGGAGACACAGAGAACATACTCAAAGAACTTCTACTTGTTAGGATAAAGAACAATTTTGTTTTAAGTTGATCAACAAATAATAATAATTTATTCTATTAGTATATTGGTTTATAAATTTAAGACATTTATTTATCCATAATCTTATTTAATGTTCATTCTAACTCTGAGAGACTGTGAACACTTTACCTATGAAAAAACTAAGGTTCAGAGAGGTAGAATGATTTGCTCTGCTTACCAAAGTTAACAAGAGTTAACAAGAGTTAACAAGAGTTAACAAGTTAACAGAGTCAAGCAAACCAAATTTCTGAATACTTTCCCCTAAATTTAGGGACAAACATTTCACTACTGTGTAGTATGCAAAGGGATTAAACTATGATCCTGAAACTTCAAAAGAGGCTGCAAGCTAGTTATAGAAGAAAGTCAGATATACACAGCGATTAGCATATAATATACTCTATTTGCAAACACTAAACAATGGAGGAAAGTCAGCTGTCTTCTAGGATTGCAGAAAAGGAAAAAATTGAAGTTAAAAAGCAGAAAGTCTTTTGATAGGCTGGACCTTTGTCTGAGTCCTAAAAGATAGGTAAAGCTAGATAAGGCAGAAATTCTATAGAAATGTATCTCATTATAGCCCATTTGGAAAGTTTAGGCTAAAAGTAATTCCACAAAGGATATATCCCCAATTTTAATATATAATTTGAAGTCAAGAAACATTTACTACCATGGCCAGGTTTATTCAACATAAGGGAGCACCAAGATTCTTCTCTCAGACATGTCAATTCAAATTTATTTCCTTAAAGAAAAATAACAAATTCATCTTTTATTTACTGAATCTCTCTGATGTAAGATACCAGGATTCTAAGACAAGTATTGTATACTTTCTACAAGATTATAATCGCATTGAGCACAGACCTAAAAATATAGATGCTCAAATTAAATATTATATAAGGAACACAAGGATGATATGAGCAGTACGTGCCATGAATGTACAGAGGAAGAGTAAAAGTCAGATGAGCTGGATCCTGGGGAGATCAGCCTTGGCCAGTTCACAGCACAAGCAGAGCTGAGACTTCATGCAATGTCCACTCTGCCCTACAAACTTGTAATATAATGGAGAAAAAAATTCACCAGAATCTGCAGGGCAGAAATAAAACATTCTAGAAGACAAGAAGTGGGTGCTCTATGTAATGTTCATAATTTTATGTTCCATCAGTAAATTCCAAATTCAATTACACTGATATCATAGGAATATCTAGGTCTTGGTTGTCAAAGCTAAGGGAGAATATGCACCTTTGAGACAATCAGCCTTTCTCTTTGTTTGGTTAAGGATGCCTGCTTTACTATGGTTTCTGTATTTCTGGCTTATACAATTCATAACTACATACATGGGAGAAAAATCAACAACACTGCCAGCCTCCAAGGGATAATATACAGAGTGTACACTACTACACTGACAAAAGAGCACACTTTAAAATCCCATCCACATCCCAGACAGTTCACATCATACCAATATATCCTTGGGAGCTGCCTGGGAGACACTGGGCTCTTTGAATGTGGTCCTGATCATTAGATAATCATGCTTTATATGCCTGGACTGTTTAATACCACATGTGCTAATTTAATTTATGGTGCTAAAAAAAGCTGCACCATTTGTGCAGGGAGTGGAATGTGAACTCTGTATCCACAAGAGATTCACTGCTCCTTTGAGTATAGGGAAAGAGAGAGCAATAGGAAACACTAGCTGCAGTGTGGTCACTAGTAATGTGCTGAATCCATGGCCACTATAGGCATGGAGTCCATGCTTTGAAGGAAAGCAGATTTAAGGGGATGGGGATGGGAGAGGAAGATCAGGTGAGTTGGAAAGCTTTTAAAATGATTCAAACCAGTCACCATGCCACTGAGGAAATCTCTAAGGTTAAAAGAAGGCAGACAAGGAGGGGAGTCACTGAAGGAAGCACTAGTGCCAGAGCCGGAAGTCAGAACAGTGTTTGAAAACTGTACCTTGGTCAATGGCTTCTCATCTCAGACTACATGTAGGGACCCTCAAGGTGTTAAGTCTGCCTTTCTCACAGAAATATGCATCAGCTTTTCTTTAGCCATGGGCTATTTGTTTTGGATATTCCGAGAGAGTGAAGGAATGCTAACTCCTCAGACAGATGACCTGACAGATGGACTCAAGGGAGGCAGGATCTATCCTGGGGCTGAAAAGGGGGAAGGGGGAAGAATAAAACCCAGACAAGGAAAACATAAACTGCATGCAACTCTTGAGCTTTGAGAACATACATAATTATGCCCATGACTAAAATATGTGGTCGAGACTGAAGAAATACAGAACAGTTCTTCTAATGAGTAATCTAAAACCAGATTGTGAATGCATGACAAAACTTGTTTATCTAAGCTTGCAAACGCTATAAAAGAATACAATATCAAAATAATCCTATCCTTTCATATATTAAAAAAGGAAAAACATCTCATTGAAATGAAGGTGATGCCACTGAAAAAATGATTACCCATGAGCTTTTGCAATAATTTTAATATAGCAGACTGAAGAAATAATGCAATTGCACATTATAAATGAAAATGCCCCCCAATCAAAGAGGTAATCAAAGATGTAGTAACTAAATCACTGTTGCTCCGATTAAAGCCAATGAAAAGATCACTCAACACTCTTAAATACTTTAAAAATAAAAATTTTTAAGAGCCTATCAAAATTAATTATTCAATATACATTAAAATCTTCAAAATATTCATAAACTGAGAAAGTTTAATTCTGGGACTCTATCCCAAGAAAATCATAAGAATAAAAGTGAACATTTCTGTTTAAAGATTTTATCTGTGGTAGAAAAAATTATAATATTGACAAAAATTCTTGCAAAATTATATTCACATTATGATTATAGCTAAATTGAAAAAGAATCAAAACTTTCATATATAAACAGAAAAAATACTGAAAGTCAATGCATAAAAATGTTAATAGCAATTATCTTAGTTCATATTTTGACCCATTAGAATTTTTAAACATGTTACAAATGATAAATTTTATGATCAAAAAATAGAATCAATGTCTATATTTCTAAGAGTAGCAATTAAGAAAACTCACCACAGTTACTCCATAAATTAATTTGAATAACACAGAATACATTAAATAGTGGTATGATTGGTTTTCTCTAATATAATATTGATCTGAAACTTACATTGGTTATAGATTGCACTAAGAGATCTGGGTAGTTTTGTCAGGCAGGAACTTTTGTGTTTGCACATAACTCCACCTCAATCCCTACAAATTGCAATGAGGAAAAAGAAACAATTTTCTAAGTTGCCAGAAGCTAAACTTACACATTTTATAATTGATTAAAAACCAGAGTTACACTTTGAGAACTTAGCTGTGTTACATGTGGGGAATTTTCATGGCTGACCTGTAAAAATCAACCTATGCTGTGATTTTGTTATAAGGCTATCTTTAGCCAACTAAATTATTTTTTGCATTGTGCTTGGTAAGTAAACTTTATTTTTACTTTTTGTATCTGGGGTCTACAGAAAGAGTAAATATCCTTCGAGCCATAAGTTCTCAAGCAAATAGTAAAAATACACATGTCACAGCCTGTCTTCTTAAATTATGTCTAAGTTTAAAATTCTTAGTATCATAAGACTACAGAAAAAGTCCTGAAGAACAAGAAATGAGAGCCTCTTGTTCCCCATGTTGTACTGAAAAGAAATTGCCAAAAAGAACATAAAGTCAATTGCAATGAGAGCTCTATTTCCTCTGGTCCTATGGGCACAGTGAGAATTTCCTATGGAAAGGCCAAGTGCAGCTGGCGTCAAATTAGTAAAAGGTAGCAATAAAAGGATATAGTTATTCAGGGTCTGTCCTTTGAAAATGAAAGTGGTGAGCTCAGATTTCCAGGTACTGAAAGCAGAGCCTTCAACTTGCATACATGCTGCTCCCTAACTATTCACTTGACTTTTATATCTGTGTTGTGGAGTAAGGGTGGGGAGGGGTAGGTGTGGGAGACACTGGGGGTCATGCCCTCTCTGCAGGCAAATGTGACTAATGTGTGTAGTGGGAGGGGGGAAACTGCTCACCCTCTTATCAGGTGACCTGATTCATGTCTCTTGGCATTTGAAAGCACCAGGAATCCAGAAACCATGGCTGCTATTTAGAGCAACGTCTATCAGTTTTCACAATATCTGGGCTATGAAGGTGCTGCTTCTAATCGCGGGTGTAATAAATATTCAATTGTTCAATTGTTGGAAGTCTTTAATCACCCACGAGGAGGTAAGCAGGCCTGCCTCACAAATCTCCATGTGCAGCACATAAGAGACTTGTTCTTTCTGGGCTCACATCCTCAGAGGGAAGAGGACGGAGACAAGTTACAATAAAAGCAATGGCCCCACACAAGGCCTGCTTACGGACTTCACAGCCTGTGCTCCCAAGAATGGTAGAAACCAGCAGGGAACCACCCACCGGTCTGCTCCAGGCACCTTCTGAGCAGGGTTGCCCAGCAGGCGTGGCAACATCTGAAAGTACATCAGGGATGTACTTTCCCTGAGCCTCAACTCTGATAGGAGCTAAATTCCCCTATCAGTCAGAGAACAGAGTAGAAAGGAACAAAAGTTGGGATTCTCGGTTAAGGGAAAAAAAGATTTTTCAAAGCAACTTCTTCAAAGGCTCTTTTATATTTATTTTAAGGAGACATTTGAATTTAAGTGACAGTGTCAATCATTTCTTTTTTCAAATATGACAATGCTATTCTACCCCTACTTTTTTTCTCATGGCTTGATGGAAATGAGGGGGAAGTATTTTCCTCACCCTAAAATTCACACAAAGAACATCTTAGCAAGGGCAAGTAATTCAAATGCTTTATTTTTAGTGTATGTGTGTTTAATTTAGCTGTTTTCTATTCACTTGCTGTTCTTATAGAAGTGGTCTCATTAAACAAACTGTCTATAGATGGTGTAAATTTTTTTCTAAGGTTGAGAATATAGCTGACTAAAAGAAAAGGACAAGGATTGCAGAGAAAGTGGTGGATCATCCAAAGAATAATTTTTAAAAATTGTTTTTCTGATGGTTTCCTATTCTCAAGAACCTACTAAGCCAAAATGCAAACTGCAATTATAACTTTCAACTATACTGAGTATTAACCTTAGTGAAACTATTATGGATATATTTTGAAAGTATGTTTTAAAGTGGGATTAAGACTACCTAGTACGTAAACATCCCACATGTGCCACAGATTCTGCAATTTAAAACAAATGTCCTAAGGTACAGAGAAGCAGTTCTGTTCCTCTAATCCTTCAGGAGGGTGGGAATCAGGGTGTTGTCCACAAGGTTTGGTTCTGGGCAGCACAGGTATAAAAGAGAAGCAGCTTGTCAGGTGGGCCCTAGAGGGAAGCCCATTATATCTGTGGGGGTCCTGACATTTGGGGTAATCTGAACCTTGTTACTGGGTGAATCACCCCTGGTGGGAGGGAGATTTAGAATGGATGCCTCCTTATTCAAGCAATTAAGATCATTTAGGAAACAGAGAAAATGGGCAATAAGGATCTCCCTCCTAGTGAGCTCTTGCTGGTGCTCAATCAAACAGTTCTGAAGACAGCTTGGTGGAGGAGATGTTGCATTTGCTGAAGAAAACACTTAGAGTCAATGCTAGGGCTCAGCCCCACAGTGGCTTTGAAAAATCTCTTGGAGGGCAGTGCCCAAAACATCACGGGGCTGTCACCTAGCATGTGGTGCCCCCTGAACACCTGGGAACCAAGTAGAACAAGGACATATGTTTTAGGGGTGACCTCTGGGGTACTTAACACGAGGCTCCTCATAGACCAAGAGCAAGTACATTCTCAGAGATGTTGTGTTCGGTGAATACAAATAAAACCCTGAACTTCATATTACACAAAAGCAGCACTTGGAAAAAAGCAAAACAGGAATCCTGGTAAGCTTTAAAAATTGTCTTCAGCACCTACTTAACACAGCTTTAATGGATAAGAACAGGCAGAGGGCAGTCCCACTCCTTCCTCTGTGCTATAGCACTTACGGTCCCATACTGCAATCATTTATTTACTAGTCATCCTCCCTGAGGCTTTGAGAGCAGAAGCATATCTTACTCAAACCTTAACCCAAATAGGCAGCATTATGCCTGCATATTTTAATGGCCATATAAAGCATATGCTGAAACCAACTTGAAGAATCTTCTCAGATATATGAGAAACTCCAGAGAAGACCATTGTCTGGTCATCCTTCATCTTATAAAATGTCTTTAGTATTATTTCAGTTATCACTCTCCACATCTCCATCCTTTACACTGTCTTTGAAGCCATGTAACTCAAAAAGAAAAAAAAAATACTAATGATGAACACAGTTGACAACATCTAAAAGGTGAATAATAAGCAATTGTATGCTCTTTTTTACCTCCTAATGCTCTCCTTAGGCCTCAGCTGAGGAATTACAGTCACACATCTAAACTTGCCTTGCCTTGAAGATGTGTGTGGGAGCCTGTCACAACATCAGAGCTCAGCCAGAAGTCTTATGTTGGCTGTAAAAGGATGTGTCTAGAGCTATGGACCACATTCTCAAAAACACACAATATTTCAGGTGGCCTTGCATGTTAGGAATATTGAGTATGAAATTGTTTTTTGTTTAGTTTTCTTTTTACCAATCTGACTAAAAAGAAATCACATGAAGGAAAATACTTGTGTCGGAAGACAGAAAGGCAATGAAAGCTTACGGCACCCCCATGCCTCCCACCACAGGTCTCAGCAATTGCTGCATCTCTGCTTCCTGAGGAAAGCTATCTCTGCCTCTTCACTGGGACCATTAATTAAAAATGTGGATGTGCTTCTTTTTCCTGATGCCCTTAGAGAGTAATGTGACTCCTAGATGGTTATTTCAGAGCAGTGTCAAGAACTTGTGGCTAGAAAGCCACGTGGAGTTTCCAAGCATCTCGTGTTTAGCTCTTCAATCTACTGGCATCAGACCCCAATTTTCAGCTGTACACAAGTGCAAAGGAGTTTTGTTGGCCAGAAGGGCCTTTGATGGCTCTGTAATCAACTCAGCTCCAACAGGCCTTTTGCACAGACTGAAAGCAAGTCAAGCTTTTAGAAAGCCATTATTTTTCTCCCATAAACCACTGTCTCTTGCCTCCTAATGTTGTTCTGGTGGAAATAATTTCTATGAACTAAGAGGAAATTTTGTCCGTAGCAGTTGGACAACAAAGCAAATGACACTTCTGAAATCCTGAGTTTAGTGTTTTGTTTTTAATTGAAAGCCAACATCAGATAAATTTGTCGCCAGAAGAGAATGGACCTTTAGGAAAATGGGTTTTCAGTAGATTTCCCTACCCAGAAGGATTGGGCTGTTTTCCATTTCCATGAAGCTACATCAAAAGTGGTAATTTCTTTCTGCTATGGGACTGAAAAGTAGAAAAGGGCAGCCTTCCTTTTTTTTCCTTCAGTATGGAAAAGAGCTGGTAGACAAACGTCTCAAAAGATAATACAATTTGTAGGGGCCACCCTCTTAGCACTGGTGTGGCTGCTCTGCTCAGCCTCATGGATCAATCTGGTCATCTCCAGCACATCTGCTCAGGCACTGACAAATGATGAATTCCATCTCTGAATCCCTAAGCAGAAAGGGGCCCAGAGATAAACAGCTATGAGCAGAAATGTATGCACCTTTCATAAGCAAGATAAATCACTCATTCTCACCAAACGCTTCCAACAGAAACACTAATTTTGTATTTATTTGCACAGCATATGTACTGCGTCCGAAGCAGTGCATTAAAAAAGATCTCAGGCAGCCAATTGCTTTGATTACATTTATTCATTGTCACATTACAAGGGCTCAATGGCAGAGCAAAGAAATAGGAGGCTCATGAAGACTGAAACACCTCATCAATGGCTTCTCAAGGTTGAAGATTTTTCTGGTACATAGTTCTCATTCTCTCCCCCACCCCCTGAGGTAGGAAAAAAAATTTTTTAAACAAAATACTGGAACCATGCATCTTAAATCCACCATATGTCTTTCCTGTCAGGCAGCAGTTATTTTTATTAATAACTCCAGGAACATATTGTGGAATTCTTTTTGTTTTGAGATCCGGTCATATGACTCTGTCGACACCAGGGAACACTGGGTAAATTGTAATGTTCTGACATGCCAATGAATGGTCCCTTGTAGAGCCAAGTCGGTGATGAATTGATATTTGGTAAGGCCTAAGCAAGCACAGGGCACTATATATATTCCTTCTTCTGTGCTCTCTGCAATGATGGATCGGAGTGAGAAGCAGAAAAGAAGTCACAGGGACAAGCTCAAGCTGACAACCAAGCAACTACAAGTGGATTGTTTTAATCAAGCCACAGAAGAAGTAGCTTTTTGTAGTACTCACTATAGCTTCATTCTCCTATTCTGTACACAGAGACCATGAATATACTGTACCATTGACCTGGCTGAATATTAGAATGCAGTGGAAAAAGAAGAGAAGATACAACTTCCTTCATTTCCCTAGAGGAAGGATTTTTAAGCAAGGCATTTTTCCATAGATGCCAGAACTAGAAATTCATACTCCATCTTTGTTTCTAGAGGGAGATCGACAGGTTTGCTGTTTTCCTTTAATAGCACTCATTCTCTTCTACAACAGAAACCTGTGGGGCTACTACACAGGTGTTACAGTGTCACACAACTTCCTCCGAGCCTTCTAACAATAAAGCTCTCTTGGGTCAGGGGTTTGAGGTTTACAGATTGAATCATTAGGGCAAGACACTGATATTGTAGAAGGAAATACAGGGCCACTTTGTGAAACCAATGCATACTGTGCAAATAAATCCAGAATTGTTGTTTACCTTTGGCCAACCATTTTTGGCTGAGGTGGCCAAAGGGCACTTTTTTACAATTGAGTAGATTATATATTTATAAGACATTCGCTATGATTTTTAACCATAAAAGAGAGCATGTATGATGATATATATACTAAGTGTGAATAATTACTTGAGGTGACTTATGAGATTATATAATTTTGTCCAGAAATTTCATAGTAATATAATTTTGGTAAAATCACCTAAACATCTGCTATTATAATAAGTATTTTGGCTTAAATGGAATCATTTGTCTAGATAAACAAATATTATACCCTGAAACTGCATTCAATTTTAGAGAGAGTGGTTTAGTTTTAAGGAGTGGGCTCCAAGTTCCTAAAAAGGACTATATAAAATTGCTTAATTGCTGTCTATCTTCAAAGTAATTGTGAAGAATAAACTTCACTTAGGATAGAACCTGGAAAAAGTCATAAAAATCAAGCAGTCTAAGCCTTCATTTTTACTGAGGAAAACGAGGTTCAGAGAGGTGACCTGACCCACTCAAAGAAACACAGCTAGCATTACTGAAATTAAATTCAAAGTAAAACTTGGGCTGCAATTCATTATTTTAGCTCAGGTAGGCTGGAAAAGGCTTCTTTGTCTTTTAATTTTTTGTTGAGAACTGACATATATTTGATAAAACAAATGGACATTTAAAACAATCTCTTTCCATATCCTAGCTGTATGGGAAAATTGGGTATTACATAATAATGCTATTATTAATGAAAACATCTTTCATTATAATTTTGCTTCATAGTTGATATATAACAATTTTTTTTTTTGGTACCAAGGATCAAACTTGGGTCCTTGAGCTTGTGGGGCAGGCGGTGGAACCACTGACCTAAATCCCAGGCCCAATATATAATGATTATGATTTGTGCCAGAACAACAACTGAAAATAAAGGCATGCTGCACATAAACCTTTAGGACCTTTTCGTAAGGAGAGTAAGCTTCTAAAAAGATCAACTGGTAAAGCTTGAAATTTGGGAAATACTTGCTTGGATTTCTGTTATCCAAGGAGCTATAAGATACTCATATAAATAACCCAGAGCTGAAATGCACAGCTGAAAGACGCTGTGACTAGAAGTGTCTGAGATAGAGATAATGCCAAGTGCAGTATCTGCTGAATTCAGTCCTTTGTTTTAGGCTCAAATGTGCAAAATGTGAAACCACCTGTCAGTTTCCTCATCTGTAGGAAGCAGTCTTGAACAAGCACATTGGCTTTGGTGGATTATGTTGGTAGGACTAGTACTCCAGTAAGTTCAACAGTGCTAAGTGGAATCTGACAGCAGTGCAGTCAAGCAAAAGACTCTGACAGAATTTACTCCAGAGATTAGGATCCCCGATCCCTTACGTGTCTGAATTAAATAAAACATGATAATCTACACACTGAGGAAGAAAATGTATACCCTCATACATACACACTTTTGCAAGCTAGATATTTCGTTTTTATACAATCAAGCTCAAGAGAAATACGAAAGTCAAAGTGTGCCAAGAACCTTGTTTCCTAAAACAGTAGTCCCACTAAATTTTAGACTACCACTACCACCAATACTAGGAGGAGTAAGCCCAAATTATAATTCACATACATGATAGTTTCAGGAATGTTTGTTTTTGATGAACAATTAAT
Source organism: Heterocephalus glaber (assembly GCF_000247695.1). The sequence goes on from NW_004624743.1 coordinate 25,493,597, forward strand.
AGTGGTCAAAATGCTGAGGCATTTTAGTTATCAATTTCAATTTGTTTGGTAATCATGGAAGAATTATATGCCATAATCCCTTTACTTACATACACCAGACATTATTCATTCAATTCTCACAAAGTCTGTGAGACCAGCAAGGTAAGAATTATACTCACTTTACAGTCCAGGAAATGGATGGTTATAACTTGCCATAGTTATAGAGCTAGGAAGTGCAGCTTTCTGGTGCCTAGAGCAAATGGAAAGTTAAAGTATATGGTCTCTTACGGGTAACGGAGAGGGCTGGGAATGTAGCTCAGCAGCACAGTGCCTCCCCAGCAAGTGCAAGGCCCTGAGTTCGAGTCTCACACCAAAAAAGAAAGAAAGAAAAAAAGGACCAAAGAGTAAACTGAAGTTTCTGTGAACAGATGGGCCTGAAATATCACGTTCCATGATCATCCACATTGAACACCCTCATCTTTTATTAATTTATAGGTACAAATTTAATATTTTTCACTTCATCTGAATCATGATACATCCCAGGTTTCCCAGGGTGGCAGGAGGGAAAGTGGACATGTTCCCCTGGCATGGAAAACCTCTGTGGAGGAGACTTGGCAGTGGCCTAGGACTTGACCCAGGCTAAGACCATGGCTGCAATGAACCCTGTACACGCTCCCTGGTGTTAGAACAAAAAAGCCCTACTTCTCAAGGTGCCCATACTGTCAAGATTTTCACCACCTACAGGGCTGCCTGGTCCAAACAGAAACGATGCCTCTCAGATGTTAAAAAAAAGGATTGGTTACTACTCAAGGCTCTCTGGAAATGGAAGTCATTCTTCTAATGTATATGTCCACCTTTCCACTTTTGGATTTTTGACAGCTAATACATTTTTAGCAATCTGTTCTCAAGCAGGGGACTTACTGCTCATTATAAGTTTTTCTTAAACTAAGAGACATCTGCAAAGAATATTCTAAAATAGCTCTCACCATAGGCTGAGTGCTCTCACAGGGTTCAACTAAATGCAAAGGTACTTTTAGATGCATTCTGATTTCTAATGGGCACACAAAATTGCTGGTCCTTAACCATTAGCAACAACTCTTGCCAGCAATATGCTGGGAGGTCAAGTGTCAGGTTAACATGAAAATATTATAACACCTCAATAATTTAGAAAGCTTATTTTAATGACTGCATCAAATAATATTAATATTATCTTGCCATCGATGTAATCCAGCAGAGTTTCTTCATGTTTATATTGACAGACAGTGTTGGGACTTGAACACAGAGGACTTGAATTTATTTCTTTTGGACAGTATTATAGAGGGTAATAATGATGTGCTTACCACCTGCATTTTAGGCAAATTCTCTAATCTTTCTGAGCTTCAACTTCCTCATTTCTCAAGTGAGAAGAGAAACACAGACCTCCCAGTACAGGTATGAAGGCTAAATGATTCAAATATATGTAACACACCTTAATTATAATACATTTATAATTTTGTCCCACTATTATTGAAATAAAACATAAGCATTTTATTACAAATTTCTATTCAAGCAGAATACCAAATTTTGTGGTTTCACTTCAGTTTGGTCACTATCATAAGACAGCCTAGCCTCAGCTAAAGCCACCTCAAATGCTATTACTAGATAATTGGCGATGTGACTTACATAGATTCTTAGAATACGAGGTCATAACCAGTGTTCTGGTGTTCTAGGAATGAATAATAGTGTGGAATTCTAGGTAGTACAATGAAGAATACATAGTTTCACAACTGTCAGTTTATTTTTTAAAATTTGTTTTAGTAATGAGGATTGAAACCAGGGCCTTAGGTGTCCTATGAGCACGCTTTACCACTGAGCTGCATTTCCAACCCACTTTAGTAGTTTTATAAACCTTTAGAATAAAAAATCACAAAAAATCAGAAGCTTAAAAACTGTTATATGACCAAATAATCCCCTATATTATTACTAAAACACTAGAAACATATTTTGTTTTGCTTTGTTTTGGTACTGGAAATTGTACCCAGGGTCTTCACACTGAGCTACATCCTCGGCCCTTTTTATTTTTTTTTAATTTTGAAACAGGGTCTCGCTAAATTTCCCAGGCTGGGTTGAACTTGCAACCCTCTGCCCCAGCCTCCCAGAGTGCTGGGATTACAGGTGTGTGCCATCACACCCAGCTACTAGTAAGGTTAATTTAAGTAGGCAAATAAGTGCCGGGCAAGGCCTAAGAGCTTTCCACAGTCTGGTTATGTGTCCTAAGTTATTTCACGTTCTTGGCCACCCAGTGTAATTGGTACCAGGATCATCTTCTTTTTAATAGATAAGGAGCCGGATATATGGAGAGCTTAAGTAACCAGCCCAAAGTCTGATAGTAGGAGGTCCAGAGCTAAGGTTCAAACCCAGGTTAACTAGCATAGAGCCCATACTCCATACAAAGGTGTCTAACAGCTTTTTTGTTGTTAATTTGAAGACCAAAGCATAAATATTTCAGGCTTTATAGGCCACATGATCTCTGCCACAGGCAATCTGCAACTTGGAGCTGGTCAACTCCTGCTTGAAAGCATTATACTCTTCAGCCTTTTCAATGCTTTATATTTTTCAAAGCAGTTTTACACATACCTCCTTTGATTCTCATGACTGTATTCTATAGTAATGACATTCTATTATTCCTTTTTGGACCCTGCAGCACTATGAGTGTCTCCCTGAAATATCTAGCCACAGAGACTAGATGGGAGCTATGTGCTGGAGGCTGGACCCAGGGACCCATACAAGGATCCTCTTTGATCTACTCTCACAACTCCCTACCCATCTCTATATTCTTCTCTACAAAACAGTACTCTTATGATACAAGATTATCAAAGGGAAGTTATGACCCTCATTTTACTTCTCTCTGCAATACTGATTCACTCATTTGCTCGCCTACCGCAACAGAAGAATTGATGTTTCTGAACATATACTTTAAAACTTTCCTACATATCATGTCTCCTAGGACATGATAATTCTTTTAAGTCTGAGAAGGAACTACAAGCAAAATATGTATGCTTAAAAAAAGAAAAGAAAAAGGCTGTCAGGTTTTTACAAAGCTGAAGAAATCCCCACTACTCTCCCTCAGTGACCAAAAGGTTCAGTTAAATGTATACTTTTATGATAACATTTCTTCCTCTCGTTCTTTTTTATTGAGCCTGAAATCTTTTTTATATGTACAATAAAAATGGCTTTTTCTCAAAACCATGTCTTAAGCAATGTTATGCAATCCTGGCCACTCACTGTGTCTCACGACTCAGCACAACATAACCAGTGTTCTCATTGTCTGTGGGCATTTCTGCTGGGAAGGTTGCTTAAGATCCTTCCACATACTAGCTTTATGGTGAAAGAATGAGGAGAAAGAATTACAATATCAGTACTGTCACTAAGGATGAGTGCCAACTGATGGTTGATTATAAGTTCGGCATTGTTCTCCACATGTATTAACTCATTTGATCCATAAGCAGCAATGAAGGAGGACTATTATCATCATTTCCATTTGACAAAGGAGCAAACTGAGGCATGTGAAGGTTAGGTAACTGATGAGGGAGGATAAAGTTGGGGAGTGATACTTAGCTATGTCTACACACTCCAAGGTCTATGTTTATCATTCTCACTGATCCATTAATGAGTAGCATCTGAAATCTATAGAGTAGGGTACTATTAAAAATATAACTTGCACTGATATATAGTAACTGGTAATTTTATACGGTATTGGTCGAGTGCATTTATACAGATGGTCTTCATCTCATCACACAGCTCAGTATATTCACAGATATCTCTATTTTATGAAGCCACGGGGATGAAGTCCAGAGAAAGATGTTGGGTGTCATCAGACAGACATGGTGAAATGCAAAAGCCTAGCCTATCTCCTGAAAAAGGATTTTGGAGTTCAGTTCCCGGGTCTGCCACTTGGAGTAACAATTTCTATAAGCTGTAGCAAGAAATCAACAATAATTTACCTGTGAGGGTTAGTTTGGGGGATAAATGAAACAATATGTGTGAGGGCACTTTGTAAACTGCAAAATAATAAATGAATGCCAGTTGCGATTTTATTATTACAGCTCTTCTTTAAGGATTAAATGTAGGTATAAATTTTCTTCCAGAGGAGAAATCCTAATCACAAGGCAATATAAATACACTAAGAAGGAAAGTGTGGTAGAGAGAAGAAACATTCTTCCCCTTATATAACTCAACTAAACACCCAGAATTTAAGGTATTTATTTGGGTTTCCCTATGGACTTTAAACTGTGAACAGGCAGCAGCCACTGCTAACACTGGGACAAGAACTGAATTCCTACTCTGCAGTAACACTGACCCTGCCACTGGGCTGGGCTGTGGATATGTTCGGGAAAACTGTCTGTGACACAAGGAGAGGAATAACGGGAGCCAAGAAAGAAAGATCTCATCCTGCTCCCCTACTTCCCCACCTCTCCTGCTTTCAAGTTTGCTGAGAGTAATCTCCATGAGTTCATGACTACAGTAACTTCAGGGAAGGAAAATTATCCATTAGATTTTATATCCCCAATGGGGAAAAACCATCTCCATTTATTTTCTCCCAAGGTACAGCTGTTTTAACACTCAGTGGAAACCTTGGCCTTGAACAGCTGCCCTGGTTGGTTTAACACAACCTGCCCTTTCCTAGAGATAGAGCAATTGTCTGGCAGGACACTGTATACTGTAGCCATTGCTATTGAAATTAATGTATCTTCTTCCATATCCAGTGGGAATTCTACAGCATTCATTAAGGAGATAATAGAGATGATACTTCTACAATCCTGATATTAGTGTTTTATTTTTAATTGAAACCTATTATCAAATAACATGTGTGATGAGAGAACGGAGACCTTTGAAAAATGGGTTTTCAGTAGATTTCACTATCTACTTTGCTTCCACTTTGAATATTGAACATTTTATCTAAATTATATATACCTTATAAGAATTTTGAGAGATGAATTCTTCATAAAGACAATTCTACATCTAGTATGTTCTTCCACATGTCATTACATTTCCTATCTTTGCAGTTATTTTTTGGTTGCTATTTAATCTGGAATGCAAAAATATCTATCATGATTCTTTATAAAAGAAAAGTAATACTCAGGGTCCTGAAATAATTCCTTTAAAAAGTAGAACAACTTTATGATAAATACTGTATGCAGAATAAAAAATTTCTTTAAAGAAAGGCAAGCTGTAATTGATGTCCAGGAAGCTAGTTGATCATCCTATCATTTGTCAGCATTCTTTCTAAAATGGTAGCAGTAATAGCAGTTCATTTACTGGAGCATTCTATTTTATTTATCCTATAAAATTTTTCAAGGCTAACAAATTACAAAAGGGAGAAATTAATTACTCTAGAATATAAACAGATGTACATTAAAATCATGCAACTCATTTGTATTAGAAAGAAAAATAAAGCTTTGAGCACCTTTTTTTAGAATCCTCTCATTCTGATGTTCCGGTTGAATCTTGTACCCAAAATAAAAGAAGTATTACTGCCGGTGATTTTTCTATGTCACTGATGTGGGAAAAATTAATATTCACATAATACATGTAAGATCCTAATAAAGCAAAAACATATTAATAAGTAACTATGAGGTCTCTCCTCACAGAAAAATTAAGCCAAAGTAAAGAAAAATAATTATAATTATTTCAGAAAAAAGGAGGTAGGCAGAAACTTATAGGCAAAGAGAAATTATGTGCACAGAGTCCTCTATTTAATCCTTTGATTATATCTACCAGTTACTGTGTGCCAAATACTGTGTGATCAACTTCAGTCCCATCAACCACTCTATCATCTACACTCTGGACACAGGAAAACTGAGTCTCAGAAAGGCCACGTGCCTGGGCCAAGGGCAAAGTGCTGCTAAATGCCAGAGCCAAGATCCAAACGCCCACACTGCACACCTTTGGAGGGACATATACTCTCAGAGTCTGCAACAGCAGCTTCTGCCAGCCAGGAGGACTGGGGGGGGGGGCGGGGCGGGGGTCAACATGTTGTCTGCCTAGCAGCTGTGCATTTCCCTAGCTGAGCTCTGAACAACTGAGTAATGTTCAACTCAATCTGGAGCCGTGCCTCAACGATGCTCTGTAACCTGGGCACACTCGCATGTTTCCCACCTCTGCTCTGTGCAGGACACTTTGTTTAACATGTCCTATAGAGGCAGATGTAGAGAGCAGAGCAGCCTAAAAAATAATGAGTCTTGGCAAACTCTTGGCTTATTAGCCCACACACCAGTTCACAGATGACTGGAATTTTCAAATCAGATTACCTGACAGGCAATTTCATTATCTTGCTCTGGTACACCTTCAGAACCTTCATATAGCCAGATATACATCATCCATTAATCTGTTTGGTCAGCCAACATGCAGCTTTGTAATCCTATTTGTGCAGTTACCCATGTTCAATGTTTTCTCAGTGCTTTTGTGTCTATTTTTATATGCCATTTTGTGTACTGTAGGAGGATAATGATCTTATTTTACTTTTTACACATTTAATTTTGTTTTACTTTATTCTACAATTGAGTCTTGAAAGTCACCAATTTAAAGAGATTTCTACTCCTTTTCTTCTCATCTAGTCATCTTAAACTGAATGTTAAATACTCTGCCATATAAAGTAAGTGATGACCACAACATAGTCATTAATTAACCTGTGACAGAAGAAAGAAATGCAAAGAATGGCTAATAGTTTAAAGTTAGATGTAAGATACACATATTTTTCTAGAATAGGAACGTATGCAGATAATCTGATTTGACTACAGCTGTTCATTAAGTCTCAAGCTAAAAACAATGTAACTTAGTACAAAGCTCCATTTCAAGAATAAAGTAAAATAGCATTCTTTCTACTTCTTTCTCATGTTCCATCCAGGAGGTTGTTCAAGGAAGGAAAGCTTCCCTTGGGGTGTGAGATCAAACCTCCTGGTTTCATGAAACCTTCTAAGTTTCATGACACAGTTCAGCAGCAGTACTACCCCCATAAAGAACAAGCATTTCAGGTACATTGGACTCGGTCTGTGCTTCTGGACAAATCCACATTTTCCTTCTCCACACTTTGCCACCTCTAGAATATACTCCTCCTAAACCCTCACAACACTAACTGCCTATTTGGTCAGTAAATCAAGTCCATTGCCCCTTTCTTTGGCCCCCATTTAGCCCACATTGCCTTTGCTGATAAACATATCCCCATCTAGGCTGTCCAGACTTGCCACATACAGTAGCTCATCCACTTAGGTCTCCCCTGCACCAACTAACAACTCGTAGAACTACATTTAATCACCACTTACTAGATACCAGACACCATGTGAGTTATTACATGTATGCATTCTGAATCTTTACAAGAGTCTTATTAGACTTTCAAATAGCATCCCCCTCAAAAAAAAACCCAAATCTGTAAAAGTTATTTAGCAACACACCTTAAATAAAATTCATATTTTTTGTCATTCAACCTGAATTCCTTTCCCCTATCCATAATATTCTTAAATAAATTTCTCAAATCTGGTAGTCTACAACAAGAGGAAGTTACCTAAACCAAAACCCTCACAAAGCCAGTTCATTCCTCCATTTCCCATTTCACTAATGAAAAGCCCCAGGAATACATTTTTGATGAAAATCCCCCCAGCACATCTCTTCTGCTGTAAATTACCCACTATGTGAATGGAAACTAGTCATAACAAGGCTGGACTACTTGAACGAAACTGAAGGACTGCTTGAGCCAAACCCTCAAGGTTCCTATCCCAAACCCCTCTCCTATAACTACCCATATCTCCTTTGTTATCTTTAGTATCTCTATAATTTTACAATCTTTTATGCAGTTATTTGCTTAATGCTCATTTCCCTACTGAACTGTAAGTTATGTAAGGATAGTGGCCACACTGATATGTGGTGGGTGTTCAATAAATATTTGGGTTTTATTTTATTTTATTAGTATATGTTTGCAGTTCATGTAGTTTACAATCATCTTGGGGTGTGGTTACATGTACATACCACAGCTTGTTTCTTTTTTATTTTTAATCCCCTTCAAGACCTTCCCTCTTCCTCCCTAAATATTTGTTAAATGAGAAGGGGTGGGAGATGGGACAGCAAAGGTCAGGTAACAGCCATTCTAGCATGACTCTATCATTTGCAGTCTCAAGAATTATGCAGAACAGTGGCCTTTGGAGGCTACGGTGCCTGGGGCAATGTGGTAAGAGCTATTTTGCTTCATCAGGTCTAAACAATGACATCTGTCAACTGACAATATGGAAGTGTGCTCAGTCCTGGGTCATCCTAATTCCACCAGCACTTTTCTATGTGTGCTGTAGCTCTCATCTGTACAGTGGGGATTTTTAAAGTAGCTTCTTCTACTAATAATAATAAAAGATATTTTGCTCGATAACTGTTATGGCTTGTGTCTAGATGTCTCCCCAAAGCCTCATGTAGTCTTTTTTGGAGATGGCTGAATCTGGAATGTGTGATGCTGAAATTAAAGGCCTATGATTACTAAACCATTACATGTGAAAGACTGGTTTGGCACCACTCTAATCTCCGTAGTCTGGAAGGGATAAAAGGGGAAGAAAGATGCTGTTAAGGTCTTTCTGCCATCTTTAAGTTGCTTTTGCTGTTTTTCTCCCCGATGCATCGTTGCCCCTCTGCCGTGCCACCCTGGTTTGGAGCCAGCTGATTATGGACTGAAACCTATACAAACTGTAAGCTACATAAACCTTTCCTCCTTTAACTTTGGGTGTCAGGTATTTTGTCTCAGCAATGAGAGAAAAGTAACTAACACTATAACTAAAATGACAAGTGACCTTTCCACAGGTCCTTTAAAGACAAAATAGTTTGTACATACAAAATTTTGTTCATACTCTATGTATGTAGAAATGTGTTCACCTCTGAATAATTAAAATATTTAGCTCTATAGCAATGATATAAATAGCAGGCAGTCAAGTACAGTAGTTCACAGCATAGATTTATAATCAAAGATCTGGATCCAAATAATTTCTCTGAAAAGTTAAGAAAGATAAATCAAGAACTAAATTGCAATCATATAATAGTACCAACCTATGATGTGGTTGGAAGGATTAAGTGATTAAATACAAAGGGTTTAGAATGGCAACTGGTACATAGTAAAAATAAGTAATTGCTATTATTATTTTGCAATTTAAAAAAAACTGAGTCCAAAGAGAATAGGTGACTTTCCTAAGCTTATATGAGAAGGCTTTGAGAGGGCTAAAGCCCAACTTCACTACACCATCCCACAAAGATTATGCTGTAAAAAAGATTGTAGCTGGCTTTATCCCCCTTTTCCTTTTGCATTTTACACTGAACAATAATTTCCTGGCTTTCGAGAAATAATAATTTTTAAATGCTTACCATCTGATTATATTCATTAAAGATTTTAAAAATAGTCCCTAGTCTAGCAAAGTGGAAATCACTCTATGATTATATTATTATGGAGCTAAGAGAATATATTCCTCTTCCAAAACTTCTTGAGAGTCTATATAACTCCCATTATACTTTCCCTGCTATTTTATTATCCCTTTCTTTATTAGAGTTTTAGATTCAAAGGAGCTCTAAGAAAACGATATGAATGGAAAGAGATTTAAATTGTCCTTTGTCCATATTAAGGCCAAAGCCTTAGCAGATAAGGGCAAAGTGAAGGTTAAATCACAATGGTCAAATGCCATGACCTAATTATGTCTTGGCAGACTTATTTTCTTGTTCTTTTATTAATCAGAATCATCCAATTTAGACTCAGTGATTAATCAGGTAACAATAAAAGCCATATATATTTAAACATATAGCTTACCCTTGATGTAATTACTTTACAAATGGGAAATAGGTATATACCAAAAGAATCCAGTCTGAAGCTAAAGAAAGAGAACAAAAGAAATTGGTTTATATGAGTTTTTTGATGTCACTTTTATATTTAAGTAAAAAATTAGAGATAGAAATTTAAAAAGTCCCATAGCTAAGATGGGCACTTGAATGGCAGATGGCAAGAAGGGACGTTAATGATAATCTTACGCTTGAGGAGCAGGCACAGGAAACTGTTCTGTAAATTGGTGGGACTGGGAGTTGCCAGAGTCATATCCAGATGCTGATTCCCACGCAGGACTCCTCCCTTGTGCCCTCAGTGGTACTGCCTCTCCAACACATCCCGTTGCAGCCCAAATCTGTCCTGTTTCCTCTAAGACCCTTCTTGATTGTGACTTTAGCTGCCATCGTGACTTTCATATTCTGGATCATTCATTGTGACTCTTCTTAATCCCTTATTTAATTCTTTCCCATATAACTGTCTCACCAAAAAGAAACACCAATTATGCATTTCTTGAGGATATCTCATTTATTTGCAAACCTTTTGGGATTAGTACAGCAGTGGGACCAAATGAGCACTGAGTATTTACTCACAAGATGAAGGAATGAATTAATTCCTCCTGACAATAACTCTATTTGTATAGAGCACTCCCAAAGACTCCCATCCCAAAGACTCTTCTACAATAAAATTCATAGCAGAATGCTAACTTTACATTTTACCAAAGATGTGATTATATCTATTTAAGTCACTTCACTACATATAAAGTTTTGAGTAAGATATACAATCCAAAGAATATTTACACTCCTACAGAGGGGAAAATGTGGTCTAAAATAGAGCTCTTTAAAAGTAATTTATCACATCTTTGGAAGGAGTCCTCTTGAAACCATCCTGGTGCTGGGCATGAAGTTATTGAAAGAAAACAGAAATGTACCCCACTGCAAAGATACATATTGAGATATACATAGATGCCTGTGGAAGGCCAATTATCCTCTGGAGAGTTTATTTACTTTAAAAAATACTTCCTGCTGAATCCTTCCAGCACCAAATCTGAGAATATGAATGTACTTTGAAACAAGGATTGGGCATATATATTACTTTGTTTAATATGTGTTATGAGATTGACTAAAGGAACAGTCTGGCTGTGAGGATAATATATTCATATTGGATCCTATCTCAAACTTGTTATTGTAAAGCACTTTGGTATTGTAAGAGTATTAGAATAGATGTATTAAACTAGATTACTCTGTTTCCTCAAAGGCTCCAACACTGAGGATTCAAGCTTCTTATTCTGAGAGTTTATTTTTTAATAACTGCTTTTACACTGAAAGCTGAAGAATGAATTACTTTCATCTTCAAATTTTATATAATGTTCATCAGTCAATATTATGAAAATTTTCCATTTTTACTTAAAATACTTGCTGTGTTAAAAGAATGGGTCAATTAAGGTTTTTAAATATAAAATGGAGATGGACAGATAAAAGAAAAAAGTGACCTTAATCTTTGAACAAGGTAACTAACAAGTTTATGAAATTTCTTCTGTTTAGGTTTTGTTTGTTTGTTTTCCTTAGAACATTCATTTTAGTTTGAAAAACTGCTGTGTCCTGATGAAGACCAAAAAATGGTAAATAAAAGTATGCTAAACATTAAAACTGATAGTACTACTTTTAAAAATCATCCACAATCATTATCTATGACTTATTTATATTTAAAATACTTATCTAAGTTTTTACCAGGTTCCTTATTGTGAATGTTTAGTCCAATCAAACTTTATGCAGTTATTACAATTCAACTCCACGTAGCATTAACTTCTCTTCTCTTTTGGTTCCTCTGTTAATTCCACCTTCTTTTTAAAATGTCTTTTGATCTTTGGAATATTGTTCAAATATTGGTTGATAAATATATATTCCTCCAGCAATTCCCACGATGCCAGCAAAAAGCAGCTGCAGAAGACTCAGTCTTCCAAACACTGTCCCAACAAACACAGCACAACACCAAGGTGGTTTGGAAAAGTTAATTTTTACATCCAGCAAATCTCTTCAGATCCCTAGAATCACGTTAGGAAATGCACGTGGATCTACATTACACACTCGCGGGAGTTTCGCCACCCTCCTGCCCACAGCGGAGGAGCCCCTGTTTAGGTTTTGTACAGCATGAATGGTAAACAACAAGCAGATTTGTGTCTCTGTATAAAGCTATCAGCAAAGACACTTATTATATTTTGATTAGTCAAAATATGTTCTCCTATAACATTACCTAGTTGTCCTTCTTTCCACTCAACTACTTGAGTCATCTCTGACCTGCTGCTTTGAAGTGACCTTACCTTTTGACTTGCCACAAGTGTAAGCCAAGTTGTTTATTTGTATATGTTCTAGTTTTACATATGCTACTACCCAGCGAGGTGACATGGACAAGTGGCTTAATGTCCCTGAATATCAGATTCCTCATCTGTCAAAAAGGGGATTGGATGAGAATTGAGCTTGCTTTTGCATTGCCGCCTACTCCTCATCTCATAGTGCACGAACACCTCACGTATCATGAAAACTGAGTGCTCAGTGCCTGGAGGAAGACACTGAGATCAGAGCTCAGGACCTGGGACCACAGCATGGGCCTGCACTTGGGCATGCAGTTCTACAACATGAGTGCTACCTTCCTATCAGGTCTCTTGAGACTTATTTTCTTTCTTCAACCAATAGAGAACAATTACCCTGGGAATTTAACCTCAATTAACCACTCCTATAACAATAGGTGAAGTATTAGCTAGTAGACAGACATAGGATAAGAGATATAACCCCATTCACTCTTAAACTCTACTGATTTTCAGAGAAGATGACCAAATTGAGCACACCCGGAAAAGGCAATCACAGCACTTGAGAAATGCGCAAACTACCTTTACATCTCCTCTGAGTTACAATGCGAAGCCATGAGTCTGCCTTTAGAATCCTTCAATAGCCATAAAATATAATTTATAAAACTGAATTGTGCTATCCTACCTGGCACCACTTACATTATGAGCTATGTGATAACTACCTCTTGGTCCTTACCTAGCAGGGAAAATGGCAACTATTTGAGTAATCAGGTTTCTCTTTTCCCATAGCTAATAGGAAACTAAAACCCAGGTTCAGCGCTTAAACAGAGAAAATCACAGGTTGGTACTAGACTGTTTTGAAATTTTTGAATTTGGTACTCAATGTGTTATGATGCAAAAATTTTGTCCAGGTTCTTGATGCAAAAGGTAGAACTTGCCTGTATCAACTGCCTCGTGACTGGCTACTCTTTCCAGCCAAACAATTTGTTTGATACTTGTCATTTTTGCCACTCAACATGCCTGCTGAAACCAATTAATGACGAGTACCAAGGTACTACTGTACTCTGAATTGCTCTTATCTAAACATTTTCTGACCTCTTTTATGATCTTTATCTCAACTGACTTTAGAAATCTTTTTGTCTACCACTTCATATAAGTAGATAAATATGTGAATATAGAACAACTTCTCAACCAATCCTCTCCCAAGATGATGACATATATTGTAATGGCCAGGGTGGTGTCACAAGGAACCCAAGGCAGTGTCAGCCACATAGCCCACTTCCTACTGAGCCAGGGCATCCAGCCATTGATGGCAGCTGGTGCCAGGCCACTCAGAGGAAAGGTTTCCCCACATCAAGAAACAGTCATAAGGATTCATCCCCGAATTACATTAACCACACCAGCAATTCAGACCTAAGGACATTCATCTAGGAGTTTTCTTTCAGCTTAGCAATGCTGTTTCTTGATCCCTTGACAAAATTAATGATGTAGCAATTCATTACTGACAAGGCAAAAAATTTTGCCACAATGTTTACAAGCTCTAATAAATTATGGATAATTTACCAAATTAATACCAGTGAAATGAAGCCCGCCTTTGTAGATTTTCATTTATCATTCTATCTAGCCCTTTCTCCACCCTGCATGTGCACTCTCTCTCTCTCTGTCACACACACACATTACACCACCATTTTTGAAGTCATATTTTTCTAAATCAATACTCTATTTTTTGAGAAATGGTTTGAAGTTGTTCATTTGCACAGACACATTTCTGTGACAAATTTTGACGTGAAATAAAATTTGAACATAGTGTAATTATTGCGTTCTAGAAAGATTCAGTGGCTCATTAAAAAAACTGGAATTAGGCTTGAGGTAGTGAAGAAACCTACAGGAAGTAGATGAACATCAATATTATTTTCCAAAAATGGTTTCCAAATCTGTAATGAATTCACTGGACCACCATGAGTAACAATTTTTGTTAAGCACCCACTGTGGAAAAAACTGACTTCTCTATCAAGAAAATTTTGGGGGGGGGGTACCGGGGATCGAACTCAGGTCCTTGTACTTGTGAGGTAGGCGGCAGAACCACTGAGCTAAATCTCCAGCCCCCAAGAAAATTTTCATCTACTAGAAGAAATAAAATTGGAAGAAGTGCCTCCCTTTATATCATTTATGTTGGGTTTGGAAAGAATATACTGGTATATGACCTTATAAAGCCGAATTATTCTTAGCATCCAGATAATTTCTTGTGGTAATAATGGGAATTATACTCCTAATGAAATATTTGTATTGGAAGAACTAGCATTAAATTACTGAGCTGCCTGTTAGTGCTGTAAAATGTGAAGGGAAGGGCCTCATTTTCAGTGGATTCAAAAACCAACAGGAAAGCCATGGGGTACAAAGATAATCATCCACTGGCTCTGCAGCACTCCTGATGATGTCATGAAACAGACACAAATGTTTTCTTAAAGCCACAGCCAACTCTGAAAAACCAGATCTAGAGTCCTTTTGAAGAGGTGAGGCTCAGTTAGCAGTTTGTTTTCTTTAATGATCAGATCTGAAGAAAGTATCACTCATATTTTTTGCTGTTTAGTAATTCCACACTAACACCTCACCCCTCGCTCCCCTGCCTGAAGTCAAGTCTGACTTCTTCCAAGCTCCCCAATTCCCTGTCCCTACCATTAAAATCTGAGAGTCACCACCTGCTTGCTTCTCCTTGTGTCCCCTCCAGTGGTCAGATGCTTTCTCTTCCAAGCCCTGAGGCACCTACTGGCTTGCTCATCGCACACAGCCCTCTCACTTCTACTCTTTTAGCTGCCCTCTCGCTGGGCTTTGCCTTTCCAGTCTCTTTCCCACTGAGATTCCTCTTTCTTAAAGCACAATTTTCAATTCCTCAGCATCCTGCCTCAAAGTCATTAGAGCCCTCCCCCACCTTCCCTACAGGCTACGTCTTGTTTTATGATTTGAGGATTCCCCCACAGGGCCCACAGTTTACCTCCACCAGGCTCCAGTCAGAGCCTCTGAACAAATGTCCTCCAAAAGGATTACACCTGTGGAGAAATATTCATCTCCTCAACATGAAGAGAGGAAGTTGGCAGGGGGTGGGGAGGCCCATGGGGGTGCAGGAGAGACACTTTCCAAGGTCTGTTGCTTCCCAGCCTTGAGCAGCTGGGTCTATTTACCCAAGTGTCCAGCATAAATCATTTCCTGGAAGGTGCTCCAGGCAAAGTGGCCTGACAAATTACTATTACAGGCAAAACTTCTTGTCTCTCCACCTTGGTCTCCTGACCTTCTCTTTATTCTACATTTCCAAAATCCTAGTATTTCACACCTATTTCTGCTAAGTAATCTTTCCTGACCTACACAACACATGTGGCTTCCCCTTTCCTTAAATCCCAACAGCATCAGATATCTGTTTGAAGGTATTAGCTGCATTTGTCCTATTATTAATGGATGATCACTTACTTGCCTTGCTTCCCATATAAGGATAGAAACTGCATCATATTCCCAAAAGCACCTAATTCACACTATAGCCACCTAATAAACGTTTGTCAAATGTCAAGATATTAAAGATGACTAAAACCACTGTCGGGATACTTTTGTTTTGCCTCATTTTTTTGATCCAATACTCTTCATTAGACAATAATCCGATCTAAATATCTTAACATCACCAGTAATGGTCGCAGAGGTTCCCTGCAGAGCCTCTCACACTGATCCTTGTCATCTTCTAGCTCTCTCTAGGGTCTTTTCTCGTATTGAGAATTACGAATGCGCTAAAGCTACACAGTACTAAATGTCCAGTACCACTTTACTATCACTGTCTGATCTCAGAAGTCTGTAACTATCTGGAAGGGTTCCATAAATTGTGACTCCAAGGCCTTTCATGAAAAGTCCAAACTTTCCACTTAGTTATCTTACCAAGAAACCATACGCTCCTCAGCATGTGTCCCTGGAAGTTAGGTACTTTGTATGTGACCTTTTCAGTGATTTGGTGCTAGAAGAAAGAAAGCTGCAACTCTTCCGACAAATGTGAAGATGAGTAATATGATATAATTCCAACAGAAAGCCACAAAGTGCACACAAACTAGCTGGCACCAACCAAAGAAGTGTGATACAATACTCTCCCTTCCACTGAAAACCTTCTGTGGTTTCAGGGTGAAGATGAGGAGAATGAAGAAAAATAAATATATTATGAAATTTAAACCACACTAGGAACAGAAAATATGGGCCAAAAGACCACAAAGTAGTATTTTTATGTGTAACTTTCAATTTTATCCAGATAGAGTCAGAAAATAGCATGTATAGCCATGCTATGTGACTTAGATGCCAAGTTTTCATTTTGTTTTATAGTAATATTAGGACTTCTCATATTTCATCTGTTTATGTTTACATAAATTATATTATATCAAATACAGACTTAGAGCATCTCAGAATAAAAATGAATAATTATTGTTAATATTTTTTAGAGTTCAACTTTTAATTTTTTAAGTTTCTCTGAAAAATAATACCTGAGTGTATAAATTTACTTCAATTACATTACTATAATGCCACATTATTTTTCCATTATTTGTACAAGACTTGCTGTGACTAATATATATTTTATATCCATTTAGAAATGTGTATATTTTTTCCAATCTGTAAGAGCCAAATAATGCCAGGCATATTCATCACATAAACCCACAAGATAATTTTTTCCTTTATCACATTCCTATCTAAGTGTTAAAGGGGGCATGAAAAAATTTTAAACTTAAGTGGCTAAGTGATTAACATTCTATAATCAAAAAACTGGTGTAGATGAAACAAACAAAATAAAAAAGAGCCAAATCAATAGACTTTCTACTTGAAGAAAGAAGAGGGAGGAGAAAAGGTTAATTTTACATGATGTTGCATAATTTTAATTTAACTGTGGTTTCATTCAGTGTCTAAAAACACTGTTTTGGAATATCCTTTTGTCATATGTACAGAAGGGCTTTGCTATTGTCCCTCAGGAAGGCTGGCAGCTGGCTCTGCACTTTGACCTCCAACCCTGCCTCAGTGAGGGGCTCATTGATATTCCCAGAAGCTTCTCTCAATGGAAGAAGATCATTTAAAAGAGAAAAACCCCACCTCACAGGTTGGTGGTCCTCAGCTCCCACCCTCTGTGCCTGCCCCCCTCTAAGTGGTGGCATGCAGGTCTGGTCAAGCTCTACAATTCCCGGGCCTTCATAAACCCACTATTTTTCATGTATATTTGATGGATCCTTTCCTTGCTATTCAAAGCAGCTTTCACAGTCATGTTAGTGGGTGAGAGCTTTCTATTCTGGCCTTACATTTGATTAATTTGTGGCATTCATGTGTCTAATTCTTTACACACAAAGGGAATGAACCAGCTTGGACTCTATCGACAAGCCATTTCTGCCAGGAAAGTTCAAACTTAAAGGAAAAGGCTGTGTCAGTGGAGAGGGTTTCCAGCTTGCTAAAAGCAGCTTAGAATAAATAAATAAATAAATAAATAAATAAATAAATAGTCTAGCTTTAAAAAAAGAAACACCACTATCATTTCCAATTCCTTTGTTAGTGATATTTTAAAACATTTAAGCAAATGCCTAAATGCTGCATTCCTCATCACGCCTACATAGATGTTCACAAGAGGGAATGCCCAAAATTACTGCATTACAGACATCACACACATACAGAAGAGGTTCCTGGATTCCGTTCAAATCCCATCAGTCAAACTTTTATCAACTGTAGGAGAAGCAGAAGAGGATAAACACTGTCTGTAATATTGTTTGGGTTTTAAGCTTTGGGCTCTTCCAGTTATGTTTGCAAAAGTATGAAAATATTTAAGGAACAGAATACTGTTCTCTACTTTTACTACATAAGTCTCAAATATGATCCTAAATGCATTTTTTGTGATTCCCTCAATTTAGCTTGGCTAATCCTTAAAGAACAGAGATAGCAAAATATAGTGTGCACATTAACCTTCTTACTATAGTTGCCCTTTTAAAATTCTCATTTGAATTAAATTAATATTTCCTGGAAAAAAAATCCACAAAATTTCTATTATGGCACTTCAACTTCTACCAGGTGCTTCAAAGAACTTAAAAATACATCCTAATTATTTGAGGTAAGCAGGATGAGAAAGAGCAGTCCTTTGTGTCTCACACATTCCGTGTGTCCTTTAATAAAAAGCAGGGCTCTGGTCAATCCATGATGTCACTGGTAGTCCGTACAAAAACATCCCCACAGACCAAGTTCTACTTCCTTTCTATAGAGCCAGAGATGAAATAAATCTTTAAAACGAAGAGAAGAAAATGTATATAAGTTCTTCCAGAATATTTGAGGGAGCCTACAAGGAATAAACAATCAACTGATCCGGTTCTCAGTTTTGCTGATTTAATTCATTGACCCTTGGGTTTACCCTCCTGCTAGAGGCAGTGTGTGTGTGTGTGTGTGTGTGTGTGTGTGTGTGTGCACATTAAAGAGGTGTGCCTTTCCTCAGTCCCCACAACCTGAACAATCATCTCAGTACTCTGGAATGATGAGAAATCACCACATCAGGTAAATGGAGTTTGGAACACAGCACCCTCCGTCCAGCTCCAGGCGTGGATAATGGGAACCAAGCCACCCAAGTGTCCTAAGAAAGGGAAGATGACAGTAGACATTCCCGCATGGGGCTCTAGCAGCATTCTCTCTGACCTCGCACAAGTAGCAATGCCATTAACCTTAACACACCAATAGCCAGGTTCCCTGAATACCACAGGAAAAAACAAGCAAAGTAGAAGTCTATGCAGGGCCCGGGGATTTAGCTCAGTGGTTTCAGTGCCTGCTGCGCAAGTGCAAGGACCCTAGTTGGATCCCCCGTACCAAAAAAAAAAAAAAAAAAAGAAGTCTATGCAACATTTTTAGGACACACTAGGAAATTAAAGGGTGTGGCTTTGGGCACAGGAAGTAGGTGGCATGTGGTTTGGAATAAGAGTGTTTTTCTAGTAATTATATTCAAGTGTTGTACAAGCAGACATATACCCTTCAATAAGTATACTAAGAGATATCTAGCTCTACCTTTCTATAGGGGAGGAAGAGAAAGGGGGGATAGAAAAATAGGAAAGATAAAGATCATAGAGATTCAATAGCCCATGGGAAAGGCAGGAAACAGAATTTAGAGACAGCCGGACCCAGGAGAAGCCTGCACAGTCCTACAGGGAAGACAAGGTGAAATAATGTCACAGCAGCACGATTTTATTATTTAAGTGATAATACAATTAAAGGGTAAAACCAAAAGGAAAGAAGGAAGCCATGGAACGCCCAACAGCTGCAGTGCTTAACTGTCTGAACTCAGAGATGCAGCTACTCTTCCAGGCCCCATCGCGAAAGCCCGATCAGGAGCCGGCAGAAGCGCCTCTCAGCAAGGATAGTGCAGACCTCCCGAGTGCAGAACAAATAAATAACTGTGTGATGTGAAAGAATCGAGTGTCTGCATAAAAGAAACTCAGAGTTTACTAAAGGTTTGAGCCTTGTGATGAAATCAGCCAATTGAGAAGCACTTAAAATTTAATAATATAGATTTTTGTCCTATATGTAAAATAATGAAACTTTCAGTTTCATAAAATTGTTGTAAGTCTCCCACATTTTTGCAAATCCTTCTCAGTTTCCAGATTCAGCAGCACTAGATCTACAATAGAAATTGGTTCTAAAAAGCCTTTTAAAAGGACTTGTTGGGATGGCCAAAAGTACAACTTTATAAAAATCACTAGTTGCCTTATCCTGCTTCCTTTTAGCCCAGTGACTTGAGTCCTTTCCCTGAACTGGAACACATGCATATACACACAAAGTAGGCATGCACATTTTACAGCAACACGGATGTCTACATAAATCTATAATTAATCTATACCCCTCTATCAATCCCAAGATGGACACAAAGGCTTAGGAGAGGGCTCATGTAAGTCAGAGTTCTTATTGCTTCAACAGAGGCAAACTCTAGTGAACTTAACAGAAACCGTATTCCTTGTAAGAAAAATCAAGCCTCTCCCAAAATCAATTAGATTAAAAGGAAAGTTCTGAGCCTAAGACTGCAGCCACTGGAGTTACCAGTTCCTGGACCTCCTCACAATCCCTGCTGAGGTTCAAGACCCAAGACCCCATCACCACTTCTGTCCCCGATGGTCAGGCACTAAAGGACACACAAATGACAGGAATCCTCTTTGTCCTCTCTGGGCTCCAAGTCCTAGCCAGCAACATTAGATTGGTAAGCTTGGGCTACGCCTGCATCCTAGCTGCCCAAGATGGCAGGCAATAAGAATCTGGCCTTTGGGGCTTTCTGTGCTGGAGCTGACCACTCACCTCCCCACAAGAGCCCAACAAAAGTGGCTCTCGCAGCCCGCTAGGAAGAGGCTTCCTCCAAAAGCAGTGGCTTTGCCATATAAGTGACAACTGTGTTCTGAGGCACTTATGTACTGTGAAGCATTTATACATGGTTTTTCAAGTAAAAAGTATGACATGAAATTTATCAGCAGAGGGCCGGGGATTTAGCTCAGTGGTTTCGCCACCTGCTGTGCAAGTGCAAGGACCCGAGTTCGATCCCCGGTACCAAAAAAAAAAAAAACAACAACCAAATTTATTAGCAGAAAAGATCAAAGATTATATTTTTAAAAGAATATAATGTTTAAGGAAATGGTCTTCTAGAAAAGAATAGTAAAATATTAAAATTCCAGGCTGTAACCAAGTATATGCCAATTTTTATTTCAAATTCAAATATTAGAAGTTATCTGACAGGGCAAAAAGTAGGCCAGAATTATACAGATTAGGCTCTCTCTGCAGACACTCAACATAGCATATCCAAGGCTTAAATAAAAGCTGAGTATATCTGTTTAACACCAAATTCTGAGTAGAGCTCAGCCTCTTAGTAGTGAAAGAAAGGGTTTCCACATTTTTGGGAAGCAAGACCCATAAAGGAAGGGCATCTAATTTCTCGTAATTACCCTGGTACCTTACAGTCCATAATTACAGAGAGCATCATGCCCTGAACTGGCCTTCAGTTTGTTCCAAACTCAGCGCATGTAATTAGCTTTGATTAATATCCCACATTTCACATCAACAGAAACAGTGAATCCAAATGATCCCCGTGTTCCGCTGCCTCGGGAAACTTCACTGTTCCAATTCTGTGCCTTTATCAAGGGTACACGCTAAGCAAATGGGATCAAATGCAGCCTTGGCACCCACCTTGGTGTAACTATTCAGAGGGAAGCAGCAATGCCTTTCATGTAATCATCTTAATCCCTTGTATCAACTAATTAACACAGAGAAAGCTTTTACTTGCATGTGAGCAATTATAGCAAGTTCCTGGTCGGTGTCCAAATGGATTCACAATATAATTCATGAACAGTGAGACGCTGGGAAAGACAGTTTCTAAAGATGACTTTTAAAATGAAAAAGGGTTGGAAGGGCAGGCATTAAATGATTCTGTTAATAGCAGGAAGAGAAGATAGGAAATAAATGTCAGTTTCTCAAACAAATTCAATTTTGGAACTCTATTTTGCACATGATTGGCTTAAACAGGCCCATTTATGTGAGCAAAATAAGAACCCATTGATAACCAGAGTTATGATTCTACATCCTGAGACAGCTGTGACTCAAGAGATACTTCTAAGGGGCTGGAAAAACAAAGAAACCTGATGTCCTTAAATAACTGCTCTCTGCTAAAAACAAACCAAAATAAACCCACTGCACCCAGGTTTTGGAAAGACATCTGAAATCTTAGCTCAGTGACTTTACATTTCTCTGGAGGACGGGGCTGCTGGAGGATCTCTCTCTCCCTCGCTCTCTCCCTCTCTCTCTCTCTCTCTCATTTTTTACCAGGAGACAGCACATTCCTATTTGCAGCTGCCTGAGAACTAATGCAACAGTTGGGAGCCTAGGGCAGCAAGGGTGAGGTTAGTAGGGAGAGGGCTCAGGGGCCTGCGGCAAAGGACATCCGAAGCAGCAGTACCTGCTGCGGGCTTTTGTTCTGGTGTCTGCTCCAGCCGGAGTGGGAACCACTCCAGCGTCGGGGCAGCTTGTAATCCAGCACGGGGCAGAGAGCACAGGAACCTACTGGCTCAGGCGTTCAAGAGGCGCTTTCCGCCCTACAGCACCGCAGGCATTGTGGTCAACAGCCCCGCTGGGTGAACTTTTCCTGCACAGATGGCTCGCGGTCTGGGGAAAGCATTATCTTGCAAAGTCCAGTCAACAAGTTCAGGAGACCCAGATTTCAAGAAACAAAACGCTTCCTCAGACCACTCCCCGCCCGCCAGACTGTGCTGAAGCTGCGTGAACGCGGCCAAAGGGAGTCCTCCTTGCTTAAAGAACAAAATGCTAATCACCCAGGTTGGATCCAGGCAGCCTGAAAGACTGCACTCAGCCGGCGTGGGAACCAGAGCTCCCCTCCCGGCTAGAAGCTAAAGAATGCACAGTCACGGACTCTCGAGTCCGGGTCCCACCTTGCAGCCTAACCCTAACCCACGGCAGGACCGTGGGGGCTGTCGCCGAGAGAAGCAGGCTCTGCGCCCGTGCTGCGCTAGGAAACAGGTTTTTCCTTTCCCAGAGAGGCATTCCTTTGTGGCTAGGTCATGTAAAACAGCAAAACGCTCCCTGAATACACTGAGTCCTCTTCCCCGCAGGTGACTGTGCCCTTCAACTTGACCTGTGATACAAGGAGAAGGAAATAAAACCACTGTCTTATTTCTAAGAAAAAGGTGACCAGACCGAAGCTCCGGCCAGGCAGAGCCCACACTGTGAACAACAAAAAGAAATTGAAAACAGCAATGCGGACAAAACAGTCATCCGGGTGTGGCTCGGCGTCTGCGAAGGCAAAATGAAATGTTTCTGGAGTCGTATCTTGAGCCAAACTGAATAATAAGGACAGGATGGCAGAGGACCTGAGGTGAGTTGCTGTAGCATGGAATCTGTTCTCATCTGGCAAGGGCACCCCCTGCTGGCCGCCACGCTGAACTCCGCCTCCGCTGATAACTGCCTAAAACTGGGGAGAAGCAGAGCTCTGGCAGGCAGGTCTCTGGGAAAGCGCTTCACGCGTGAGACGCCAGCCTTCCAGTCGCCGCCCAAACCGTAGTCACGGCTCTCTGCAGTCAGATACACTACGAGCAGGCCGGCAAAGACTGCAGGTGAGAAGTTACGAAGATGGGGAAGAGGTGACCGGCCATTAAAAAAAAAATTAAATTACATATACTGTGCTTGATCACTGGAGAAAATCTAGAGGACCCTTTGAAATACTAGAGTTTGTCATGACAGTCTTCACAGTAATGAAGTCCTTAGCGCACACCGCAACACAGGATTAAAATCCTTCAAACGTCGGGCTACGATTTATTGTTACCAAATACGACTAAATTCAGGATGCATTCCGTTCTTTTTCACATGAGCTATGACACCACGCACACATATTTTCATATTCTTTCCCAAGTTACCATTCCCTTTCTTTTTTTTTACCTAGTGGTTTCTCACTTCTTTTGCTGCTAGGCTCTTAAAATGAAGCTGTTGTATACCATGAACCCACCATCCCTCTGATGATTCCCTTCATAAGCACAGCGTGCTGTCTTCAGCAGAAAACCCTACAGAAAGTGAGACTTGTATGTAGACTCACTCCCATCATCACCCAGTGGAGACACTTAGGGAAAACTGCCAGTGCCTTCTGCTGGGCACCATTCATTAAGTCAAGCAAAAAGCAACCTGTCTGTAAAGGCACAGTGGATCTCTCCCCTGCTAGCACAAATGTCACACTTGAGTATCTTCAGCTCGCGTTATCTGCCCATAGTCTCGGTGAGTTCACCGGTTCAGGCTGAACTTGACTTCTCCCTGGGACCTCAATCTCATGTCTGTTCCTAGCTCTCAACTTCAAACACAGGGGACAGAGGAGGCAAGGCATCTGGCGTGAGCAGAGAAATATTATGGGCAAAACAAACATGCTTCATCTCCTTTGGGTCACTGGGTCTGGTTTTCATTTTCTGGTTTACATATGAAACCAGGGGAGTAAGAAGCAGCACTGGGGGAACATAGGCCCCACTGACAAATGCTCTCATTTCAGAATTTTAAAAAGATTTTCCAAATACTGGAAATCTCCTGTGCTGGGCTTTTTTTTCTATTAATTCTGTTTGCTGGAATTTTAAAGTTTCATTTCTCCATATTCCAAATGACTGTCTAGATAAAATAAGGGTCGTTCTTTTATTTGTTCAATGAATATTTACTAAATGTTAGAAGTGTTTTGGCCACATGGCCTATGTGGACAACAGATAATACAAGCACGGCTTTTATTCACTTCTTTTAGCTTTTACTGCACGGATCTGTCCGCAGGAATAATGTGATTATTTGTGTTTCCATGCTGTGGTGTAGAGTGCAACCTTTACCTATCAAAAGACCTGAGAGTAAGTATGTGTGTCTCTTTATTTACAATGGGGGGAGAGCAGAACAGTTTTAGAATCAATCTGTACCAGTTTGGGGAATAAGCTTCTGATTTGAATAGAGCTGTCAAGACATTCACAATCTGTTTGGCCCTGTGTCCACAGAAGGCTAAAGATTTCATAATAAAAAAGTAAAGGACTTTTATTCATTACCACTCATGTAGCAGGTGCCCAGTAAGACTTGGGGTGATTTTAGTTTTTCTGCATACTCTAAAGCATTAAACTGCACATCTATATTTATACTTACATGCACATATGTACAGAATAATCTGTGAGAAAAACAGACTTTTTCTTACTACTACTTTATTTTAAGTAGGGGGATAAGTATAATAGCTATCAACTGGCTTTCTTCTTGAATTGAAGTAGTCAAACTATTCAAGAAAGTCAAATGGAAAGGGTTGTTTGGGCAACTCAGGATTTTTACTCATGGCTTCAAACATCACTAAAAGGTAACCAATATGTGAGCATAAGAAAAAGTCCTTTATGAATGAAAACCTCATTTTAGATACACAATGTCTTTCTCTCAGATTGTAACAATTCTCAGAGTCTTCTCCTGCAAAAAAAAAAAAAAAATCAATAAATAAGCCCTGACTGATACCCCTCAGATTAAACTCAATATGCCATTAATATGAAAAGAATTTGACAGTTTACATAAGGGATGTGACCCAATGCCAACAACCTCTGGCTTCTCCATTCTCCAGATGGTAGCAGATTAGTAGGCTGCTTTTATTCTCATAAGGAGATTTTTTCCCCCCCGTGGAAAAACTATAAAGGCCAATTCTGTTCCAAACTTCAAGTCTCCTTCACAAATGTCTACTCAATTCTAGGCCTTAACTAATGCCTATTAAAAGAAGCCCTTGGGCTTGAATCTATGGAAGGGGAGAAAAAAGACTAAGGCAAACTTAACTCTAATGCCTGCCTTTAAAAGATCTATTGACAGAAGCAGTGGGGAGAGTTTGAACTAATGTTAACTTAAAGAAAAAGGCTGGTGAGATTCAATTGTGGATGTGAATGCTTGCTTGAGTTTGATCTTGATGGGGCTTAAGATAAGGAAGATAAAAACCTAAGCCTACTTACATATTAAAAAATGCAGTCGCACTAAATTCACTACATACCACTGTTCTCAATTTGATTTATGCCTATCATCACAGAAGACATTGAAGGACACCCCTGTCTAATATGGTAAAAAGCCACAGCAGAGGACACTTACTCTGTTCTACTAATGCTAACATGAAAATCATGTCCTGACAACACACAACATTCTTTCACATTAAATCTTTAACTATAACATAGAAGAAAAAGGGAACCTTTCTTTGGTCCTGATCTGGAGGTATAAATATAACAAGTAGTTACTCAAAGAGATCCAAGAGATGAAAACCACCTTTACTAAGCAAGAGATTCTTTTCCCAACAGATAGGAAGTAGTCTCTAAATAACTGGGGAAAATATTATACATTATAAACAGACTGACCCAGCTAAAACTTTAAGAACATTTAAGTACACTTAAAATCCAGAAAGCTAAGCAGACACCTTCCCAAAATGGGTCGTTTTGTCGTCACCAGGGCATAGTCCATGTATTCCAAAAAAAGAAATTACATTCTTGGAAAGGAAAAACATTTTTTTCAAATCATATGAAGAACATAAAGACTTTTTAAAGACCAATTTGTTTGTAAAATATGTTAGATATACTTGCTATACAGTTTTTAAGATTTCTATTAAAATTTTCACAAAGGTGAAATTTTTCCCGGATAGTTTTTATTTTCAAGCATGTTAGTCTTGATGGATGAGATCCTAAAAATGATAAAATAACCTACTGTAGAACTACCAGGCACAATGAAAACAAGTAGTGGATAGCACATGATCCCTACCCTAAAGGAATTTATATCCCAATAGTAAAACTGGACCCCAAAAATGAAAAATTTTAGTAAAGATTCAAGACACTAGAAGAAGAGAATTATAAAGAAAAGGACAATGTCTGGATGTCTACCTATTTAGTTTGACCTATTTGTACCAGTTTCCAAAATCATTTAGTTGAAAGAACTTCAGTAATTGCTAATAGCAAATATACTTAGAGGTCCCCAGAAATAAAAGTTTTCATGGAAACCTCAAAGGCAATAAAAAGGAAAGGCAGGATTTATTTAATTTCTTTTCTGCAAAGTGCCTCATTTCCTAGAGGAGGAAATGCTGGGCAAACAGTAACTTAAACACCCAAATATGCCGTTAATGGTAACAGCCCAGAACTCACCTAAGCAAAAAAAGCCTAGTTCTCTAAATGCATCAGCATAGTTTCCTTGTCTTCTACTCTCACTGCAGTGTTCTCAAAGAAACTGTCCATTTCTACTATCATTATCACACTCATTTTAAGTGAGAAAAGTTGCGTCCAGTAAGGAACTATCCCCCAATCCAATAACTGGGACCATCATGGCAATCAGATAACAAGTTCAGGAAAGGATTTAAGGAAATGAGCTAATAACATGACTGCAAACAAGCAGATTATCTCTGATTGCTACAAAGAATGCTATTAGGGGGCACCATGTTTTCAAGTGATCGTTTTTCCAGCCTGTTGAAGAAAGGTTAATCGGTAGACCTATTCATAAAATCAATTTTGAAACATGCAAAATACAAAAGAACTGCATTTTAAAATCCATCTTCAAGAACTATGTTGACATTTCTTTAAATTGTCTTAGAACTAATTTAGATTTTTTTTCTGAACTTAAATCTACCCATTTATATAAAAGGGTTATATGTATAACTTTATCAATTAATACTCTGTTACTCAGCAATTTGAGTGGAAAATACATTAGTTGGTTATAAATATAAAGTAAAGCTGCTAACACCCCAATTCTTTAGTTCAGGGTGATGAGCGAATACTTACAGAGAAGCTTGTCTTACTGTTACTTAACTTTCCAAATACTAAGCCCTCTTCCTTTAGCGTCTCAGGAGTACAGCTGCTAAGTTGTACAATGCTAAGGTATGATTAAAACCTTTCTGTAATCCACACTCTTGACAGTTAAGTTGTTCCACACACAAACTCCCCTCGTCCCATAAAAGTTAACATTCCAGGGTTATCTTCAGTCCAGAACACAGAAATCTGTTACAACTTGCCTACCTCTCTTGGCTTTCATCAGAGAATTTGCCTGCATAGTAAGTATCTATATTTCACTCTTCATTTGAAAAGATCTAGTGGCGAATTGCACCCATTTTTCACTGTTGGCTGGCAGTAGATCAGATTGTGAACTGTAAATCAGAATACCTTTCACCTGCAAAAGGACTAACATAAATGCCAATACAAATTTCCTCAGACCCTGAGGAGCTTTTCGCAGGCACTCTGGCCACCTGGTCACCCTGAAACAAGTCGATTATGAACATAAAATCCAAACCTTGCTTGAGAAAGTAGCCTGGGAAAATGGGAAATTTGCCATTCCCAGATGAAGTCAGTTTCTCAGCTGGGCTGTTGTATCTATGAACAACATTTCAAAGTTTCTATGAAATCTAAATATCAGATATTACTGCAGGCCAAAAAAGAAGTCCTATGTGCCCTTTCTAATTTAGAAAATTCAGAGAAAGTTTCTGATGGGGGTTAGATCCAAAAGGCACACAGAAACAGGGGGAAATTTCAGGATGCCCCTTCGAGCTGGATTACATCCAAGACCCACTTATCTGAGATAGAATTAGACCAAATGTCAAGAGGAAAGAATGGACAGGCTTACCCCTTCGTGCTTCAGGAAGAGCTAGTCTTAGTGTTTTGCTGACATTTTAAGTATAAAAGAGTCTTATTGTAAACTCTGGACCCCTAGAAGGCTGGCTTCCACAGAATGCTGAAAAGAGAGATTAGATGGGGTGGCCTCAGCATCGGATTCCAC
The DNA here is from genome assembly GCF_000247695.1 of Heterocephalus glaber. The sequence goes on from NW_004624743.1 coordinate 25,521,979, forward strand.
CCTTCAATCACGTTAGACACAGAGCTTTAGCCACTTTTTTGCTTAAAGTCATGCATGTGGTCAAAAGTTTAATTATATCACCTGCTGCATCAGCAAGCATATTGTCTGCCCTCCACAGGAGGAATAAAATCTTTTTGGAATGCTGGGGTTCAGCATCACTGGGGAAGATTTCCTGAAATCTTGGGTTATGCCTGACAGTTGATATTTTTTTCCTTAACAGATCAAAGAACACAGGCTGGATCCTGATAAGGTTCTCAAAGGTTTCTCTCAAATTCTAAAATTGGTGAGGCCTCTAGTCTCCCTCCAAATAGCTGAGTTATGAATGGACTGAACCTACACATGATCAAATTGGCACTTTTGACATAACTGACTAGTTCTTTGCCAACCAGTCATTCCATCAGTCATTCACAAAGAATTTATTAAATGCTTAGGTGTTGAAAAGATGCAAAACAGTGCCCCTCCTAGAGAAGTTTGCAATCTCAACCAGGCAGAACAGCAACTAATTAAACTAGTTATGAGTCAATCAGACAAGTTATGCACGTAGACCAGGCCAAATCCGTGAAGTCTAAAGTAACCGCGAGTTTCATTTTGAAAGTTGAGAATTGTTGATTATAATCAGTTTTCGGTTGAGGATTTAAGGGGTACAAGGCAAGGAGAAGCTGCCCTGGAGACCAGTTTCCAACCCAGAGAGGCACAAGAGGGGCCCAATATCAGCTGCCAGGTCTAATCAGCAGAAGAAAGAAAAGAAGTAAGGAACTATTCCAGACATTTCTATAAATAATTTTCAGTATGAACATGAGAATTTTAATATATGTCAAAGAGCAGTACAAAAAGTATATAATAAAATGGCATAAGTTAGACTAATCAAATAAGAATCACCCTAAAAAATACAGTTAAGAATATCTGACCAGCTAATACTACTGGTGACAATTTTTGTTCTTTCCAAATACATACTTCCGCCCATGTACATCTGATGAGTAAAATTCTTTCTTTGGGGAAAAAGATATAACAGCAACATGATTCACTAGAGCAAAAGACCCTTCCCTGAAGCTGACCGTGAGTATGGGATGATACAAGCCAACTTCAGTATTGGGCATGGAAGGCTCAGTACCCAGGGTTCACAAATTTTTTATTTCTTTTAAAATCAAAAGGGAAAATGCATAAAATCCAACCTTAATTATATTTATCTTCACAGCAACGTAAGTCATAAATTACAATTTTTAAAATATTTTTTAAGGATGGAAATGTCCCACACAGACAATAGCATAAGGCAGATTGTGGCCCTGGTTGGTCCTGTACTTTTTATATACCTACTGAAGGCCCGTTAACTTACATACTCTCTCTATTCTTTCCAACAATTCAGGATATCAAGAATTAACAGTGTCTTCATTTTGTACATGTGAACACTGCCAGATCATGCAAAAAGGTTTTGAAATCATACAGAAGAAAAAGTATGGATTTTAGACACAATCATAGCTGGATTGGAATTTTAGCTCTTCCATTAACAACTATATGACAATGGGCCAGGTATAACATTCAAGGGTTAAAAAAATTAAGATATATGCAAAGAACTAGCACAGAATAAGAGGAAATAATGATATTACTATAATTATTACTAACCAGCTAGTGGTTGAATCAGCATTCCAACTCAGGTCCGCTACTTGGACTTTTTCTTTATGCCCATGGTGAGAATTTTTGGACCTATATGGCAAACAAAACTCCAAGAAATCCTACAGTTTGTGATTCCATCTTTTAAAAAAATGTACCATTTGCATAAAGTCATTCTATGCAAAATAGAAAAAAAGAAAAAAAAAAGAAAAGAAAAGAAAGCCACAGTGAATAATGCTGCAATGTCAATCTCCTTCCTCCCCAGCAAAAATCAACAATGTGACTTGGTAGTTTCAGTTTAAAAAACACAAGGCAAATTCATCACTTATTAAAAATGCTTTAATCCACTAAAGAAGCACCACCCTTGATTTACTTCCAGCAGAATTTTCATATACCTACCTTAGCAGCATCAGCTACATATCAGACCTTTTGCATCAGTTAAAGATTGCACTCTTTGATCTATCATACTCTCCTCGGTTCTTTACAATATTTTCACTACATAAAGAAGAAGCAGAATGTTAATCAACTACAACCCAGAATATTTACAATAAAAGTCTTTATCCATTAATACTTAGCTTATTGTTGTCCATAGCATTTTCTGGACTTTGAAAGCCGATGTTATACATTTTTTGTTGAGGATTTTAACAATAATTCAGCCCCTTAGAAAGGTATATTAGTGGACTACATAATCACACTTCTAAAGGTACTTGACAAGTCTACATAGCAGCACACAAATTATAATTTAAACAGCTCTTTTCAATTACCAACTGACATTGCAGCTGAAGATACTTAATACTAAAATTTACATCTGTGACAAGACCTCATGAACACTGTTAAGAGTGTTCTACTTAGAGACAATCCTGATAATATACTGAATTCTATACCCAAATTTGAAAAGTAGGAACATAGGCATGAGACCAGAGTTGTTTATTTTTTGGTACCAGGGATCGAACTCCAGTCCTTGTGCTTGCGCAGCAGGCAGTGAAACCACTGAGCTAAATCCCCGGCCCCCAGAGTTTATATTTTAATATATCATTTTTGCCTGCTATATATTTCCCCTTGTAGGAATCTTCTCTGAAATGATGGTAAGTTAGAGTGAGCAACAGCAAAGCAGAAAAAGGAGAAAACACCTATGACATTTCACAGGGAAAAAAGGAAAGAGGGAAGGAGGGATGAAGGAAGGAAAGAAGGGACGGAGGAAGGAAGGAAGGGAGGGAGGGAGGGAAGTAAAACCAGCAAAATGCATGCACACACCCCACATTTTACCCCTCCATTATCTGTGTCCACACAACAGTTTGGCTATTTTGGTCAATGTGCTGTTCTCTAAATTGTAGGAATCTCTGATCTTGAAGTCAGCATGTTCCAAAAAAAATTAATGTAGGGAATTTCCTGATCTCCGCACTCAGCTATTATATTAAGAATCATTTTTACTGTAAATTTGTGCTTTGGATGAAACTGGAAAGACTTAGAAGAAGAAATTTTCAAGATGTGTATGTGTGTACAAACTATATCATACAGCTTAGCAAGATCTCATTAAAGTTGAGCAGTACAAGCTGTAAACAACATTGCCAGCCAGCCTTTATAATTCAGATCTAGTTCTCTCCTCCCTAGTGTGCTCATTTGCCAAAACTGCATTAATAACTTCCATAAACATCACATTTCTCACCTTGGAATAAACTTATCCAGGTTAAATTGTTTCATAGACATAATACTGAAAGATATTTCAGAAATAATTTAGTCTACCTCTTTCCCCACTTGCTAAAGTTTCAATCCCCCTGTGATATGATCCTGAGAGATTACTCATCATCATGGTGCTTTACCCCTGAGACATACGAAGAAATAACAAAGAGCAACAGAGACACACGCTGAATCTTTAGGGATGCGAACAACCAAAAACAATAAAAAAAAATTCCACTAGTCGAGAGCATCTCGAATATCTGATTAAGCCACAGCCCAGAATTATACTTCCACTCCAATGAGAAGTGTTTAAATCAATTCTGAACCCATCCATGCTGATGACCCAGTGCTGTTGGAGCCTCCACTGCCAGGCCCAAGGCTGGGATTGAATTTCCCCAGACAGTTCACTCCTGCAGACAATAACAGTTGCCACATTCAAGTTTCATATGTTATAACACCCTGTGATTTAGACTCAAGTTCCACTCGTACAGCTGCCTGCCTTAGTGGGTAAATGAGAACAGAGAAGAGTTTAGGCCTCCAGATCCTTGTATATCTTAAGAGACAAACCCGCTGTCCTGGGGCCTCTTGAGAACCAAAGCTCCTACATTATTTTACCAGCCAAAACATCTGTGCTCAATATTCAAAAGAGGCTTTTCGCTGCATGTTGCAGACTCTCCTCAGATCATGGACATCAATTAAAGTAAAGGAGAATCCAAGACAGAACACATCTCAAATCCTATCTCTGCAAAGAAAGGGAGAGAAAAAAAAAATGCTTTTTATGTGTACCTAGACAACAAATCCCAGCAAGATAGCTTAAAGTCTTGTTCTAAGTACACAGATACAAATGAATTGCAGAAAAGTGGAAAATGGGTGAAAAAAAGATAAAGACTTTTGCAAAGATAAATTGGTAGGAGCTTTAACAGAGTGATACATTGTTAGTCGCAAGTACATTTTCACCTTTTAATTAGTGGGGTGCTAACGATTTTTGATATGCTAAAGAACCCACTGAGGACGCAGCCTTAACTACAGTGGGTCTTCAATAAATATGGATGGGCTGAACAGATAGTTTTTTAGCTACAAGTTGAATGTTCTTTATCTGAAATGTTTTGGACCAGAAGTATTTTAGTCTTTAAATTGCTTTCTGATTTTGAAATTTTTGCATATGTACAATCAGTGGAGCTCAAGTCTAAACACGGAAATTCACTTATGTTTCATAAGCCTTACACACATTGCCTGAAAGTAATTTCATACCATATTTTTAACAATTTGGGGCATAAAACAAACTTGTATACAGCAAAGCCTAAGAAAGCAACAGTGTCACTCTCTCAGTCACCCATGGGGACATCAGCGGTCATTTGGCATTACCATCACTTCTGACTCGGAATTTATATTCTGTCAATAAGCATTTTCTAAAATGTATTCCCATAAGTGTTTTGTTAAATCTAAAACACACCATTAGTTGAAAATATAATGTGTTCAGGTAACTAAGAAGTATTAATACATGACTTGTGGTATCACGTCAATACTCAGAAAGTTTCCATTTTGGAGCATTTCAAATCTTGGCTTTTTTGGAGTAGGGAAATTCAACCTGTACTTGTATTCATTATTTCTTCAACTTTTCTACAAAGGAAGTCAAATTCATTTGGGACTGTGGTCATGTTTTGTTCATTTTAGCAATCTAAAGCAAAAGGGTACAAATTATAAATGATTCAGCAAATATTTGGAGAACAAAATAGGGGCCTTCTGAAAATTATAAATTATATATAGTTTGTCAATTTGGGAAACTAAGCAAAAAAATGTTTTGGTATTACTCAATCTAGGCAATGAGAAACAATTTTTGACCAAATTCTTATATAGGTCCCTGAGTATAATATTCTGGAACATAACTGTCCAAATGATGTTCCTTTGAGAAAAATTTTAAATGTTATTTTTCATTCTCAGTCAGCCCCCAAAAGTAAATGATTTAGGATAAAACTGAGCATAGTTTCTAAAGACTTTATGAAGGTCTTGTTTAAAAAAAAATAAAGGTCAAAATAAATAAGAACATTCTCTTTCCCCTCTTCCTGTTCCTCTCCCTTCCACTCTCTGGCCAGACTGAAGTCCATAATTCCACATTCCATCTCGAACCCCAGATAAACAGAAGATTAACTTTCCAAGGAAACAGCTGTAAATAACTATAATCTAGTTAGTAGGATTCCTTTATGGCTTGAAAGGTTATAACAACAGGAGTCCTCAAATTTTTTTGATCAAAAACCTTAATTCCCTCCTGTAGGGAAGCAACAGGATGTCTTCTAAAGATCAAAAACAGGGTCATGTGTATAACATTTATATATATGAACTAGCAATAACCAGGATAAAGAATTTTAATCCTATGAAATTTAGGTACACAAAGACCGAAGAGACTCATAAATAAACATTCTCTAAGGAAAAGTGAGAGGAGAGGAAAGGTATCAAAATCAATTAATAGTCTATGTTGTAGGAGTGGCCCTCCTTCCCTAAAATATATAGCATCCAAAGACAACTGTGCTAATACATTAGGCTAAATTTAAAACAATTCAAAAAATGGAGAAATGGGAAAAATTTATTCGCCAAAAATTCTAGCTCAGGTTGAAGAACTAAAAAAAAAAATTGTGAAAATATGAGGTCTTAATGGACACTGATATTCTGGATATAAAAATATTAATTGTGCACTATTATGTACAAGGCACTGGCAAGACAACAACCATATGATAGGTTCAATTCCCATTGTTTAACATGAACTGCTTCTTTGGACACCTTTCCAGTGAGTGACGGTTTTGGTGGAAATGCTTGTTGCTTGGTAAAATCAAAAAGGGCATTCTGCAGAATTGGTCCATCCCTTAGGAACATCTGTATGGGTCACGCTGTGGCTGGAGAGCAAAAGCAGAGTGCACACAGGGAGAAAAGGGGTCTACAATGGGACATAACACTGTCATAGAAAATTGGTATATGCCCCAGAAGAAGACAGACATGGAAATTGCTTTCTTCTTAACAAGTACTTTATTTGGAAGAAAACATCTCTTATCCAATTATAATGAAGTATATATCTGTTATTTCAGCATTCACTGAGGCACTCATATATTGAGTGTTTTCATTTTCTGACCACCAACCGTGGAAGACATTCACAGTAAACCATACATGACACATGCAGGATGAAAGAATGTAAGTTATATGATGCCCGCTGACCTGAGCAATTAGTTTACACTTCAAAGCAAAGATGAGGGCTTTTCTCCTACTTCATGATTCCAGAAGAGTCTACTGCAGATCCAGGCAGCCTTAACGTCCACGGGGTTAATGCATCTCTAGGGAAAGACCACATGTAAACATTCTCAAAGGATCAGTTAGCTCCTGGAGAATATTAAGGAGATCCAGGCTGCTTTGGGACTATCAAGATTTCCCCCAAAGAGCCAATCAGAATCCCCTTAGGAAATCTACAAAAACAACTCTGTCCTTCAGAGACAAATGGATTGGGCACTCACCCAAGAACTTTGCTTGAGTTATACTTTGAACCGATCTCAAACTGTTATGGTGACTCGAATCCACTAGTGGTCATATTTGCCTAAAACAGTGGCCTCTAATTCCCAGAAAACCAGGTTCACTGAAGATGAAGCCCATTTTGATGTCCTTATCGGTGGCAGTCTAAAAACCAGTCCTGTCAGAAAAGGGGGCACAGCCATGCACTATCCATATTCCCTACACTTACTATTTAAGCCTAAATAACCTCTAAATGCAAAACCTGCACATTTCTATTCTGAATATCATCTGAGCCTTTTACCACTTTCAAAATATTACCAGTCTCTCTTCTCTTGCAGAAAACTCAACCATTAAGAAATTTAAGAGATACCATTTGTGTCTCTGATTTGCACCACCCCAAGCGACAGCACTTACTAACAGTTATTGTTGAGCAATTTTCTATCAATTTTCAAAGTTGCTAGCTATGGGACTTTGTATGAATTTCCTAGAATGTCATAAGGACTCTATAAGTATTTGAGAAATGAATGAATGAAGAATGAATGAACCTGGATGCTGCTAGAACACTATGAGATTCCACATAAGGAGTATAAGAAGGCCTGGGACTCAAGGCAAGCATTCCATAATTCTGGGCAAGTGCAGAATAGGCAGTGATGGTGGAGAAGGGAGTCAGTGGCTTAACAGTAACAAGTTTTCTTCTGGTTATTCCAATGTAATTTAAAAAAGCAATCAGATAGAAAATATTCCCTGATCAGGAGAAAACAAACATGAGTTGCTAATATTATGGTACCAGTAAGCATCCTGATTGCACTGGGCAATCCTCATAGGTGGGTGGGAAAATCTACCCTGGTACTAAATGCCTTCCATACACCATTAGATGTGGATAAAAACAGGATGAGATTTGAGGGAGAAAAAACAGCTTCACGGAATAACCATGGCAATAGGGAGTAGGTACAATTTTCTGCTTCTCAGTTATATTCAGAGTTACTAAATGGGGATTCCAAGTTAACTCCTGTAAAATACAACAGCCAAGGACGCTTTCACAGGCACCTCAGCAGCTGGCTCATTCCTATTACACTACATCAAGGGAAAATGGGCTTTTCCTCATACTCTGAATTTCTTCCCATTTCTATTAGCAGCAGCAGCCAGTCCAAGGCAAGTCACAAAACAGTTTTGGGATCTGGAGAGAGAAATTTTGCTTAAAGAGAATGACAGCTGAGTCAGTGCACTGATAAATTTTAAATATTAAGTCATATATATAAAAGAAAAACCTGTGGATAGCATCTGTTTCTTTCCTAAAAAAATACAAATAAAGAAAGTTTTCAGAATGAACCTGGGATGAATCAAACCATGAGACCAGACATTACTCCCATTATGCAAGACAGGTGAAAGTAACCATAATAAAAAAAAAAAAAGGAAAGGGGGAAGAATTTATTGAATTAGTGAAACCGTTAAAATCAACTCAACCCCCAAATATGAAAAAGATAATTCTCTTTCCATTAGAGAAGTTGAGTGGTGCCATAGAAGAAATTAGCCCTAAATGTTTCAGAAGTGTGGTTGGAAGTCAAGTTACATAAGAACATCCGGATGGTGATAAATCAGTGGAAGATACTATATGGCATAAAATCAAATTACATTTTGGGGACAGTTTAGTTCACTGGTATGTTTAATGCTTTGGATAGCACAGTGAGTAAAAGTGCTGAAATGAAGACTACTATGCAAAGCAGATCACTCAAAGAGAAAAATCAGACTGACATCAAAATCCTCATCAAACTAGTGCTAGGGCAGGAGCACTTTTTAAAAAGTGGCTTCTCATACCACTGGCCTGAAAAAATACTGTGTTTACAATGTTTTCCTTTGTTTCTGAATTCTTTGCTTGACTCAAGGGACTGCTCAAATTCAGGTATTTTTGTTTTATTTAATCATGCTCAATTAAGAATAAAGCCTGCCTAAATAAAAACTCACTACATAAAAATCTGCAATTATAGGAATAATTGCTCACAGTAATTTTTTTCCCCACAGTAATGGTTTTTAAAGATACCTCATACCTAGAAGCCAGGAAAAGCAAGATGGCCTTTCCTATAAAGAACTAAACAAAAGATGATAAACATATCTCTAGCTCTAATTAGGGCTATTTAGTAAACAACTGAAATAGCAGAACTCATAAATCTGCTAATAGCATGAGATTGAGGGAGGACACAGAACCATGAATAAGGGGTAAAAATGCAGGACACGCTGCTCTTCTCATACATCTGGACCCAAGAGAATGTTCCTTGTGCTATGTCCCCAGAGTGCTCTTACTTACTGATGATTGTTTTTATTACCCCTCCATCCAAAATAATTATTATCCATTAATGTGTAGACTTAAAATTCAAGGAGTGGTTTAAATGTGGTTTCCAATTTTATGATACAAGTCAATGGGAAAATAGCTCCCCGTATATTTACAGAAATTCACCAATCTTAAAGGAAAACAGTACCTCTACTCTACAAAGCAAAGCAAATCTGTTCAGAAGAGAACCAAGAATACTGTCTCAAAAATGGGCTATTCTAAGGGAGAAACCTAGGTTAAAAATTAGACATAATTTTGTCTTTAGAGGTTTTAGGTTTCAAGCACCTCAGTGCCTTACCAAAGAATACCACAAAGTCTCTATTTCTGGAAAAGTAAATTTAAGAGTTAACAACTGCCTTGTAGGTATGACTAGGGGTAATCTTATATGCACACACAAGAATCAACTAGATTATTTCTTATAGAAATTTCCCAAACCTATGAGTCAGTGCAGACTAAATGGATACACCAATTATGTTAGAGGTCACATTCATTTTCACCTATATCTCAACAAAATGAAAATAAGGAAACATGGATTCATTTTCTAAGTAAAATCATAATAACATACCAAACCCACCTAGCCAATGAACACATGTGAGATAATGCACATGATAATATGCACTTCTTTTGATGGAAAATAGGAAAGAAGTAAAAGTGGAAGCCTCTTGGCCTCCAAAGAAACCTGGAAGTTATTTCAGGACTCTCAGAAGACTTCTTGACCTACTTGTATGCTGGGAAAGGGGGGAAGGAAATGTGGCAGAAATAATATGTGGGGTTTTTAAAGACATAAAAATCAAGCATTTATGCTTGAAATCGTATCGATAACAGTGATGACGCTCTACGCAAATGTCATCAGTTTTCTCTTTGTCCTTGTCATGTGCCCTGTTAAGATATGATTACCGGGCCTCCCGCCTGGGGCTGCCACTCCTTATCACTGAGAAAACAATCCAGGCCACAGGAAATGCTAAGAGAAGACGACCGGACCCACAATGCACTAAAGTAAGGACTGCAGGCATTATGATGCCAGGGACCAGGCTGCAAACCAACATGCAAAAGGAAGCAATCAACACCAAACAAACTGGGAAGGCTACGCGATGTAACATGTGCAAGGAAGAAGCTGAAAACTCAAAATGACCCTCTACCTTGGCTCATGCATTAGTTTACTTAGAAATATCAGTTGGTAAGAAATTAGACAAACCAACCACTGTCCGGGAAGAGTGTTTAAATTCTACTTACTGTTTACATGGTCTGAATTAGTCTTTAAAATAACTAGATTTTATTTTTGTTTAAAAAAAATGTGAACTATACAGGCAGTGACCAGGCCCTCTGACATATTGACATACTGATTGTATTGACCTAATACATAATTAGGAGGCCCAGTCTAGTCACCCCAGTTGTATACTCATAGGCTGGAAGAGTATCTTCTCATAATTTTTCTTTTCTTCAAGTGATGTTCATCGCCTATTTATCCTGGTCTCTCTGCACTGACACTAATCTGCCTTGAAATTGGCTGATTCCGCTCGAGCCATGTTTACAGGAAAGTGAGTTTCATCAGGCCATCCTGTTCATAGACCAGTTTATGCTCCATAGCAGACAGATTATTAAAAACTATATATTATGTGCATACATTTTTAAATGACTCAATTTGGGAAAGATAACTGTATCATATCTGCATTTCATTGCCTGAGTTGTAGAAAGGGGCCAGGTAGCATTACAATCTTGAATGGAAGTTGTTTCCTAAATATATTATCCTCCATAAGAAGCATTTAGCAACTGTTAGTGCCCAGGAGACAAAAACTAAGGGGAAAAAATGAGTGTAATAATATATAGAAAGGGATGGGAAGAGAGAGGGGAAAGGCTCATTTAAATTATCAAGCTGAGCATTAACCACAAGGAGAGAAAAACAAATGTTCTATGTTTTGCACAAACATCAATTACATCTAGTAATTTAGCTGATTCCTCTCACTGAACAGGTGCTCTGGCTGCAGTGCAAAGTGAAAAGCGTGCACGCTATTCTGGCTTCTAAACAGGTACCAAGGGTCCTCAACTTGCTCTAAAAAAGACTTCCAACATATTCTGGCACTGCCGTTATTGACAGTTTAAGTTGAGCCCCTACCAGGTATGTGGCAGTGTAAGAGGGAAATGAAACCCAGAGACCTTCTATTTCACGAGGCAACAAACAGAATTTGGAGCAAACAGAATAAACTCAAAGAGAAATTATACAGATGAGCATAGGATTTAGTTATGTAAAGCCAACTGAATCATGCTTGACAAGGGAAAGCAGGATGACTGAATTAAGATAACCACAAACTCTAAATATCAGCAACAGATTTAACTTTCCCATAGACTAAGCCCAAAACTGTGAAAAGAAACAGAAGTCATTTCATTCTAATTCCCAGACCCCTTTCTATTCGTTTTTTTAAAGTGACTTCAATAAGTAGTAGGGAAAAGATATTATCAAGAGCCTTGGTACTATACACATGAATTAAGAAATTAAAAAATAAACTAAAAATTAACTATACACATAACCACATACCAGTAAAGACAATAAATACCCTTTGCCACAGTAGGTATTTACAAATAGTGGAATGAAGTGGAAATACATGGAGATTTTTCTGCACAGGGATAAAATGGTAGTAAATGAACCATCTACCAACTTGTTTCTCTGTGGCTTCACAATAAGACCTGGAGTAAAAAGATGTTGCTTGCCTATTTCTTTGTTATCTTATCTACTTTTTTTGGTACCGTGGATTGAACTTGGGACCTTGCGCTTGAGAGGCAGGCGCTGGAACCACTGAATTAAATCCCTGGGCCTTATCTACTTTTTTAAAAAAAGTTCCAGTAGAGAACTTCCTTCAACATGCTGTTTACTTTCTACTTTGGTCACTGATGTTGCTTTAGAAACAGGAAGGGGTTTCAATAAAAGCAATTGTTTTAGGAACTACAGTGTCTGCGTGCTTGAGATTTATCCCTTCCTAAGTAAACTTACACAACTTGGGTTTTGCTTCTTTTCCTTACAGTTCCTAATTCCAAAATTTCTCCTTAAAATTAGGAAAAAGAATTCTCTCAGTGTTTCTGATCTCTCTTGACAATTAATAGCTATATTCTCTTATCATGTGTAAATACATATCCCACCAAATATTTATATAGGACCACAGAGTGTAGCCATTTATTATCCATGGCTCTAAATGGAGATAGTGACTTGGATAGACAAGTATTACTTCTATAACCTGCTTTCCTCACCTGTATAACACAAGTAACAAGAGTAATATGCTTTTCGCCAGAGCACTAAGTGAATAAATGATGCAAAGACTAAATACAGCTTTCAAGACCTTCATAAATGTGCTAAAATGAAAGACATAACACACTTCCTCTTGGGCAGTAGTAGTTCCTTCCTGTAATCAAATCTGTGCCCTCCAAACAGAGCCTTAGGAAGAATGATAGTCTCATGAGTTTTACCCCAAGAGGACCCTTTTGTGTCCGATGCCAGTGATCTGGGACCTCTGGTCACCAAGGTGAGTTTATCTTAAAGGTAAATGGGTACATGCATAAGGCAAGACTCTCACATGTTCCACAGACATAACTGAAACCACAACTGCTTTCAGAAATAATGTTACCAGAACTCGTTTAGTCATTTGGATATTTTATGTGCCCATATTTATGGGCATTTTCCACACCAATAATCATAGATGCTTGTAACCCGTTTGGTTCTTACTGCAAAAATTCTAACAGTTGTGTGGGTGGGTCAAGAGGGGAGTGTATGTGTGAAATGAAGCTATCATTGTGCATATTTTACTACCATCTGTTGTTTCAATAATTTTTAATTACTTAACATGGAATTCTCAGTGCTGAGCGTATATTTTAAAGTAAAGCTTTAAAGTAAGGTACCCTGGTCAAATGGTATCCATGTGTTTCAGACAGGGTGAGGATGGATGTGGAGCAGGAACAGAGGAATGGAGGTATGGAGATGAGAGGTCACAGAAAGGTCTCAGGCTACATACATGTTTTACTAGGCTGGTACTGAATTTTTTAAAGCTGATCCAACATTTAAAAGTTAGTGAGTAGATGACTGAAAAATTTACACTATTAGTTTTTCATAAAAATACAGTAACATCTGGTAACTCTGTTATTAATATTCATGTGCAGGCATAAAGCTGATCAGGAGACATCCCCTGAGGTGGAACCTGACCACAGTCCCCACCGCTTCCTATTTGTTCTACTGCACCCAATATTCTTCACTTATGTGTGTGACTGGCTTGGACCATACTGGCATTTGTGAGACTCCTGACAAATAGATCAAAGAGTTTAACACATGATAGGTGCTTAACAAAGATCTGCTGAATGAACGGTCCAATGAAGAATCAAACAAAATCCATCAGAGTAGGCCCAAAATATCTTCCAGTCTATTTTTCAAAGGAGCAATTGTGTTTACTGTCACTTTCACAGAAGTATTAGAGCATACTTTCAAATGGATTTCTAACATTAAAAATAGTTTATATAGAGTAAACTTCAATTGTACCAATATACAATCTTCACTAAATCATAGCATTCATTTGACCCACAAATTGGACCAAGTCTGTGGAAGGATGAAAATACAGCCCTCATTTCTGAGTAAAGCTAAGACCACTATCACACAATTATCTGTAGCACAAATATACTTTAAATACTCTATGAATGCTCTACGCTCTTTTAATCTCACAAGTTGATCTCAGGAAAAGAGGTAGAACAACAATATGGTTTCTTCTGGTAAGCTCTGTCCTTACTCCATGTAGGTTAGGGGACTCCGAGGCAGAAACACCACTCCTAAGGGGCTGAACAGAGGGGTTCTTTAAAATGGGACGACCCCAGAGCTGGAGTAAGACCTTCTCAGCACGAACAGATTGACTTCCATTACCACTACTTGCAATGGAGCTGTACCCAGATAGGGAAGTGAACTAAAATCTGTGGTTGAGTATAAACCATCACACTCCTAATATCTCCACCAAAATGACAAACCACAGACCCCACTGCCACTTTTTCTGCTGAGTTCCATCTCACAAGCCATAATGGAGACAGGGAAAAGCCTGGCTTTTTTTGTCTAATTTTTCTGATGAAGTAAAACCTGTCAAATTTAATGTTCCACAGAAGCACCAGTGAAAAGCATGAAAAGGGATATGAGAAACTGACCTCCGGAAGGGGCTGCACATGTGATCTCCACTTACACTCCTAGTTAGCAATTTCTGTGTAATTCCTTGCTGTCCATGGACATACATTAGCACCTGTTTTGAAAGGGCTGAGAGCAGCTGAGCAAGCCATGGCTGGGAGAAGATACGAGCCAGATGCAGAAATGCGGCCACTGTGCCACTCCTTGCTGTCAATCATCCTCCTGGGACTGTCAAGCCACGGCCAGACTGCTTGCAGGAGGCAGTGCCTTCCCAGCACAGGACTGGACCTGGGCACCAAGACATTCTTTGGCTGTGCACCAGGACACCAAATCTGTTCTTTCTGGAAAGACAGGAGACTCCCAGCCAAATGCTTTGATTACTCTAACGGGGCTGATAATGCCAAGCCTACAAAAGTAAGCTGTGCTGCTTCTAAATTAAAGCCCAACCTACTACGGGCTCCTAAGATATGCCCAGTTGTGTCAGAGGGCTTCAAACCTCTGGAGCAGAGTTTCTGAACTCTGGCTGCACATTAGAATCACCTGGGGAGCTTTTAAAACTACCAATACCCTGCCTCACCTGACTCAAATTAAATCTGACACTCTGGGGGAAGGGTCTTAGCATCACCCTCACCGAGGGTGACTCTAAACATGTGACCAGGGTTGAACCTTGGGTCTAGAAGGATTAGAGTGACTAGGAAAACAGCCAGAAAGGAAATGCTTACTCAAAAGAAAAAGGCAAAGTAAAAGACAGGATTGTTGCTATAAAAAGACCCCACCACCTCTACCAAATCATTACAAACTTACCCTAGATTTCCCAGGATAGCTCAGATCTCATTCCACTCCTGACCCAGCTTGTCATCCTCTTTCTACCTGAAAATCCTTCTGTTATTTATAATCCTTTGTTTAAGCTACTAAACTAGAATTACATTTAGCCTACTGGAGAATACTTACTTCTCATAAAATGATTATTTGCTTAGTAAGAGATAAGACAAAGCAAGATATGTGTTTGTCCTCTCCTTTTCATTACTGGCTCTTTGAATAATTAAGCTGGAACAGAAAAAAAAGCTTCTTGTTTCAAATAATACTGTAAGCTTGGATATATTTGCCTCCTTAATACAACTTGCTTCATCTGTACTGAAAATGCCAGCATCCATAACAGTGTTGAAAACTGTGAGATTCTTATATCAAAGAACACTTTGGAAGGTAAGATGGATTGTTAAAGATTATATACACACACACTCTTTCATAAACACCTTCTAAATAATGTTATAAATGGAGAATCACCAAAGCTACCCCAGGCTCATAAGGAGGAGTTAAGGAAGGGTTATCTGGGGGTGGTATTGAGAAGCACTGAGACCACAAGGGGAAGGCCGAAAGGCAAGCAGCCAGAATTCAAATGCAGGGCAGGAGGGAGGAGGAGAGAGGAAAAAATGAGCCAGGTCACTGCAGGGTGTGACAGTAAGGGGTTTGGACAACTCTGCCAGCTGCTGTAATCACCACCGTCCACAAGCCAAACCCTTACACATAAGCTCAGAAAGTCAACTTTTTTTAAAGTTAATTTTTTAAAGCAAAACCCCAGTTAATAAAATGTTCCAGTAATCCCCTATCATCAAATTTTACTCAATTTGTGGTATGGAACTTCATTTCTTCATATTTTTAGCTACAAAGTCAGGGCCTGCTCTCTCCAACCATTTTCTCATCCTTCCCCTTCCCAGAGCATTCCACAGACCTGCCCTCCAGGCCTGGGCCAACGCAGCCGGTGTCTGACCCTGTGGATACTGAGGTGTGCCACTCGAATTTGGGAGGACAAAGAAGAATGAAATGCAAATCACTATTCCCAAATACAGAAGGCATTTTTATTCTTGCATGGCTCCATTGTTCATTTCCATGACCTGGATACTGAAGTAGACTTCTGCCAGAGCGGCGGCTAAGTGGGTGTGCCACTTCTTTTATTACTGTATCTCGTATCAGATCATTTGATTTGGGGTAATTTGTGGCATATGGCTGTATTACAAGAAGAAAGAAAATGGAATCAAAGAAAATATGGAAGATGATGGAAGTGGAGTCACTGGTCCCCCTTTTTAGTAGCCAAAAAATATATTATAAAAACCAAGATTAAAACTTTGGTTTAATCTTTTTTTTTAGCTTCGATTACACAGTTGGGTTGGTTTGTGAATATGGTAATAAGTATAACCTTTAGAATGGAAGACAGGATGAGCAGATGGAACCTAATTAATAGTGAAATATTATTAATCTGTCTTCCTAAGAGGAGAAAAAGTCACTCATACTTTACAAAGGAATTTCTCTGTACAATTTAATAAAGGCAGGGCTCACTATATGACTGGGGGCTCATTATGAAACAGATGTGTTTGATATAACCTTGTACCAAACCCCAATAATTAAAATCCCTTTGCCCTATCCTGTAAAGCTTAAATATACCATTAATATGAAGTCAGTTGTTATATATCACCATGTACTTTTTGAAATTCATTATTTAATAAATATTCTAGAAAAAAGAAGTAATAACTCATTTGAGGAAGCTGGGGAAAGGAAAGACAGTTAATTTACTATGAATTTAACTTTACAATTTCTCTGAAGCTATAAAACTTATTTAGAGAAGGGTTCCCACCTGAGTAGCTGCCTTACAATGCCAGGAGTAACATCCACTGTCCTTAGGATCCACATTACAGCCAGGGAGTAAATACACAAGAGTCAGTATCAGGTAGATTCAGAATTTTCCCTGTATTTCGCTGCCAGCTGTGTACCCAGGGAAAGTTGATTAAACCTTCCAATCCTCAAATTCCTAATTTCTAAAATAGGGTAAAACATGTACTTCAAAGTGTCTGGCATGTAATAATAACTAATACACACGGAGAGAAAATGATAGGCAAACTTTAAAAAGTGGAAAAAAAGCATTTACATTTGAAGGTGTAAGCAAAAGACCAACATTGTTGAGAAGCAATAATCCAGACTCCAAATATTTTTCTTAAGTTATCTAGGAAATAATGTTTCCTTCTTTCTAGTACTACTTGTCAAAACAGGACTGAAAAATAAAATGCCAGGGTAAGCAGTATAGCTAAAATTTTACTTAAAGGTATTATGTTAGAAGAAAGTTTTATTTTATTTTATTGTGCCAAAAACAATATAAAATACACCATTTTAACCATTATTAAGTGTACCTACCTTACAGTAGTATTAACAACATGCACATTGCTGTACAGCACATCTTGAGTTTTTATCTTGTAAAATCGAAACTCTAAACCTCTTAAACCATAGCCCCCTCCCAACTCATACAAGCTTGAAGATTTAATACCTCTTATAAGTGGACTCATTCACTATTTATCTTTTTGTAACTGGATTATTCCACTGAGCATAATATCTTTGAAGCTTATCCACCTATTATATATGACAAGATTTCCTTCCTTTTGTAAAGTTTAATTATATTCCATGTTATTTATGCCACATTTTTTTTAACCATTAGGTTGTTTCCACCTCTTGAGTATTATGATTAAAGCTGCATTAATGCTTATTTTGTTTTTTCTCTTTCTCCTCTTCCTCCATTTATTTGTTTGTTTGTTTATACAGTGTGCCACTATGTAGCTCTGATGGCCTGGAACTCAGGACCTTGTTGCCTCAGCCCCCTGAGACTTTTTTTGGGGAGGGGGGGTTGTTTTGCAGGACTGGGGCTTTAATCTAGAACCATCGCATTGAGCTGCAACTCTAGCCCTTTTTCATTTTTTGTTTTGAAATAGGATCTTGCTATGTTGCTAAATTGCCCAGGCTGAGCTTGAACTTGTGGTCCTCCTGCTCCACCTCCCAGAGTGCTAGGTTTGCAGGCATTCACCATCTCTCCCAGCAAGGGAGTGCTAATTTTCTTAATAGAAACTAAAAGCAAAAGTCTTTTTTTTTTAAAGTAACTTTCAATAATAATTTTTAAATTTTGGAAAAGAACCTAGGTCTATCTTTGCTCTCAAAATATCTGAAAGTGATTTAGCTTGGAAAATTGAGATTTCCTCATCTCCCCACAATGGAAGATATATGGAATCAACAAGTCTTAATAACACTTCCTTACCTTCCTTTGTCCTAACCACAGAAGGAGGAAATGCAGATGGTTTCACTCTTCATGCCACTGAGACTTTATATGTTGAGAAAATCAACAAAAAGTAACAGCCCTGAAGTGAAATCTCACTGTCATTTCATTGAATAAAATAGAAATTCAATAAAAATTTGAAGAAGGTAAATCATGACCCTTAAGAGCCAACATCTAGCTCTGATACCTAATAGTTACTATGTAGCCTGGAGCAAGATATTTATCATCTCTGAGTTTATTTCTTCATCTGTATATGGAGTTAATAACACTCACTTCTTTCAGGATTCTTGCAATGACTGAATAAGAACACAGTTAAACAGCCAAGCACATAAAATATATTTTAGAACATGGCCGGGGATTTAGCTCAGCGGTTCCACTGCCTACCTTGCAAGCGCAAGGACCCAAGAGTTAAATTCCCGGTACTACAAAAAAAGAAAATCTCCCCCCAAAAATATATATATATATATTTTAGAGAATAGCTCATCATTTTAAAATTGGATTAGAAATATTTTTAAAAGAGCCACCAAAAAAGAATTCAGTGTGGAGAATGAAAACTACAATTTTAATCTTTTTTAAAGGACTAAAGTTAACCAGCAAAGTGAAAATATATTGGATATACATATGAACATACATACCATAAGGTATACATGCATAGGCAAAGATAGATAACATGCATAGCTCCTCCTGGTCAAATTTGGTTTTTATCAAACAACCCAACCAATTCCACTGGAAGCTTCTATTCAGCCAACATTACTTGGAAATGGATTCATCTTCCACAAAATTATTTCCTTCCCCTGGCGCTGACCCACCACCACAAACATCAGCGAGTTTCTTCAAAGCATGGAATTAGTAGCTGGGCTGCAAAAGCTAAAGAACATCTTGAATCATAGCCATATTGTATCACACAGAATACAGCTTGGAAAAATACTACTTTTTGCAAACAAACAAACAAAAAAACCTTGGCTAGGAAAAAAGCAGAAGATAAGATTAAAACAAAATATCTCCTAATAAAAAGTGCAGAAAAGAATTGAAACAAAAACACTGAGAATTAAGTGTGCCCAAACCTTGTGCACTGTTGCTGCTTCCAGGAGATGCATTTTGACTATAACAAGATGAATTTCAACAGACCATGAACCAGAGATTTTCAACATGATAAAGGGAAAATGATATATATTCAATTTTTACAAGCACTGAGTGAGCAGAAAACTGAAAATTCTTCAGCTGCTGATAATGTGCTGATAGAGGTGCATCCTCCTCACAGAATTCCTAATGAACTGCCAGAAAAATGGAGACGTATTAAATAAACCAGAGAATAAACAATCACTATATGTAAGCATGCTAACACAGATCTGTAACAAATCCTCTATAGTCACTTTTCTATTTTTGAAGGAGAGGATCATCAAAGATCACTTAAATACAGTAATACATGCAGCCATTAACAATAACCCTTAAAAGTTCTCAAAGGCAAAAGAAACTCATAAAGTAATATATGTTGGAGATAATGTTGAACATCTATTTATCCAGCACCAACCACCTGTCAGACACCATGCTAGGCCCTTCCCATACCTTATCATTATCTCTTTCTGAATAACACAAAGAGGAAGACACAGTGTTGTTATACACATTTCACAGATAAAAAATTTGAGGAGTCAAATAAGTGTCCTTACTGTAGTTCTACCCTGGATTCTGTGTTATTTTTAACATCATATGCATAATAATTAGTTCATACACCAAACTGAATGGAAAAGTAAATAGGAGAGAGAAAGAAAATAAGGAATTAACTGAATTGATCTATGAATGGAAGAAGTTAAATTCTAGGAAAAGAGTAGTTACGCTTAAATATAGAAAAACCAAGGTTCAGAGTGGGCCATAGACTGCAAAACCAAATGTGATAAGAAATACAAAAGAAAAAGAAAAACTGGAAAATAAAATAGAATTATTCACTTGAAAAGTTTACAGTCTTTCCTTTGCAAGGGTACGTATTGTAAATGCACCCACAAAGCAACCTTTGAATCTATCAACACATAAAAATCAACATAACAGATGGTCTTATGATGGTCAGAATTCAGAATCAGAATTATAAACCCTGACCAGTATATTATGACACAAATATGTTGTTCACACACTTACATTAAACTTTCTGTTAATCTCAAATAAGATTTATGTATTCTTTTTATCTAGCTAATTGAAATTTTAATATTGTACTTAATGGCAAAACTCCATGAAATTTAACTCTTTACATCTAACTGTGGAGCATTTCTTTTGAATTATGGTCATTCTCTTTTAGCTCAATTTGCTGAGTTCAAGATGTCCCAAGAGGCCAGGATTAAGACTTAAATGAGACACAAGCAGTCTGGATTAAGGGCATTCCTACAGTTCAAGGAACTGCTTTCCTTTTCAGGAAGTCATTGTGGATATATTAAAGGAGATAAAAATATGCACACTTAGTTTTCCTGTGGCCTAAGAGGGACATAAGGAAACAGGTAAGGCAACAGAAGATCAGAGGGCATGTATTTGAAATGATGTATGTATGCAAGGTTATTCATTACAACATTTTAATATAGCAAAATAATTCAAACAACCCAATGGTCCATGCAGTGGACTTGTAACACCCAGCTGAACTCAATCAGCGTGGTCTGGGCATGGAGGATCCACTGAGGATTGTCAATAGCCATAAAAACAGAACCGGAGGGGAAGATCGTGGGCTGTTGATTTTCTAGGAGAAGTTTGCAGCAGATGGTTTTCCTGATGAGAACTAGGCTGTTCTCGTCAGAGGAGGAGCTCAGGGCCTCACTGTCGCTGGGAATGGCTGCTGTTTTCATCAGGGGAGTTCTGATCTTCACTGTGAGCATCACTTCCTGGCTCCAATCTGGATCCCTCAGCTTGATGGCACAAATCCTTCATCTCACTAGTGTAGGTTTTCTGGCTTCCACCACTGGCTTTTGGGCCTTCCAGGTGCAGGGCCTCAATATGAAAAAGCATGAGACGCTGCCGTGGGCTCTAGGCCACTGGCTGGACTCATGGAGAACATTGCCTTGGACTCAGCTTTTAGCTGGACTTGTGCGGGACATGGCTGGGAACCAGGCCCTCGGCTGGATTCTTTGGGCCCCTAGTGTGCGGTTAATCTCTTGCACCCCTTTGCATTTGACTTTTTGGGTAATTAGCATAAAATAATCCTATAAACTACGTGTCCTGTAGTAAATGTATCCTCTTGCCAAAACCCTGACTGCAACAGCCCATTTCCAAGGATCCTAAATAAACTGTAACATGTCCATACAACATGATAATATGAATTTGAGAAGAGAAATGAGGCAGCTCTCCAAATAATGGTATGGAAAGATCTCCAGATTAAAAAGCAAGGTACAGAACAGAATATATTAACATTCTGCAACTATCATAGTCTCTGAGTAAGAAAGCAGGGATTTTAAAAATATGTATTTGTGTATGCCTGCACAAAAAAGAATCATCAAGGAGCTAATAAAACTGGTTCCCTTTATAGGAAAGTGGGAAACAGGCCAAGGAAGACAAGGATGGAAAGAAACACTCCTCAATATATATCTTTTTAAGTCATATTCATTTATGAACCTTCTGAGTGTATTAATATTGAAAAGTAAAGTTAAATAGATCTGTAGGCAACTAGAAATTCATGGAAAACTTTTAACAATGTATAGCAATCATAAATATCACCGCAGTCTAGAAGGATTTATTAAATATTTTATGAAAAGTAGCTACCTATCGAGCATGTGGTAAAACTTCAGAGAATTGATGAGGAAAAAAAGAGTAATTGCCAAAGTATGTTTTTAAGGAAATCTTACCATAGAGACATTGCTATGAAGACTCCCATGAGAGCTTTCATTTTTAGAAATGAATCTCCGAGAAGGTGCCTTGTAGACACACAAAGGCACCTGTGATAGGAAGGCTCATGGAAAAACCTGAAAGTGTCTGCTATGGTCCAAGGCCAAAGCATCCCATCAGGAAGCTCCCCAACCTCATGAATACCTTCCAAACTGCGTGAAAAGAAATGTTACGTAGGCAGACTCAAGAAAAGACCATTGACAACAAAACCCAGGATGACAGAAGGTGGATGCTGAAGTTCCTCTGATCTCATCCAGATGTCAAATATGAGTGATCAGTACCAGTCAGGGTTAATCATAGACTGCTTCCCAGAGGAAGTAATTTGAGCCAAGGTTTGAAGGTGACAAAAAGGAAAATGAATGCCAAATTGACAAGAGATGAATTGCAGTGGGGTTTCACAGGGCTATGTGAATAGACAGAACAGTGGCACAGAAGCTGAAATGTGGACAACTGTAATGGCATGCATTTAAGGGAAATGAATATAAATTACACTTGGAGAATGATCAATGGGCTACAAAATGACAGTTACAACCCAAGAAGAGGAACTGCTGGCCACTGATGACTATTCACTAAAGATTACAGCCTAATATACTATGGTAGCCCAAATGCCAACAATAAGCTGAAGGTACTCAGGGAAGTTATTAAAATGTTTCCCTTCTTATACAGAAATAGGAATTCTGTTTGCACCTGGCACTCTCATCTTAAATCTGAATTCCATCCCTTTAAGAGCCAAAGACCATCCAAAGAAGAGAACTACATTAACCAAGACAGAAGAGGCCTAGAAGAGTTATAAATATTAGAAAACCTTTATCTAGAATAATGAAAGCTAAGAAAAGTGATGTTCAAGTTCTTAATACCTTCAAATATGGCAAATGTGAGATATTAAAGCAAGAAGTCTGTATACTTAGCATGTAGTAATTAGAGAAGTCTTTAGCTTAGAGAAGATATGAGCTAATAAATTCTATAGATATCTGCACTGTTTTGCAGGGAATGTATTCATATTACTAGGAACAAAACCATTTGTGGCATATTCCAAGGGAAGGGATCTTTGACTGTCCACAATCTTTTGGCCCCTTGGCAAGCAAAGAATTCATAACACAGTCCCACCTGGATCTCAGCCCTTCCACCCACTGGCAGTGATGACAATGGACCTTTTGTTTGAACCACAAGGCACAGCATTGAAGAAGCACAAGGTGATCCACTACCAGTCCTACTCACCATTGCTTTGGGATGCACCATCTTCTAATCACTGTAGAAGCAGAACAACCCAAATAAATCAAGTATACAAAAGCAAAATAGGTCAGGAAATCTTTAATCTGAAGAATACAGCAAAATAACATGAAAATTTTTTTTCAGCTGTTGAGGTAGATAAGGCATTGACTACAAATAGATAGATAGATAGAGTTTTTTGTTTTGATTTGTTTTGGGTTTTTTTGGTACCAGGGATCGAACTCAAGACCTTGTGTTTGCAAGGCAGCCATGGTACCACTGAGCTAAATCCCCAGCCCTTGACTATATTTTTAAAGAAAATAAGTGTCTACAAGACCTAAAACAAAGAACTGCCAGGAGCTGACATTAAAAACACTTCACAGGGGTATTAACCTACCTAGAACTTAGTAGATAGACATTATGCCAGGTGCTCTAAATTCTTTAACTCATGTTTTCTCCTTTTATTTTTAGTTCATCTATTTATAAGAATAAAGTAAAAATGAGACACATTATAGAGATAAACTACAGGCCTATGAATCTGACTACACCAGAATGGCTTACTGAGACAACAGAATAAGCATGCCAGAAAAGTCATTAAACACATTAGATAGCTTGTAAATAAGGACTAAAAGGATTAATAACTAATACTTGATACTTTGAAACAGGAAAAGGCCCAAAGGGGTAGGGGTGGTGGGAGGAGATGGGGAAAGGAAAGAATGGAAAGGAAAAATTATGAGAAAAGAAAAAAAAATGGAAACGGAGTATGTAAATAGGGAAGGGTGGAGGGGTGAAGGGCGCACAGGTAATGGGGAAAAAATAAGAACCAAGATACATCATGTACAGGTACAAGCACCCAGTGATAAATGTATTGTATACCTAAGATGTACTAATAAAAGAATTTAAGCAAAAAAAACCCAAAAAACAAAAAACCTATGCCTTCGGATAGAGTAATTCACAGCTTTGCAGGAACCAATTACTTTTCTCTGTTCTAGCCTTAGTGCATGTACTTAAATTTTCCTTAAGTTACTAAGTAAGCACTAATGATAACCACTACTCTAAATTTAACACTGCTTAATCTTGGAAAAGAGATGTAAGCTCATAGATGTGGCAAAGAAGGAACAGTAATTTATATTATGATCACTCAGGAAAAGTGCATATTATTAATGAAATTCATAGCAAAAATATGTTCAGTGAATAGCCCTTTGAACAGTCTTCATTTAATACAGGAGTTGAATTTGGAAAACTGACAGATATTTCACAAAATTATCTAAAATCTGAAAATGCTAAGAAGGTAGTAGGTAGGGCTTGAAAATTCATTACCACTAAACAGGCCTATTAATGTATATGGATATACAGCACTAACAAATAGCCATTTCATAAAAGCAAAAAGTCACAGACTACAGAGCAAAGAAAGAAATTATAGCCTCTTATCTGCTTTTAGAAAAGAAAATAGAATTGGTTCTTTTGTTTTCTTTTCTTGTTTTGTTTGCTTTGGCTTTGTTCAACACTTAAGAAACCCAGATCATGAGAAACAAAATAAAGAAATGTTTAAGCAAAATAAAAACAGCAATTACAAAGGTTATGTACTTTATTTAACAGTATAGCCATAGATTCGGCTGTTCCCTCCTCCCCACTAAACACCTCATAGACTGCAAAGAATGATGAGTATTACCTTGTAGTTAAGTCGCATAGCTAATCTATATTCAACCAGAAATCTCAAACTCCTTCTAGGTTACCAAAAGAGAAGGAAAGAAAAGCTGATTCAGGATCCTGGATGTTAGAGCAGGCTCCCAGTGGTTAAAAGTGGCAAAGGAGAATGGAAATTGTCATAAGGGAGCAAGAAGGAAAAAAAAATACTAATTAGAAGAGCATAGTGATTAGAGGTTATGGGTTTCAGGATAAAAAGTCCTACATACTGGCAAGAGGCAGGAGAGCCAGCCATCTGGGAAAAATCATTTTAAAAAGTCAGGATAACCTACATAGCTCAAAGGGCTCCCGAGTGCATTCCAGTATTTCCAACAAGTTCAATAACTGGTGCTCTTAATGAAGGTCCTGGTTCATTGAGAAAACTCTCCATACTTTACCAGACCACGTCTTGTAATGACTGTGACATTTTAGAACCATTTGCAATGAAAGCAGTTATAACTGTTTCATTGTCTAAAGGATTAAGCAGATTTAAGCAGAATTTCTCCTTCCTGGACACTCTAGATGAATTAGTTACTGTAAAGAAAGTTACAGTTTAAGGTGTATCAAAGAGTCACTATTTCTTTCAATGGAATTTTTCCCCATTCCATTCTTAGCTTGGAAAGGAAAGAATAAACAGAAGTAATTATAGTTCTTCAAAATATGTCATGGCATGGTTTATCCCTTACATTCACATACATTTAGAGGCTTTCCTAAGTGACAGGATAAATCACTGTCTCTGTTACATGCAGGTTTATATATTACAGAGATTAATAGGCTATACCTCAGGAGAACAGAGCTCTCATTCTGAGCGGTACACATGAACCAAGGAAAGGTTCCATTTTAGTCATTCAGTTTCATAAAATACAAGTTCAATTACTACTATTGCTCACCTACTAACTACCTGCCTCAAAAACATCAAAAATATTCAGTCACCAAATTTGTCATCAGTATTTTTATACATGTTTCCCATGCTTGGTAAACTGCATTTATTAAGAGCAGAAAAATGTTAGAAGTACAAGCACACTATAGACACTGTTTTCATCCATCCTGACACTCTATCTGTGGAGTTGTGACTCATGTTAGCAAGTGAAAACTGGTAAGCATGAAATTTCGTTTACAAGAGCAAGCTAAAATGACTGCAGAATTTTATTTTATATGTACAGTTTTACAGGGCGCCAGCACGGTTGCTGCTCATAGAACAAAGTGAGCTAATCTACTTTGCAAGAGACAATGACCTTTTAAAGCAAGCTGTGATGGACTTATCCCTTACTGTACAAAAAGAACATCAATTCTTTAGCAGAATGGCCAGGACAAGGTGATTTGGTAAGGACTAATTCAGGTACTCCCTTCTCAAGGTGAAGTGAACGTATGTCTGAAATCTTAAAGGACATGAACCAATAGTACTGCAGGTAAATACAATAAAACCCAGATAATCAATAAATTTTGAATGATAAGTAGAGAGCTAAGCATCTATAAGAGAATGGCTCTTCCCTGTCACTAATGCTGTGATTTTTTTGTTTGTTTAAATTAAACCAGCTTCCTTTAAAAACACACACACACACACAAGGAAAGGATGTTGGCCATGTGGATTTCATGTCTTCTCAGCAGCAATAAGAAATAAACAGGAGTTGGAACTAGAGGAACTCCAGTTTCAGTGAAGAAAATAACTCCATTCAATATTTTGTCTGCCCTATAAGCATTTCTCTTCGGCCTCACTATATTAAAAATGGGAGAGGGAGGGCCAGGGATTTAGCTCAGTGGTGCCTGCTCAGTGGAATTTAGCAGCCTGCCTCGAAAGCACAAGGGCCTGCGTTCAATCCCTGGTACCCCCCCAAAAAAAACGGGGGGGATGGATACATGAGTAACACATAAAAGAAAAACTTAGCACTTTAAAAAATGAACACTATTCTACCAGTTGCAACTCACTTCCCATGGAGACACGTTGGAACACATATTTGTGCTATGTATAGTTGTCATTCTCGGGCTTAAAAGAGAGACAGAATGTACATGGAAGGAGTTGGGCATGTGTGTGAAACTCGTAAGCTCCGTGGATAACTGGGCTACGCCCCACTGTGTCAGCCATCCAGCCACTCACCTATTCAAATCACAGTAGTCCATCATCGGCTGACAGTCTCATTTATTCAGGGTGGATATTTTGATATGTCCACTAGCACCCAAATGGATTCAGATTTTGTACTAAATCTCTCATGGTCTACAAATGGCTATCTCCTCCCTATTCACAGGCACCTGCAAACCACCAGCATAATGATAGTGACCTAAATGAGTTAATACTTTGTTTGCTCTTAATCAAATAGGGCAGTGAGGGATGGGACAGTGGCTCCTGTGGGAAGAAAGCCATGTGGGACAAATTAGGTGCTGCTGTAAGATTTCAAAGCTGGGAGGGGGAACAGCTAACTAGAGGCAGCTGTGAGGATGTGGTTTCTGTGTTTATATTCTTCTCCTTTCCCCCCAAAGCCTCTTATGGGTATTAGGAAGGAAAGCATATGCATGACCCAGTGGAGAGGATCAGCTCTCCAGACTGTACATGAAGCCAGAGACCATAACTCAGCATGCTAGAGACAAAGCTACCTGCCAGAAGAATGAGGTAAACTACTGTAAACCTTTATTTGATAATTTTTTAAAGTTCTCTTTTACCTAAATACACTAATAGGGCAGAAAATTGCACTGTTAACAGATAGCAGTCACGATGACTGTTAACTGAGCGAGACCTACAGGAGCAATAAACTCAAGTTAACCAGAGATTTAAGGCTGACCTACAGCCTGCAAATGGTACATCCTGTTGCTGTGGTGACCTTTGCCCTCCTCCTCCCAGCAATTCCACCTTCAAACTTTCCACCCAAGGCTTCAATATGGCTCACTGCCAGCACCTTTCTCCTTTCTTGGGTGCAAAATTGGTTCCGCTGATCTATACATATTTCAAGAGGCTTTGACTCTGAGCTTTAACCAAGAATTAAAGTCACATACTATTTTAAATAACACAGAGAATGTATTGTTCTTACAAGAGCCTCCCTTTCCCCTGCTTGCCCTGACCTCTCTTCCCTTCAATATTGTCCTCAATAAGGGGCTTTCTTCCCTCCTTGTAAAGCCAATATGGGGCACTGAGAGGAAGCGGGGGAAGGGAAGTATTTCTATTTCTCTTGGCACTGAATAAAATGGATTTCTAGGGGATGGAATATCACTCCTATTTTAATAAAACTCCTGTTTCCTCTATAATATCACTCAGGTCACTCCAAGGTGAGAAGGTGATCAGAAACAGAGACAAGCACAGGGGACTACACTTGTGGAGCATACTCTGCAGCGTCCACACGCTCCAAGTCAGGCAGCAAGACAAGCTCTTTCCCAATCCTCCAGCTGCTCAACATAGCACATCTAAGTTCCGTGTGCTCGAATAGCAATTGCAAATACCTAAAGCAGCGAACTCACTTTTTACTTACATCTTAAGAAAGTCCTTTCCCAAACTCTGGTATTATAACTTGTAACAAAAGGAACATCAAAACTGATTTTCTCTGGCTCACAAGATTTCCTTGCACCTAAAGGTTGTCATATGGAGTAGAACAATATTGATCTTCAGTTTTAAAATACCTCTTCTTTTCCTACTGTGATTGGGTAAATGAATCCACTTAATTTACAAAGGGAAACAGTTCTTCCTCCTCCCATCTATTTACCTGTTTTGCTTTGTTTCAATGTCTGATGTCTGCTACTCTACCCCATCACAGATGCACACATCCACATATAACACAAACATACACACACACACACACACACACACACACACAGCTAGAAATGTGATGTGGCAGAATTTCTACTTGAACCAGATACTGGGTGTATGCTCTTGGCAAGTTATATAACATCTCTGAAACTTTAATTTCCCTTTTTATAAAATTGAGATGATAATTCCTGCCTCATAGGACCACTAAGTAATATCATGGAAGTAGTAGGCACTCTATAAATATCAGTTTTCTCCTTCCACAAAAATAACATATACAACATTCTATAAAATACACTTTGTGGCTAGGAAAGTATTTCTTCTGAAGTTTGCTGATGCTGGGAATAGTCCTAATGTTTTTTTCTCTCCATGGTCACTTTCTTACTTAAATATTTCTTGCCCCTTCTTTCATAAAAATCTATTTTCGCTTAAATATATTAATAGTTTCTTTGTTGCTCTATCCAACCTTTCTCAAAGGTAAAATGATCAAATATACATATATATATTCTAATCGAAACAAAATCATAAATATAGTCATCTTATCAGCTTTGTTTTAAAGTTATGCTTAAAATCCTAAAAATTTCCAAATGCAGTGAAAGTCAACATGGAGTTTATACCCTGAAATACAAATGCAAACATGTCAGAAAGGACTACTCTAATAATATTTCAACACATTAGGATAAAAAATAGGAGAAGTGTGTGATCCTCCTCCCACCCCAGGTGGAGGCACGGACACCACGCTCCATCGTGCAAGGGCCAACATGCTGCCTTCCGGAGAGGGCGCAGGCTCATCTCTGCCCCTTCTCCAAACATTTGCAGTAGCGTTGGAGCCCAGTTAATCGATACCTTAAGAAAACTGTTTAACATTGTCTATTTTACATTCTAGCCATTTAATGTACAAACTTTTAAAACTAGTGATTTTTTTCAAGGATTTCAGGTTTTACTAGCTTATCTTACAGATAATGAAAAATAATCTGCTGCTATACTTTTAAATCAATACTCATGATGACAGAGACTATGCTATCTGGTGGCTGAACTTATGTTTTTTAGCTAAAAATTTAGTTTGTCTTCTTTTTCTTTTTCAACTCTCAAAAAAGTTTATCCCAACATTTGCGGGGGAGGGAGTAGTGTGTGATCAAAGGAGAAAAGAAAGCAAAAAAAAAATTGCAGCGTCAAAAAGGGCCTCATCTTGGGCTGGGGATTTAGCTCAGTGGTTCTGTCACCTGGCTCGAAAGTGCAAGGTCCCAAGTTCAATACCTGGTACCAAAAAAAAAGGGCCTCATCTTGCTTAGGGTGCGGGGTCCACATCTATAAAAAGAGTTGGACCAGACAAACATATTACATTCCTCAGCGTTTCCTCCCCTCCCTTTTTTCCCTCATCCCCTCCCAAAAAGCTGCCACCTTCACAGTAAAATGCAGATAAGCCGTCAGAGCCTGGTAGTCTAAGCAATCCACTCTCCATCTGCTCACAGATTTCAGAGTTTTTAAAATTCAGCACCAAAGGAGGAAAACGACATTCAGCAGTGTTAAGATGAATGCATATCTAGCTCTTTGCTAAAGCGGGCTGGCTCGCACCATTACATCACTGTGCTGCAGTTAATTCTGAACCATGAGTTGCACTTGTAACACAGAATCATGTAACTCTCCCTGAAGCAAGGGCTCCAAAAACTAAATGACAGATTTGGCCTCTAGGTGTCTTGTTTGCCGCTCAGAACGCCTGCTTCTCAGTTCAGTCCCCAGATGGCTCCACATTTGCTAGACTCATTCAGCAAATCATATCCTACCCTCTCCTGGGGGCATTAGGAGACTTGATCTAGCCATCAAGGCAACAAAATGAAGCCGGATTCTCACGCTGGGACTCACGGCCTCATATACAACTTTAGGATGTGAAGTCTCATCCATTGTAGGAATAAATTGCTCAAACCCTACCTTCCCCCTCGCTCACACAGGCACACTTTCAAATGTTATGTTCCTTAAAGGCGGGTCTTTCTCTCTGCCTATCTCAGCTGAATGCTCATTGCAAACTGTTCTCTTTGTCTCTTGCATGTCACGATGCCAGGAGGCCTCAATCCCAGGAGTCCCATGTTCCCCAGAGAGCTGGAGATGGAGGCACAAGGCAAGCATAATCTTGTGCCTGTGCTTCACCTCCTTGCCAGACGAACCTAGTTAGGGTTCCACAGCTGGGTTCACCTCCCACAAAGCGGCAGCTGAGCCCTACATGGCCACAGCCTTTGTCCTTTGTGCACAGCGGCACTAATGATGGCCCACAGTAGGTCCCAAGTCCTGGCTTATTAGAAGTGACCGGTATCCTGACTGTCCAAATTCCCAGCCAACAGAACACTTTACTAGAATGGGGAGCATTCTAAGCTTTTTAGCTTTTTAATTTCACTCTATATAGTGCTTTCTAATTCCAATATGTTAAATGAATGGGGTACTACTACAAAACTTTCTGGTCTTTCTCCTCATGCACTGAATTCTGAGTGTTAATATTTCTTCCTGTGAAACATGGATTTTATATATTCCATACACATCTATGTGCAGCTATCATAATTTATAAAAGAAAAAAATCTCAAATAATCAAGTGGCCATTAAATTAAATATGAAAGAAATTGGAAGAAGACCAGCTAAAATTACACAGTATAATTAAAAAGGTGTCCTCTCTAAATTTCTCATAAAGTGTGTTTGGTTGTTACTGTGTATGACTGTGGATAGATTTTACCCCAGCATTCAATCTCAATCAATGAAACAAAAACAATGAAAATTTACTATCAATAATCTCTATTCACATAAGCGGCAATCCAAAACTGTCACTATTAACATTCCATATAAAACTGTCCGCCACGCCACACCGGGCTCCCCTCCTCCTATCATCCCAGGACTTGATCCCCCTTCTTTGATCTTTCTCCCCCCGGTTAGTAACACTAGTGGCAGGAGTAGCAGAGCCACGTCAAAATGAGAAGAATAATTCCTAAGCAAAAGAGGGCTTGAAACGCAGCAAGCACCTCCAGTGCTGATCCATGCAAAGCAGAGAAGCGAAATCACCCCAGAGCCCAGCTCCGGGCCGGAAACTATACTATCGAAGATGCCTCGCCCTGTGTCCTCCACTCAGAGATAGCATTAGGCAGAAAGAGCGGGTCACTGTTGGAAATATTTTTCCCCAGATTTACCTTCCAGGCACAAGCCCTGCTTCCCAAGGCCACAGGCCTCCAAACATACAGGCCTTCTGCCTTCCACCTTTGCCTTTCCTCCCAGCCACCCACGCACCGTCCCACTGCCCAAAGAAATAAGGTGACTGAACAGTGCCTCTTGAAAGGTCGAGATAACAAATCCAATTTACGATTCTCAAAGGGACAAAGCCAGAAGGTGGAAGAGTGTGAATAAGTGAAAAACTTGTATTATCATTTAATTTTATTCATCAACAAGATCACCTCTCATTTAAGAACCTAGGCTAGATAGCACAGTTCAATACAATGGGGCGAGGGAAAACTGCAGGGTCTCTGTGTGTGTGTGGAAGGGAATCCCACCTGCCCTTCAGGTCTAACCACGAGCTAAATTCTCTTCTATTATTTCCATCCCTAAAATAGTCAGATAGCAAGATGTTCAAAGAAACACAAAGAAGTATAGTAGAGCTGCCTTCTTTCAAAGGGCCAGAGCAGCCGTTTGAAGAGTTATTCAGGTCACAGAGAAATTACACTTCTTTATGCATCTATAAAGAATTCAGAGTTTTCCATTTTTATTAGCATTATTATAATATTGAAGGTTTTCAGACATATCATGAGAGGAGCATTTACAGAGAAGTGCTGAGCAGATCGGCCTCACACCAACCCGCCCCTCTTTGAGGTTCCACAGCATGGCAGACATTTTGAAAAGGCTAATAAACACACAGTACTTCAACTGCAAGATCTTGTTAATTTATATATACATACCGCCAAAGACTGTATGTAAAATTCAGAGGATCAGTTATTTTTGTCAACTACTAAGATTCAATATGATACCTTATCTTTATGAAAGCAGACTATTTGGGGCCACTCTACGCCTTTCATAGAGCTGTCATGCAATCATTGAACTGTCACAAAAAGGGTCTTATGTTTCTTAATCCTTTCTTAAATTTTGCTATTGAAAAACTTGAATTGCCCTTTGATTCTTTATTCAAGGCACAAGATGTCGAAGTCCCAAATCTGATATAATTCTGTGAATATTGAAAAAATCTAATAATAATCACATCACCAAATGTTCCTTTTATTCAAATCTTTCCTGTCTTCTCCTTGGCACTTTTCATGGCAGTACTGAGCCTTCCATAGCAACACAGACACATAGGCACATATTCAAAGGTGGAAGACACAAAAGGTCATATAACAAGCAGAGAATTTTCTAGCAACGCAGGTTTCGATCTCTGCTATTTCAGTGTTATTCCCGCTGAGTCTCGCGTGCCAAGAATACCACTGGCGCTGTTCAGAGACACTCCTGATGACTCAATGGAGAAGCAGGAGACCAGGACACTTAACTATGAGCCTATTCCCAATGATATTCTGTCTCAAATCATTTCCATCCTCATAGAAACATGAAAGTGGGGCAATGACAGATACAAAGCCCAGCATGAGCTGCCCGGAAGAACTCTGCCTAGCAGCACAGCTTCATCAATCCATATGCAAGCGAGGCCCGAGTCCGCTGGATAAAAGAATGGCGTAATAACCACACTGAAAAAGCTACAGCACTTAAGGCTGCAAAATTCACAGCACAGAACAGAGCATTTTAAATAGTTTTATATTCAGTTGACAACTACAAATGAAACATTAGTAGATATTTTAATTCACAATGAACTACTGTGACAGCATATGCTTTTTGTTAGGTAAAATCATGTGTGATGTATAAAAACAGATGTTTGTAAAAATGTCATACAAGAGACTATCAAACTATTTGCCCAAATCTTAACACAGTTGGCCTTTAATGCAGTTAAGAGGAGGCTGAGGTTACTTTAACGATCATTCCATTTTTATAGGCGGATATATCAAGTTTTTTTACTCTATTTCATTAACGCGTGTGTCCAAAAGCTTATTCTTTTTCTAGGTTTTAATTGCCCCTACGTGAGTAGGACAAGGTACAGAGAATGAATTTAAAACTTTTCTTTCAGAGAGGACTTGAGTTTGCACTACTGCAGCCACACTGATCTTTCAGATGGTTCCAAAGCAAAAAATTGATGGGCGGTGGCAGGCACTTTGGGCACTGGAAAGATATTAAATTGTCCAATGCCTGAGCCCAAATCCTTGACTTGACTAGGAACAAAAAGCACTGTACTGGCAAGGAAGGAGGGAATGTGCAAAGTGTAGATATTTCAAATCATTTTCTTCACTGGATTTCATATCAGAACACTGAATGAGGAACTGCTTCTGTTCCAAGCTAACCGGCAGTTTGACAACATATTAACATAGCATTAACACATGATAGAAAGAGGGAGTCGTGATGTTTAATAGATATCCTTCAAATTTATCCACTTTTCTCAGAAGTTAACAAAGAATGTTAATGTAAATTCTACATTTCTTAAATATTACTATTCAGAAGGGAATTTCTAGCTTTTTTGCCATGGTTATGTTATATATAATCATCTGCATGAAAATTATTTTAAATTATACTAGGATTATATTTATTTCTCTTACAAATTTCTGATTATTTTCAGGTGGCAAATTTTACTGATAAATATGGAAACTTATTTAATTAGACTGTGTAATTTTTGAGTTGTATTATAGCAATATAATGCAATTCTACAGAAGCAGGAAAATAAATGAATCTTTGAGGAATGTCAGATAAGGCCCTCTGACTGTGAGCTCTTGAATTCTTACAACCAGGAAGGTTACAACCAGGAAAGCCTATTTGTTATTAAAACAGGCAATCATTAATAGTTCAAGCAAGTAAAGTTAGAAAAGTGAAAATTCCCTTTTAAAACAGAAGCTCATCCAAAATATCTACTTCAATTAGTTCCTAAACCTCACTTGTAACTGTCAAGACTTTCATGGAATTAGTACTAAAAAGTTATCAAGAAGAGCCTGCTGTATGTTTAACTAGGATATAGATGCAAAGAGAGGCACATCACTGCAGTGCATAGGAAAGGCTGGAGAACAACGGTGAGCAGGCTCTCACATGGGGGCCCGGGGTGCGATATTCCTGTCAGTCGCTGTATTAATACAAGGGAAGCCCACTTAATGAACTGCTGAGAACAGAACAGAGGCACTATGAGAATACATTTTGTGTTTACCAGACTATAAAATCTGCAATAAGATCCCAGAATCCGCTTAGATGAATAAAAGTTAAAGGAAATAACCTTGCAGACATACAAACTCAGTAACAAAGTAGGAAATAAAACAAACAGTTCCCCAGAAAAATTTCTGAAAGATTGCTTTGGCAAAAGCCACAAAATTTGACTCATCATCTACAAAAAGTGATAAAGTAACGCAAACTACAAAAGATAATTTCCTAAAAGACTTGAAACACTATAACAATTTTCTTGTACAACGACAAAAAAAATAAGAAGGATGAAGAAAAATCTTGGAAAAGGATGTGATTTTATTCATTTTATTAACCAAGCAATATAAACTTGAATTATATCACTAAGTTTATTTGCTACTTACTCATCTCTAAGTGTCTTACACTAATAAAAATAAAATCTCAAGTGTTTTATAAAAGTAATGGCTCTGAAAAAAATTGCTGAGAGTTTTCTTTAATATCATATAAGTTTCTTTTTATTTTTCTGCCTTTGGGGATGAAGAAATGATATGCAAGATATTAACTGTAATGTGGACAGTGTAATTATTACCACCAAATTAAAATAAACATAATCTTCAAGATGTTGTAAGTATCCTAAAAAGGAAAAGAACACTGAAAATCTGTAACTATTGAGGACTGGATGGTACGGTATGGCCCTTGCTGTATGAACTTCTCTTCTATCTCCATTTCCTTCTGACAGATCATGCTTCCAAAGTGAAATAAATTTAAAACAATTTTCAACTGATTGGTAGCTTTTTAAACACAGTACACCTTGAAGAAAATCATTTACATAAAGTATTTCAAGAGTTACATTGCTCAGTTAAAAATCAAAGTAATGACCCCAATAAGAGATTCCTGAATCACTAAGTAATTTCAAATAAATGAAAAGAGAATGAAAGGCATTTTTCTCAGTGGATGATAGACTCCTGATTAAATCTTCTGACACTAAAGCAGGCCTTGTAGTCCTAACAGCTCATTTCAACTAAGGTCATCATGAAAAGAATGATTATCAAATAAATCCAATCAGAAAAGACTCAAAAGTTTTCAGAGCCTCCAGTTCTGTAA
The DNA here is from genome assembly GCF_000247695.1 of Heterocephalus glaber. The sequence continues at coordinate 25,558,112 of NW_004624743.1, forward strand.
GATTTCTAGGTACCCTGATTGACAGTCTTATAAAACATAAGGATAATTAAACTGACATAAAAATCACTACCCTGCATAAATCCTAAAAGCAGTTTATCTAACCTTTTGATCCTTAGAGAACTCATAGCTGTCCTAGCATCTGTTCCTACTCAGCATCCGATGACCTTCATAAAAAGATTAACACCCAACTATCACACCCAGCATCGTCTACACACATAATCCACATCTTCCACAGTACCAGGGCTGCGCTAATTATGCAGATAATGCTTTGGCTGGAACTGACTCACAGCAACTACAGTCTTTTCCCCAGGCATGAGATAGAACTGAATAGGCCTTCCAGAAAGAAGCTTTGTGATAGTGAGATAAAATTTAAATCGTTCCTTTAAACCATAGAGCCCTGAATATTAACATAGCATTGACAGTGTTTAAATTTCAAGTGGCTTCATAAAATTGAGTGGTATTTTATAGAATTTCAAATCATGTACAAAGTACTATGTAATGTAAAATATGCAATTATTTTCAAATTACCACTGAAACTTACTGATAAAAAGAAAAAAACTAGTCATATAAGGAAACAGCTTCCACAGGCTTTGTCCCAAGTAGAGGTGTTCAGACTATTTATCGTGTGTCCCTTTAACATTCTGACTATTTTGAAGGCAACACACACACATCTTTGAGTACCTGCAGCTCTCCCCAGATAAGGCCCTCTTCTCTATGAGCAATGGTTACTTTAGCCAAAGCAGATATGTTCACATGAATTTTCTTGTAAGACTCCTCATTCCATAAACATTTCTCACTCAAAAATCCAGAAGGAAATTTTAACTATTTGTGTCATATTACAGGTGGAAAGACAAAAATCCAAGTAATATACTAAGCAGATCTTATTAAAAAGTTATAACATAACAAACAATATACTTAAATGTTCAAATTCCTTAACAAGTTTTTAAAGTGATATCAAAAAAATGTAACAGTTCAGCTTTTATTGTTGTTTTCCTATATATATGATTTTTACTTTGTCTTGTTCTATTTTAAATGAACACAAATTATCTGGGAACCACCTATTTTGATGTAGGGAAATATTTATGTGAATTGCCAAAAAAAAAGACCTAGTATCTATTAATTTCCATGCAGAAAACACAAAGAGAAATGGCCACATCCTGTTTCTAAAAATTACCATCTCTTTTTTTGACCCTCTTTTTTCTTCCACCTTATTTTTCCAAAAATCTTTAACATGACAAGGTAATCTTATATTGGAGTTTTAAGGGGACCTGACCAGCCTGTCAGACGAAAGTACCATATTAACTACACTCATGTGGCACCGTGGGAACCTTGGTTTTTATCATTTTGATATCCTCTCCAGGGTTTCAATCTTCTCTCTTTGAGTTCAATCATGCTCTGTGATGTGCTGCTCCTACATGAGGATGCGAGAGTATTTCTATTTAAAAATACACTTGGGGAGGGGGGTGTCAGGCACTACTGATTGAGAAGGCATTCCGTGATGATCCCTATTTTCAGTTAAAATGCGCACTTACAGTTTCGGATTTAACACTCCTGCCTTTGCAGTCAGACAGTCATTTAGCTGGAGTCAATCAAGCGTATGATTAGAAATAATAACTCACAAGCAATGAATTCAAAAAGATTAGATCTTTGCCGAAATGCACAAGTACAGCATCCCATTATGCGTCCTTTCCTCTTGGGTTTCTCGAGAGCAGACCAAAAAACAAACAACAAAAAAATCCTCTTGCACTCTAAAAGCTGGCTTCACTTAAAATCTGATTAATCACTCTTCTATCATATGATCAGAAACCTCAGTCAGTTGGAGATACAATCGGTATGGGCGGGAGTATTTTTTCCATCTTTTCTTTCCTTCAGTTATGACAACAGCTATGTTTTACATTGAATGAACGGGTCAGAAGCTGGACAACCTTATTTTACTTACACAGAATAAGGACAATACAACATGATTAAAGCTCAAAGCTGGTTAATACCCAAACAACAAAGAATCATTTTCTGTTTGTAAACTATTCTTCGGATTATATTTCACTTTGGGATCTATTAATTTATTTAAGTAGGTGGTTAAAGGTAATCAGAGAAACTATGTACAGAATTAATGTTTTTTATTGACACCAGTAACCAAGTTCAATCAAATTTTTTAATGTAGTCCCTTTGATCGAGTCAAAATAATTTAATTTCACTAAGAAAGTTTGAAGAATTACAATAAATTATAAGAATTTTGTATTATGCGGTGCTTTATCTTTAATCAGAGCACATAGAGTACAACTCATCGTCAATAGTGTTAGTTGCTAGGTAGAATGATTCCAATGGAAAAAAAGATTGACAAAGATGATAAATATTTTGCTTTACAATGTGATACAGAGGGGATGGGTTGGTTTGCCTTCACAGCTATGCTTGGTTTATGCTGCACTACACACAGCAGCACACATCCATGACAATAACATAATTCATACAAATGAGGATAGCAGAGAGCAGCCAAGGATTTGACAAATTTCTGCAGATAAATCCCAAGGCTGAATAAACCACATTGGTAACTAGGAGTGGATGAGATATATATAAGGTCTACATACACTCTCTTTTTAAAAAATAATAAAAACACTCCAAAGCTTTTATGTTATAAAAACAACAACAACAAAAACAAATAGAGCCACATTTAAGTTCCTACTGGAAAACATCTTGCCAATTAAGAATTTTCCAAATAATAGTATTGAGCAATTAGTTGTGCTAATCGAGGCTTCTTTATGTAAAGATTAGCCATGCTAATTATAAGTTATAGTATTAGAAAATGCCACTGAGATGTTTTAAAAGCCAATCCCTTTTTATTTAACAAACAAAAATCACATTTTAAAGAATTTAAATAATATTTCGGATGAATTCGGGTGCTTTTGACTACATCTGAGAGTAGCCAGACCTAATATCTTCATTTTCTTCTAGGAGCCAACAGGGGATCAGTTTCTACATTTTCTGCCTAATCCTTTGATTGAAAGATAGAAGGCAAATCAGGAATCTTATCTATGGAAGGATCACCAAGAAACAAACCTAGGCTTTTTGCATAATGCATCTCTCCATGTTGAACCCAGAGAACATTCTGACTCAGCCAATACTGCTACCCTTACCATTACCTTACCATTAACTTTCAATCCATAAAAAAGTGAACACACACATACACACACAGAGAGTCTCCAAGTCTCCAACAAAATACAGTTTAATTCTTGGTCTTACAGAAAGGCACCCACTTAATGTAAGTGGACCCATGAAATATTTGTGGATTTTTGAAAAGAAGAAGAGAAAGAAAAGACAGTATACTATTTACTATCTTGTATTCATTGTATTAACAAAGATGTGCTGAGCTCCTACTATGTACCAAGCCTATTCCAGGCACAATATCATTATGTGCATAATACATATGCAATCCAAAGACTGCATATTTAATCTTTTTTGCATATTTAATCTTAATTAGCAATTCTCCTATTTCTTTTGAACAAGTAAGGCCACAGAAGGAAAATTTGAGGCTTTCAGTGCTAATTCAATAAGATATTCTTGATGTATTCCAGTTATTTTATGTTGGTAAGAAAATGTGTGAGCATGAAATTCATTTTAGACAAAATTCATTAAATGAACTTGTGACATTCTCATGCACTGTTTTTTTCCCCTCCATTTCCAAACTAATTGACAGCACTTGAAAACAGTGATTCAGCTTCTGCATGTCATATGATTCCTAGGGACTTTAGCTATATTCCTCAGGCCAGGAGACTGACAAATCAAAAGATAAGAAGTACCTCTCAGCTTGAATCAACTGAAATGTGTCAGAAAATACATTTGGCATAATCTTCAGAAATGTCAGGTTTGGCGATGACAGGATAGGCACAGTTTTCCTGACAGTTTGAGCACACCAAAGTTTCAGAGTCCAACTTAGAATGAGGAGGGAAAAAGCCACTTTCATCTGCTATTTTGGAGGAAACCACTGCATGCAACAAAAGGAAATGTATGACATGCCACTTGAGTCACTGACAAAGATGTTATAAAGGGCTTGAATGCCTAATTAATGAAACCCACGACTTGGAAAGTGTCCACTAAGATTATAAGGATTAAGACATCTTTTTGTATGTTTATTTATGCAAACCACCCTACCTGCTCTTCAAGGGATGTGCTCAGCCTTATTCCTTTCAAATTCCAACATCCCTTATGCCCATGGGGCACTTTTATAAAAATGTGTCAAATGAGGGGATGAACCAAAAGCATCATGCAAAAGTGTTGAGAAGTCAAAACTCAGGTGAATATATTACATGACATATCTCTACCTGGCATGGCATCCATTAGCCTTGGCAAATAAAATTTGTTAAAAATCAAAGCCAAATGAAACACAAGAAGGCAATGCTAGTTTCTGTCATGCTCCTTTCTGAAGTCTACATGAGTTCAACTGTCCTCTAACTTCCATCACCACTGTCCTTCCCTCCACCCAAAGACATGCATGCAAACTCATGACACAAAAAGGGGCAACAGTAAAACAGCTTAATCAGTTCTCCAAGACGCATTACAAGGATCTAAGGCTCACGTTTCTACCTCTGGCTACAAAACTCTGACTCCTCCAATTTTCCATTTGAAAATAGATCTCCAAAAGAAATCAGCCGGAGGGCACTAGATGGCTGTGGATCTCAGCCTGAGCACCATGGGCTGACAATCACAAACCCCACTGAGCTTCTCAGACAGGCCGAGCAGAGCGCCTGACTCACACACATTCCCTCCAGGTCCTCTAACAACTTTAGTGCTGTCAACCTTCATTTGATTTTCATTTATAAATGAAGTTGCCGAAATCTGCAACAATAAAAACTATTGATAAAATCTTTGTTAACACTTGGCATCTCTCATTTTCTAAAAAACAAAAACAAGATCCCCATTCAGCCAACTCCTAATTGTGCTGGCCACGTTTCATTTACTTTCACCACCAATTCAGCAGCAATCTGTCAATATTTGTACCATAAATTACCAGATACTCTTCATTACTTATCACAAACTAATTGTGCATTTATGTATTTATGAATGCTAGACACTGAAAAAGGCTAAAAATTATTTCTTTATAGCCTAAGTCTATACCTATAGTCTCCCAAATGAAAGAAGTATAAAGTCAATTAAAATAGATGGTTTTAAAAAGTACATTTATCTGACTTAATATGGATCTTGGATTTTCAGCATGGCTTCATAATCCTTTTCTTTTTCAAGGGAGCAAAGTCAAAATTTTTTCACTATATTGCACAAATGTGACATAATGTAATATAGGACAACCATGCAAAAATATCCTTATCCTACTATATTCCAAGAGCTAATCATTTCAGGATATGTATTGTTCAGTGAGTATTTATTGAGCACACATTTGTGCTCTCACCATGCTTGGTTAAGGAAGAAGAGTAGAAGAAAACACAGCTGGATTTTCCCTACTGCTTATTTAGAGGTTAAAGGAGAAACAGAAGACCAAATAACTATATTATAAAATAATTGGTAAAATAATAGTTTTGTATGCAAAACTTCTGGTTCGTGGATAAAAGAATAACTAATATGGCCTGAGTTTTGGAGAATAAATAGGAACAATTAGGTGGAGAAAAGGGATAAGGCCATCCCATACTTGGATCATCATGTGCAAATGAGGGTGAGAAAGCACAGAACTTTGTCAGGCAAAGAAAAGTAATTTGCGATATCTAGAAAATAATGGGTGGAACACCAATGGTAAACAATATGCTAAGGTGGGGCAGTAAAGTAAAAAGTCACCCTTTAGGAAATATGGAGCAATCCAATGATGTTAAGCAAAACAAAAATGTGCTTAGATTCATGTTTTTGAAGGTAATTATGGCACACTGGCTTGGCAGAAGTTAACTAGCAGAAAATGGACCAATGGAGCAGGAGTAAGGGAAAAGAGAGACAAAGAAGCTCTAAGGAGAGGGGGCTGGGGGTTGGGAAGCCAGCTTCTAGCTCCAGCCTTGGCAGCACTGACACAGGTTCTTGCCCCAGAAAGCAGGGCTGGGCCACATGTGCCCAGAGGTTCCTGTTCATCTCCCTCGGACAGCACCTGATTCTAGAGCAAAGGAAAATAAAATGCTGAAACGTCCTTTTTCCGTCATCTCAACCGAAAGAATCCAACTAAAACAATGCTGGCTATTTAAGGTCAACAAAATTCAGTAACTGATTATGTGTGGGAAGCCTTGGAGTAAAAGGATTGAGAGACTACGTTTTGGGACTGGCCAAATCTGAATAATATCCAGGTTGCACCCCTCTGAGCTGCCTGACCTTGAAGGAGTTAGTTTCCACTCTGTTTTCTTACAAGTAAGATAAGAATGATATCTCATTTATTGCTTGTTATGAGGGTTAAATGATCAGTAAACTAAACAACATAATTATCACCATCATTAAATTATGATGGATAAAATAATGAGGGATTAAAAAGAAGGAAAGGAATCTATCTCAGGTACTATTTTTGGTAGATTTTAGTTGATATTAATGTGAAAGAAGAAACAATCTAATGTAAATTTGGTTTTAAATGAGCTATTTTTATGAAGAAGAGAGATTTGGTGTTGGAGATAGAGGCATGTAGAGAGGAGATAATACCCTCTTCTGATACTTGATGTTCCCTTTATTTGCTAATTTCTAGAACTACTAATACACCTCATATCATTCTCTCAATTTGTTATTGAATATATAGCTGCCAAAAAAGACTCCATTTTACATTTTACCTCCTCTTGTACCAAGGTGATGAATTATTGACCAATGTGTCATAAGCAGAATTTAGTATAAGGGATCTTTTAGAGGGAAGGACATGCTCTTCATTCTGTCTCAGAACCAAAGCATTAACAACCACCACGAGCCATGGGCAATGAGGACACAGGCCACATAATAAGGAACAGCAGAGTAACAGAAATCTCAACTGCTTTACTATCGCCTTTGGCTACACAAAATCATGTTGGAAACTTTTAGTAAAATAGGCTCTAATATCTTGAACTAATTGCTGGGTTGGGCCCAGCCTCTGAATATTTGGGTGTAAGTATTAAAAGCTTCCCAGATGAATAAAACCATGAAGCTTAGACTTGATTTAATCACATGATTATCATTCCATTATATTGTTTAGTATCTGATTCAGTCGAGAATTATGCTAGAATGGTCTAACTAATATAAAAATAATAATAATGCTGGCGCAGCTCCTTCCAACACAACTTACTATATTCGCTAACATAATACTTTCAAAAGCACTCTGAGGATAATATTATTATTTTTCTTTTATTTCTTAGAAAACTGAGGGGGACTGAGCTTACTTAGTAATGGACTCGGAGTCTCAGAAGTTAGCATCCAACTCCAGAACTAAACCTAAGACCGCGCTCCTCACTACCACTCAGTGCTGCCTCTCCAGCTGTGGCCTGCGTCCTTCTGTCTCATCTACAGGTGTGCTTGTGAGCAGCGAGCTGGTGGGACAGGAAGCAGAAGGAGGAGGTCACTGGTACTATTTAAAACTAAGTGCTCTGAACAACTAATCAGCTTTAGTTTGGGGTCCTGTGATTTGGTTGCTCAATAATGGACCTAAATGAAAGTTACTTTCACTTAACCACCATGCAGAGCTATTTAATAATAAGCATTTACATTTGTTTTCAAGCCAACTTCTCTCTGATGTACATCCAAAAAGGTACCAAGTTCAGATTAAATTCCAAAACGTCAGCAGAGCAACAAATCCTCACCTATATTCAGCTTCCTGGCTCAGAAGTTTAAATCAATCATGTGAAATGCATAGAAAAACTCTCTTTCTTTCCCGATGTTTAATGATAATTTATGACCCTAGAACATTTGTAAATTTAACAGCCCATCAAAGTGTCTGAGAGCACACCAGTTCTGAGGACTCATTAAGTGACATTAAACATAACTTTCCATGAAGTACTGTACAGCATGAATGAGGGGGGAGACTGGTGAACAGCAACTACTGCATAATTTATTGTTTGTAATTCTTCCTTATTACTTCCAAAAACATTTTTAAAGAGAAACAGCCAGTTACCAAAACAAAGTTCTTCACTACTTTGCCAATACTATAAATCAGAAAGATAGAAAAATCATTCATGATTCCAAAGATGTACTAATTCTTTCACCTGCCACCCAAAAATCACAAGGAAGAAGGTTTGTGGCAAAACCTCATAGAATTTAAAAATTAATTTCTCTAAACAGGGTTATTTTTTTAACTTGCCTCCCTGCCAAATCCCAAAGATTGTCAGTAAAATAAAACCAAAAAAATACGGAACTATTTTTTCCAGGATCCAAGTGAGAGTGCTGCCTACCTCAGCCAACTCACAGACTTAAAATAGGACTTTTTGGGTTCTGGAAACATGCGAAGAGTTCAGATCTGAAGCAGAGTTTTACCCAACAAAACCGAATTTTACAATACCACTAACAGCTTAATTTTGTCAAGGCATTCATTCTATTCATTCATTAATAAGTAAAAGTAGGACAGTGATAAATGCCGCAATTGAGAAAATATTATTTATGTTTTTAAATGTGACTACAGGGCCAGGGATTTAGCTCAGTGGTTCCACTGCCTGCCTTGCAAGTGGAATGACCTGAGTTCGATCCCCGGTACCAAAAAAAAAATGTGACTACAGACTAAGTTATAAAGGCAAAAGTCAATGGTCAAAGTTTAGCATACTTACCTCCATAAGATGCAACCCAATGAGATAGCCAGGAACATCACATAACTTTCATAGCTTTCATTCTTCATTCTAACTGCAGACTTAATAGAATTGAAAAGTTTAACTATCAGTATGCTAAACATAATAATTATGCTGACAGCACAAATTTTACTGTAAAGTAGGTCACTTATTTGGCTTAAGTCTCACTTGAAAGATTGATTTTTCCATCTCTTTCTGGACCCGTGGTCCAGCACAGGTGTTTGTCTTCCTTTGCCAAATGCCACACTTCACTTTTACTAACGTTGTTGACTGAAAATACTCTCTCCATAAACTTCAGTAACTTAGTAGTGACTACCTACAGCATAAATAGTTTTCCTGAATGAAAGTAAAATCATAGGATTAGCACCATCATAAATGAGCAGCTTCATTGAAAAGGAACCCACCAAAGTCACAAATGACCTGCGCTAATTCATTTCAGTAGTGCTCTTACATGTAAGTAACAATACTCTACATGTAAGTATCCCGGCAAAATTAGTGTCTGCTGTATGTGAAGTGTTAGTTGTTTACCTTTAAAACTTTCTTTCTGAACTTTATTCAAAAGGTAGAATACATTTTCATAAAGACTGTATTTTATATATAAATATTCAACTTGACAACTACTTAATATAGGTAAAGCCAAACAATTCAAAAATAATTGTAATGATTTTTACCAGGTTAATTTTACTGTTTGCATAGGTTTTCTGTGACTTTTATCTGGCATGCATTGCACTGGCCCTAACACAACTCAAAATTCAAACACCTAAACAGTGCTGAGAGACTTTTTCAATGGAGAAAAAGGAAAACTCCCACCGAAATAATTTCTAAACTTATGCTGCTGGAATTAGTATGTAAAATCCCACTCAGAGCTAACAAGTAAGGAAGTATTATTATTGCTGAGTAGCTAGTTATTTGACTCACTGGAATGAGTTTAGTCTACTGTCCTGACTTCATTTGCTGGCTGGAATCAACTTAATTTGGCAAGTCTGGTCAAATTTTCTTACACACTTTTTTTAAAAATAATTATCAGTAAATTAGCAAGAACATTAAACTCACAATTAACCAATTTCTTTGCACACATTTGTACAAAACAGGACCAAGATAAATGAAACAATATAATCACCAGGAAACACATTTTTAATCTTTCCAATGACTAGTACTAATTTGTATAAACTATGTGTTACAATTTTAAGCAATTCATTCACATTTAAAAGTATAATTGTAATTCCTTATTAATTGGTGTTAAGTAAGAATTACCAGATTATTCCAAAGCTAATATTTCATAATACCAAGCATATGCAGGTTGAACAGTCATCTAAAATTAGCTTATTCACTGTAAAATAAAGATTGAATGTTAAGGTATAAAATTATTCTAAATCCCCAAACACACCAGAACCAATTGTGAAATTAAATGTGACACTTTCCATAATTCAAACTACAGTACTTGATTTTTGTATTTCTCCTCAGCTACCCCTAAATTAAATTAGTCTTACGGATGACAACTCAGAAATCGCTGTCTTATTACTATGATTTTCAAATTTTAATAAAACGTATAATTCAGTGGTACCCAGGTAAGTTGAGTTTCTTAAATTATAATATAGATTATATATAGGTTTCATAGATAGCTCAATGCCACAGCTACAGACACAGTAAAAGCCAATTTCTTCACCATTTTAAGAATGTAGATAAATTCTTGCATCCCGACCTTGTTTAATGCACTGTGACAGATGATCACTCACAGAAGCAGAATCATAGGAACTGACATTGTTGAGCTAAGCTTTGCTTTTTTTTGTTTTTTTTTTTTTTGTGTGTGTGTGTGTTTTTGGTACCAGGAATCGAACTCAGGACCCTGCGCTTGCGAGGCAGGCGCCAGAATCACTGAGCTAAATCCTCGGCCCAGCCTTGCTATACCTATGTCCTGGCATGAAATGGAAGCCCCCAGCCAATTAAAATGCATAGTGTATACAACTGGTAGACAATAGCTTTGGTGAAAGCAGCGCTGCCAATTAAAACTCTTAAATATACAGAAAGCAGACAGCAGCCTTGTTGGCCTTAGAGCTCCTACTGGGTGCTTTCTCCTCAAAAAATTTCTGCCTGGTGTTACATTTATAATAAACAACTTCAAAGAACAAGCTTATTAAACTGCCTGTTTCAGCAGTACTTTCAACACACTGAAATTTGGATTTGGTTCTGACTTTTTAATCTTAGAGAAAGACATTTCAATATTTCAAACAGCATTTTCTTCATAATCACAGTTGGCAGAGCCCTGAACAAAAAAGAACAGACTCCCAGACCATTCCCACATCATTCTGCCTCACCAATTTAAAGCTACAAATTAACCCCTAAACTGTCCTTACAGGTAACAGTACCTCCTCATGGCTACTACTAGAAGATTTTGCATAACATCAATAGGCTGCAATGATTCCTGAAACTTCATTCACTGTTTTTTTCCTATTAAAATCATGTACCACCTTTACAGTCATTTTGTCTGTAACACTGAAGTAGTTTGTTTCCATGTTTCATTTTTCTGTTTGTTAGGTTGGTGGAATTAACATAAAACTATTACTAAAGAGAAATACTAGAGTATCTAAATGATTTTATTTGAGTGTTCAACTCCCCTCTTCCCCCAAAATGGGGATGAAACATTCATTTTCTCCACATAGATTTGATAATAAATGTTATTTACCCACTTTATCACTTGAGGAATTGTCACAGAGGGAAAGGTTAGCATGTAAATGCCATTATCAGAGTTACCTTCAACTAAATCCAAGTTGAGCCTTCAATAGCTAGTACCTTTACTGGTCACTTATCACACACACCAAAAATAACTTGAAATGAGAGTAAATTAGCAGTTAAAGAGCGTTAAGCCAGTTTCTGTGTCATAACGTACCAATTCTCAGCAGTAATACATTTATATATATTTAACTGGAATGTGTCATTTAATGAATTATATATTTTATATAATGACAAATGTCATTTTCAATAATCAATGGTGTTTACACAAGCTGCAAGCATTTGTGACGGGGTTTTTTTGCTGTTGTTTTTTTTAGCTAGAAGAGATAAGCCCTATTCATTAACACTGATCATTGTCATTTATGAAATGCATTTATTTTCACCATCAGAAGTATACAGTATTTAATTTCATGCCTATGTCATTACTCAATAAGAATGAAATAAAGTATCGACATTAATTGGGCTATGTCTACAGTTACCCACCATTTAAATAATAAAAATTAATGCTTACTAATGTGTTACTATATGCCATACACAGAAATAACCACTTCATGTATACTGACCCAGTGCTATCTATACAATAACACTGGGAGGTAAGTAATGTTATCACCCCTATTTTACAGATAGGCAAAACAATGGATCAAATTCAAGAACTTGCCTAAGAGTGCACAGCTAGTAATTGGCAGATAAATGTTTCTAGAGAACTTTAATTCTAAAAATAAAATAGTAGGCTTATTAAGTTATGCCTGTGGTAGCAATTTAGAAAGTAAATGTTAGACATAGTCTTAAAAACATATTAGCACAGAAAATGAACTCCAAACCAGGATAACTGAAATAAATATTTTGCATAAATCGAGTACTTCTTTCTCCACTTCCCCCAATTCATGCATTATGAAAATTTGCCACCAGGTACATGGAGTATTTCAAATGTTTCTTTTTGTTTCCTACTTAGACTACAAGCTATTCAAGGTCTGAAAAAGCAGCCAATTTATACATTATTTAAAATGCCACAGCATACTGTACCCGAGAACCTTTGATAAATACTAAAATATTACATCGACAATGAGTAATGGCAACTGAACCCTAAATTACAATGGAACTCAAAGATGAGCTATGAGGCCAAAATAAAATAGATCTAAGTCCCAGTCAAGTCGTCACTCATTCACTCTTTCGAAGCCTGTGAAAAGAGAAGGCCTTACCTAGGACAAATGAAGGCAATATTTTTGAGGTTTGGGAAAGATATCACTTCTGATCATTATTACAATACTAAAATCAAATCATACATGGAAGACATGAGAACAGAAGGCTGGATAAGCAACCTCACATGATTATTTTATTTTCCGCATATACAGAAAATAAATGGGAGGGGGCTAGCCCATTATTTAAAACTATAATTTGTAGGAGTTCTAAGTGATTTCTTAAAGTCTTAATTATTTGCCTCTAGAAAATGGAATGAGAGTAGGAAGGACAATTTTTCAAAAGTTTTATAACTCTGAACGAATTTTGTACTGTTTGAAAATTGATATATATACATTCTATTATCTTAATAAAACTAAAGCTTTAAGTGTCAATCTGCACTCAATAAAAATTGCAGAACTTAGCAAATTCTTAGTAATTTTAAATATTAAAGAATTAATATATAATTCTGAATCCTGATTCTAAGTAATAAGCCAAGGAGAAAATTAGAAATGATATTTTTAAAATACATTATGCTCTGTCCTTTCCATATACAGTTATGCATTTTCTAACAACAGGAATATGTTATGGGAAATGAATTATTTGGCGATTTCTCCTTGGGCAAACATCACAGAGTGCACTTACATGAACTAAGACTGCAATGACTCATTAGACAATACAGTATTATGGGACTACTGTCAAATCATTAACTGATCATCATTATGTGGCACATGACTGTATATGGAATACATGGAAAACATATACATATATGTTGCATTTTAGGGCAGTGGAACTAATATGCATGATGCTATAATAGTAGATACATATCATAAATTTTCCTAAACCCATAGAATGCACAGTATCAAGAGTGAATCTAATATAAACTATGAACTTGGGTAACATGACATGCCAGTGGAGATTCATCATTTGTAATGAATGTATCCCTCTAGTGGGAGACGACAATGATAGAGAGAGCTGTGCCATGTGGACAGGGGACTTACAAGAAATCTCTACACCTTCTGTTCAATTTTTCTTTGAACCTTAAACTGTTTTTAAAAATCAAGCATTTCATAAATACATATACATCCTGTTTTCATATATGTATATGGAATATGTATACATATATATGGAGGTATATACATATTTATGTATACAGTTTATATACGTGTATATTTATACATGTGTCTTTTATACACATACACATAATAAACATAGTTTTTCTGGCCACTAAACAAAATCTACTGTTTTGTATGGAAATACAAGAATTAACCTTTTCCTAGAACACAGATGGAAATGAAATAAGAAAGTGCTATCAAAACATTTATTATGTACCTACTTTTCTATACAAAGAAGTATAATCGAAGGTGTGGGCATATATATTTTCCTAGCAAAAATAAAAGATAAATATTTATTTAACCCCCTTAAATTGTCTCTATAACATAAAATATTTTGACAATCTTCAACTTAGGGAAAAAAATTGACAATTCATATTAATTTTCCCCTACAAAGAAAATGGAGGGGAAAAATAAAATTATCAAAAAAGCTTATCAAGGCTATTGTAGAGGTCTGCCTTCACAAGATAATGCATGTATTTGAATGCTGTGGATTTATTTGAAATTTCTTAGATAGCTGCTTTCCTCCACTCCTCCACTGCTGCATAAGTAGCTAGGTGCCTGGTTCCTAAGGGAAACAAGTCAGGCAGCCATTTTAGAAGCCCTGAGCCGCCTGTCCCAGAGGCTTGGATGAGAACTCCTGGCCTCACAGCACAGCCCCTGGCCACTAGGAATCCAGTGCCTGGTGAGAAGGAAGTACAAGCAAGTCACAGCATTTTAGAAATGATGGTTAATCTTATTCACTCTCCTTTTTTCCCTCCTACTCTCTCCCCTCTCCTTGCTTTCTCTGTTTAATGATTTTGTCTTTTTTTGTCTCTATTTCATTCTGTTCTTTCCTTTTCTGTTTACTTGCTCTCCATTACTCCCTTCTCCAATCTATGTTTTCCTCTCCTCTAACACATTTCATTTATTTAGATATTGCACCCTTTCACAATAGACCTTGACATATAAAAATACATAAAAGATTACTTCAGCAAAATTGCAGCAACTAGAGTAGTTGAACAAGACTAGCAAACCTTCCATCCTGTCAATGTGCTTTTTTCCTTTACTCACACTATTCTCTACTTTCTTTCTCACTTATTCTCCACTCCATCATCAATTCTCCCTCTTCTTTGTTCTCATTTTTTACTACTCAAGAACATGCTTCATAATAAACCAAGCAGTCTACAAGCTTTTCCTTTATGTAAAATTTCACCAAATTTTTTCCAGAGAATATATTCCTTGTCCATTATAGGCTTATTAAGGAAAGGGCAATTGAGAAAATGTATTTAAAATAAACGGTCTTCTAGAAATACTTTTCAACCATTCCCAGTGTCCATTATGGTTGTTGAAGTAATTCACTGGAAATACTTTCCTAATCTACTCAGGTATCCAAAAATATTTTATTTAAATTAAGTTAAAATTATCCTTTCAAAATAACTTGGCCAAGATGACATTTTAGAAGTCATCTCATAATTCAGTAATTTTTCTACCTATGCATTTAATCTGCCCTAAACGCATTCTCATTACAAGTGGGCTTTTGTGTACAACACAGAATATTTTCCATTTCTCGCTTCCAATAAATAGCACACATAAATAGAGCAAAGACTTTCAGTAGTCTACACAACGTTAATTTCTTAAGTCCATTCCATGTTTTAAAAAATTTCTTCCTGCTTTCATCATTATCAGGTCAAAACTCATGGTCCTTTTCTGAAATGAACTGCTCTTCCAAAAACATTATAAATGTGGTTTTCGTGACAAATTACACGTGTACCAGCCAGTTCTCCTTAAGAGCCAGGAGCAGACATGCAATTCAGCTGCAAAAGTCCAATGTGCTGATTCTTTCCCCCATCCTGGGGAAATCCCCGACAACTTGCCCCGGAAGCCCCAAGAAGCAGCTTCGCCCTAGCCCCACCGGCATAGCCCCCACTGCCTCACTGCGTGGCTACACATTACTTCTGCTTTTCTAACTTTTCCACTTCTGAGCACCATCAATTATGCACTGCAATAACAGAGGCCTGGCGAGGCAGTGTAACATAAAGGCCGATTATGATGATAAATAATTTAAACACCTGCACACCATGTTCCTTTTACCAGTGCTAGAGACCAGTGCTGATGCAAGGTTCAAACGTACCAGAATGACCAGGCTGGGGACAGCCCAAAGTGCATTTACCTGTGAACTTCCTGTCCACTGCCCATGGTGTGGAAAGGGGTGAAACGAACTGCTCACAGCGTACTCACATTTGCAAACAATGGGTAAGAATCATGGAGGTCACAGATCCAAATAACATTCATTCATCCATTTGCTTATTCAGTCCAAGAATTACAGGGAACAAAATTTATTGGTGGGTGATATTTTTAATCTTCCAGTAAATAGTAAACCATTCACATACAAAGTTTTTAAAAAGGCAGTTTCCATATAAGGTTATTCAAGATTTAACAAAATACAAACTTGGCAAGCTCTTTACCACACAGCATATACATTTGTTTAATGATAAATTATAATTGGGATCTGGCAGGGATTACACATATAGTACAAGTCCCTAGCCTGACTCTTACTTTTAAAACAATGCCTTACCATCTCTAAACTGTCATCCAGAAACTATTCAGGCCTCTTTATTAGCCTAGTTTTTAAACTGTGATTTGAAGAAACTTTCATACGTTCAAAACCTGCAAAGAAAACTAGTGTCCTTGCGCAATGCCCTCGGAAGTTCAAACCTGAGAAACACTGATGTATCTAAATGCTGGGAGAATTTTGTTCCTTATCTACATAGAGAAAGATTTTTTTTTTCTCAAATTGAAAAGAAAAAAGGTGAAAGAAAAAATACAGTATTTCAAACTTTTAAAAATTCAGGTAACTATCTCAAATCTATTGATCACCTTTATGAAGATAATTCTCAAGACATAATGAAATATTTCATCAAAGTGTGGTGGCACAGGCCTCTAATCTCAGAATTCAGGAGGCTGAGGCAGGAGGATTGCCCTGAGTTTGAGGCCAGCCTATACTACATTTTGAGACCCTGTCTCAAAAAAAAATTTACGAAAGCATTTCTAATGCTTGAAAAGGTAGAACAACCCCAAACAGTCTATACAAGAATGAAAGGGAAATGAATAAAACTAGACACTACTAGGGATGTTGATAAATCAAACACTGACCTTAAAATACATGAGATTCAAAACAAAAGCACTAAATTCACCTCAAATGATGCTCAGCTTCACTTCGGGAATGAGACTTCCATTATCTAGAAATATTCCGAAATAATTCTGTAGTCTACATGAGAGATAATATTACACTTCTAAATGCAAACTGATGAAAACTCTAGGGGGAAAAACCATTTTGAACTGTGGTTTCCAGGAGGCTTCAGGTTTAGTCACATCAAATTAAAGGGGAGCAAAGCCTCTTAAAACAACATTCTTCTTAAATCGCATCCATATGATCTAGCAAATTGATATAGCCAAAGTCAATAAATCACGATGCAGGCTTTTTAATGTATGACTGCTTTTATTTTTGCTTTGAACCAGCTCCTTATAATTTTTAGCCCAAAGTTAGATGTATATTCTTGTCTAGGCAAAGCAAGCTACTTCTCACGTAAGGGCTCCCGCTTTTCACTGTCTCCCACCACCAGTGAGAGAAATTGCCCCCAACAGTTCAGCAGGGCCCAGAGCTGCTGTCGCTGGTTGCATCAACATGCAACCCATTAACTGCCTTTCAGCTGGCAGTATTTGAATTTGTAGATTTTTCACCACTTCTCGATGTGTGAGTGCTTCTTTTTTCTTAACCCCAGGGATTTCATTTTGTGCTGACACATACCCAAAGAGCAATCCCTATGAAACTATCCTTTTAAGGCAAGCATTTTGTGCACTCCTTAATGATGGGTGTTTAAGAGAAATAGTAATTATCATAGGTTTTGAACCTTAGGTAACAGACAGCCTCACAGTAAGAGGGTTCACTACATTTAAGACCAAACTCCTCATTAAGAAATGGAGATGTATCAACTCAGCTCTGTGCAGATAGACAAGGACGTCCGGGTTGGAAAAATCATTCGCCCTTGGGATGGCTGGTGTCAGGGCTGAGCCACCACTCAGCAAGGTCGCCCTAGTTTGTCCAGACTGTGAACCAGTGGAACTTCCTGTGGACAATTAAACCTAAGGGCCACTGGTTAAAAATATGATTAAAATCATCAATACTTAAAATACCATTCTCTTCTTTCTTATCCATTTTATGACTCAAGCTACCACATTAGATATTTTGTGTGCCATAACTGATGCTGAATCATAATTTCAGACAAACAGAATCAAAAGTTCTTAACTAATAGTAGCAAAAAAAAACCCCATGAAACATGGTTAAACCATAAAAACGTTTTAGATGTATGCCTGTCTGAGAGCATTATACATGTTTTGCACATACATTTATGAATCACTAAGCCTCTCGAAAGTTCCAGATAAATGTTACTATTAAATGAGAAAAAACAGAATCCTCACCCTCAAGATCCCATGACCTCAATCCTAATAACACCCAAGCATATGCATGTAAACGTTTTCTCATCCAGCTTCCCTACAAAGATGGCAAACAGAACTTAATATTTTATGGAGCACAAAGCACAAAGCACGTTCAAATTCAATACAAGGAAATGCTTTATCTCCCCCTTAATAGATTAATAATACAAAACAGTGAGAAACTTCAAAAAGCCATGCCACGCTTTAATCAAATGATATGTAAGTTTCTTCTGGACACCCTCAAGATATAAATGAAATAGGAAAATCAGAAATAAAGGACTGATTTGATTTATCTGCTTACCTTAAATTATTTGTTTCCAGAAGAGCTGCCTTTTCTCATTACATTATTTATTACAGCTAAACTAACTTGGAATATCTTATCCAATTTTTTCTCAAGATCAGATCATGTTCCCAAATATGGATAGCATAAGCCATGTACCTTGCATAACAACATTCCTATAGAAAGCTAACTCTCACGAAGACTGTCTAAAAGGGGAAAAGTGAGCTACGGGCACACACAGTCCCATCATAACCAGCTGTGAAGGTTACAAGTTTCTGGCAGAGGCATGGTATGCTAATACACCGCAATGATCTATAAACCATCAGAAAAAAAGCATGAAAAGTATTTAATGTTTATTTAGTTATTTATTTATTTTTTTAAAAGCAACTCATTCTTTTTTTTTTTTTCTTTTTTGTACCAGGGATTGAACTTAGGACCTTGCACTTGTGAGGCAGGCAGCAGAACCACTGAGCTAAATCCCTGGCAAAGCAAGCATTTCTGGTTTAAATCAAATGGATTTTAAACTTTCTGGTTTTATAAGAACATACTACTATAACTCTTTCTAAATATTGCCTGGTTTTTGCTTATTTTATTTTACTCGGGCTAGTAACGGCCATGACAAATACCTACATGCTGAACTAGGAAAAGATTCAATCCCTAAATTTTGCGTGGGAGACTTAAATTTCTTCTAGAAAGCCAATGACAGTGAGTTCATTACTGAGAATTTTCTTTTAGATAAAATATAACCCCCAAAAATAGAATCTTTGTAGAATTATAAGGAAAATCAAAAAAATACAGAAAAGATAAGACTATGACCAAATCCTCTTCAATCTTTAACCTCCCTCCCCCCAAAAAAATTTTTTTGTTAAATTCAGTCCTTTCACTCTATAATATCTAGAATGACCGGAAGTCCTGTGACTCTAGGTTGCTTCCAGCATCTGTCAAGAAAATCAGAAACTTAACTCCGTTCATGAGAGAATGCTAACAGAAGATGAATAATGCTTCAGAGGGAGAAAGCATACTATTAGAAATGTTTAAAACCAAATATTCAGAGAGCTGAAAGGCATTTTTGTGATTGCTATTGCTATTCAAATACAAGTAAGTGAATTTTTAAAATACAGAAATTAAAAAACAAGTTATTTTTAGTTGAAAGTCTTCAAAATGGAAGTATAATTATATATTATTCCTTTTTATATACACATTGTTGTTGTATCATTATTGTAATGAGTTTAAAATTAGAAAGTCAATTTTAAAAACCTAAACTAATAGTTCACTTTTTTAGGTCACTTCTGAATTTCAACTAGCTTCAATTATAAAGCCACCTTTAATGGTTTCTGCATTTCTATCCACCATACAGGGGATCTAGTTAAACCTCTTGATCTGACCTATATGTGAAATATAAAATAGTAGGACTAATAGGTACAGAGAATAAAACAGTGCATGCCAGAAGCGAGGGGTTGGGGAAATAGGGAGATGTTGACTAAAGGATATAAAATTTCAGTTAAGGGGAATAAGTTCAAGAGACCTATTGTATATCATGATGACTACATTTTTTTTTTTTGGTACAGGGGATCAAACTCAGGACCTTGCACTTGCACTTGCAAGGCAGGAAGCAGAAACACTGAGCTAAATCCCCAGCCCATGATGACTACATTTAATAGCAACATATTACATGCTTGAAAATTGCTAATAAAATAGATTTTAAGCAACATCGGTGCAAAAAAGAAGTATGCAAGATAACACATATTTTAAATAGCTTGCTTTAGCTGTTCACATTGTACATAAATACTAAATCATGTTGTATATGCTATCAATATATAATTTTACCTGTCAATTAAAAATACTGAAAAAAGAATAAAATAGAAAAAAAGTTACTTCCATGTGGCACATTGTACAGGAACATATTAACACTACTAACCGGGGATGTAGCTCAGAGGCACCGCACCTGCCTGGCAAGTCTAAGGTCCTGAGTTCGATCCCCATACCAAAAAATAAAAATAAAAATAAAAACACTACTTCTAGTTCAAATTCAGCTCTTAGTTAGAAAAGTTTCATTGAAAACAAAGTGTATTGCTTTAACCTTTGCCACTTTCCTCCATCCTATACCATCATATACAGAAGAATAACCAGAATAAATTGGAATTTTAAATATAGGGTCATAATTCATATTTTCTACACTACTACTACTTTGAAAAGGGCAGTAAAACAGTAGTATTTGTTAGGTAAATTTATTGATGGAATATTTACTAGTATACCTACTTAACCAATATTGATACCAGAGACAGCTCAGTAAAACAGTTAAGAGCAAAGATTCTAGAACCAAATGCCAGGCTCTGTAATCAAAATTCTGTCACTTACAAAAATGTAACCTTGGGGCCAAGGATTTAGCTCAGTGGTTCCACTGCCTGCTGGTCCCGAGTTTGATCCCCGGTACCATAAAAAAAAAAGAAAAATGTAACCTTGGTTAATACATTTAGTCTCTCTGTGCCTCCATCATTTTCATTAGCAAAATGAAGATGTTAGTAACAGTATCTACCTCCTAGGGTCATTATGCAAATAATAATAGGACTTCACATATGCATAGTTCTTTAAAGAGACTGGCACATAAGAGCTGGGTAATTTTTTCTTATCTTAAAGCTGTTGTGCACACCAGGAATGAAGCCAAGTGCACTGCACAAGACCCAACTCAGCAGTGTGGGAGCCAGTAGTAGTATTCTTATTCTAATGGCACAGGTTAATAAGAGCAAGCTTTATCTATTAGTGCCTTTATAAACAATGACTACACAATTAAGCGGGCATCTCATTTAACTTATTGATTATCAAAGAAATATGTATTAAGAAAATGGCTCTTATGAAATGAGATCTTTAAAAAAAAATAGTGCTGATGGGAACCAGTTTTAATATATTGTTTTGCTTTTTGTGACAAAAAGTCTTATTTTCAGTGTCAGTCCAATCTGGTGAATGTCTAAACCTAAACTGGTATAAAAGTTCTCATCTCTCTCCCAAGTTTGTAAACCTTGTTTCCATTCATTTATTACATCTTGTCATCTGCTGATCTCAGATAATTAAACTTATGTCCAAAATTTAAAAAAAAAAATAGTGCTGGTACAGTATAATGAAACTATAAAGCAATCTGACTATACTACCAAAAAATATGTAATTTTAATACTACTTCACCACCCTACTACTCTATCCTACTGAAAAAACAAAATATGGGGAAAGATTTAAGCAAAATACTAATAAAGGTACTTATATGTATGTCATTTATGTTATTAAAAACTAACCAATATGAAAGTTTAAAAGTGAGGAACAGTAAGGGTTTTTTTTGCTTAAATTCTTTTATTGGTACATTTTAAGTATACAATACGTTTACATTTATCATTGGGTGCTTGTACCTGTACATGATGTATCTTGGTTCTTATTTTTTCCCCATTACCTGTGCGCCCTTCACCCCCTCCACCCTTCCCTATTTACATAGACTTTGTTTCCATTGGGTTTTTTTCTCATAATTTTTCCTTTCCATTCTTTCCTTTCCTCTTCCCCTCCAACTTCCCCTACCCCTTTGAACCTTTTCTTCCTATTTCAAATTATCAGTTATTCATTTTAATTGCTTTAATCCTTATTTACACTTATGTGGGTTTTTTTATAAAATGGAGTACTACTCAGCCATAAAGAATGAGAAACTAGAGACATTTATAGCTAAATGGATGCATATGGAGGCCATACTCTTAAGTGAAATAAATAGGGCACACATGTGTAAATACCGAATAGTTTCTCTAAAGTAAGTCGCTATTTTAAAATAGACAAGAGGTTTGGGATATGCTGCATATAACTAGGTTTCTCAGTCCAGGTCTGCAGAAGTTATTTATATATTAAAGGTTCTGAGAGGCTTAGATTGAATGCTACTTTTTTACTCCATCATTTCCCAAACATAGTGAGTAACAGAAACTTTGGTAGGGAGATTCCCATTTGTCACACAGTGATGGAACAGGATGGGAAAGTATGGGTTAAGTAGGTGCTGGTTGATCTTCTTGATGAAAATATATGCAGTCATTGACAAGAGTAGTTTTCAGTATTACACAGTGTGCTTCCTGCAGTAATAAGAGAAAAACACTATGCTAGGGAAAAAAGACTAAACTCAATCAACTCATTAATAGCCAGTTACACGATAGAGGCTCAGAGGGGAAGTATCCCAACACACCATGTGGAATTATGTACAAATGTTTCTGGAATGTGATGCTGCATCTAGAGTGAAAACAAGCAGTAATAATAAAAGCACAGTGACTTAGATAGTGACAAAGTCCCACCTTCCACCTTGACTTGGAAGTGTAGTTTGTTTATCTGGTGGTTACTTTAATAAGGCCTGAGGGGAGAATCCTTACTGAAAGTGACCTGTAACAAGAAAGTAGAAAACAAACAGAGTGATCATTCAGCTTCACCAGAGGGATACACGGAAGCAGCCAGCCCTGTCAATTTGAAAGGGGCTAATGAAACATTATCTGCAGGTGAGCGGACTGTCTCGCAGCATTACCACTCTAAGCTACAAATGATTTCCTAACCACAGAGGTAACCACCACACATACAGGTACTTTGAAAGACAAATGAGAAGGCTGCCACACGCAGGGTCAATCACAAATCTCCCACAACTTGGGTGCCTCTTCATCCTGAGGAGATGACCCGGAGCACAAACCACAACCTCAGTCACTTGTTCTACATCTGAGTTTGAATTTCAGCAACCTGGTGCAGAGTAATATATAAAATGTATGTACAAATAAGGCTCATAATGCTTTGAAACTTTGATTTTCATTGTGTTAGAGTAAATGAATAAATATCAATTTCCAATTCTTACATTTGTTTGATTAGGTTACTATAGTTTCAGGAAATCCCTATGCAAGACCATTGTATGTTGTGAAGTACGGAAGGAGAAAAAACAGCCAATCAATAATGCACAGTTCACTTTTATCTATGGACTTTATTAATACATCAACTCCCCAGGTTTACTGGGACTGTGATTTTATTTGATGCGATACGTCCTATTTAAAGATTTTCCTTTTCTTTTTTATGACCTAATGATGCATTTAATTTTTAATTAAATTTCATTTTAAAGTATAAAGAGAATGTAGAAAAGCCAAAGCAAGTGTGCAGCATCTGTTCATTGCATCTGCACTCACTACCACAAAAATTAACCTTAATCTAAAGAGGCACAAATGGGTTTTTATGCCATCAGGAGACCCAAGTATTTAAAAATCAATGACTGTCCACCCAGACAAAGAACAGCTGTTTCCTAATATACCAGCTCCATTTTGAGCCCACGCTCAACCCAATAGCTAGCTTAAACGGCCCACATTCTCGTTTTCCCAGTAAAAACCATCAGAGAAGGACACTATCTGAAAACCATGCACTGG
Organism: Heterocephalus glaber; assembly: GCF_000247695.1. The sequence continues at coordinate 25,581,996 of NW_004624743.1, forward strand.
GTTAAGTGAGGATATGGTAGAGCTGCCCTGGTCCAAGAAGACGGCATTTTGGGAAGCGCCTTCTACCACTGTCTCTCAGTAATTCAGTAAAATCAGAATTAATCTTATTTTCTGTGCCCAGAAATCTACCAAATGAGATAATTTACCCATTTGTGTTGTTTTAAAAGGCCAGAGAAGGGGATAAGGAAATTGGGGAGATGCTGGTCAAGACATAAAGCATCAGCTAGACAGGAAGAGTAAGTTCAAGAGATCCACTGTACAGCATGGAGACCATATTTAATGAAGATATGCTGTGTACTTGAAAACGGCTGGAAGTATATTTGAAAAGTTCAATAAAAAAAAAAAGAAAGAAAAGTTCTCACCACAAAGCATAAGCAGGTAAGTATGTGAAGTAATACTTACATTAAAGAGCTTGATTTAGGCATTTCACAATTTATACAAATATGAAAATATTTCACTGTACAGCATAGATAGAAACAATTTTACTTGTCAAAAAAATCCAGGAACTATTGAGAATGATCAAGTGTCTTCCCTTTAAAACAAGGGCTCTTTCCCTGGAATCCGTTCAACTTCTTCGAAGACAGCAGACAGACAATTAGGCAGTTGTAACATTCTCTATAAAATTCTCGGAAATGTACTTTCTTGAAGGTGAGAGAAGGAAAAGTAAAATGCTTGCAAAACGAAAAGGATATGAGGAGAGGCCACTGTTTTTAAACAAAGCCCCCTAGAACACTGTGATTTTCTAGCAATCCTTTTAGGGACCCCTTTAAGCAAAGAATTCCATGCAGGAAAGCAGAAAAGAGAAAAACTTAGAAATCATACATGACAAAACAGAGACCCGTATTCTCTACTACTCTAAAATGTTATTTTGTCTCCAATTTTCTCCACTTGAAAAAAAAAAAAGCCCTAAACAACTTTAAAAAATCTATGTGGTACCATCTTTACATAATTTTCCTGATTTACTCAGAGCCAAATTTTAAAAGCCACACATTAAGACCAATTATTGGGTAATTAAAAAAAATAAACTCGCAAAAAATAGGAGGCAATAATGCATTTCTCCTCAGATACACCCTGCACCATATGACATCCAATAGGCTTAGCTCTTTAAACAACACCTCAGTAGATCTCACGAATGAGGTCTGGTTAGGGTCAGCTCTGCGGTGCAGTCCCCATCACAGGGGTTCTGACAGGCCCTGGACCCTGTGACTTTAGTGCTGTCACTTCTGGCGGGTCACAGATTCAAGTCTAGCCATGTAAGGGAAGATGAATCATGTGGGTACAGAAATAATAGAAAGCACTGTCCACTGACTGCATAGAATCCATCCCTCTGTGACTGCTTCCTGGTTTATCCTCCCAGCCCATGCCCTCCTGGCTTCAGCGACCTGCCGTCCACAGCACATCCTGGGGTGCTGTCTGGGTACAACCATCTGAGTCCCCGAAGGGCCCATGGCTCCAGCATGAATGGTGATTGTCTCCAGAGCGCCTTTGCTGTGTTTCAAGCATCGGGGCTTATTAAAATCCCAAAGAGAAGTAATCCCTGAATGCCACTAAAAGATCTCCAGCTGCTACCGTTTATGAAGGAGGCTTGACAAGAGAGGGGGAGGGCAAGAGGGGGGAGCAGGAAGACAGGAGGAGAGAATTCAGACAAGGGCAAGTTATCCAAACAGAGCCTCCATCAAGAAAGAGTCATGTTTTATCAGCTTATGCTTTCCTGCCTTCTTTCCAAAGGTATTTCCTCCCTCAACTCTCATTAATTCTTTTTCATAGCTGTCTATTTTCCTTAAGAAATAATAATGATAAAGGCAGCCCATGACTAGAGAAAGTCCGTAAGTGTGTGAAAATTAGAAAGACTAGTCAGATGGATTACCTGGAAACGACTGAATATGGCTTCCCTAAAACATCAGGGAAGGAAATGGTATTTTCATGGAAAAGAATTAGGGTAGTGCTCAGTATCTGTCTCTCCCTTCTCCATTCTTTTGAAAAGGTCTTTTCATCTCATTAAGTTAAGCTGATTAATAAAAATTCAGCAGTTTGCCCATGGATCCTTTAGAAGTGGTGATACAAGCTGAAAGCTGCAGGCGGAAGGTCTTTGTGCTGGAGACAATAAGGCGGATGACTTCTCAAATCCATCGTTGTCATCCTCCATTAGAGATAAATAGTCACCTTGGCTCAGGCTCCTCAGACAAATGCTACATTGCTACTTGTTATCTTCTAGTAACCTTCAGAAAAAAAAAATTTAGTGCTTACTTAAAAACAAGGGGGAGGGGGGAAGAAACATTATTTTGGAAAACTACATAACGAGAACACTTTGTATAATTCAAAAATTATTTATTCTAATTTGTGAACAAAACATAGTCCAAAGGCCTAGAAATTTCATTCAAGAGAAAAAATAATTTTATCCAAAGAAATCTCAAATGTAAACAGACTCTTTTAATTTTTACTGTAAAGCAAAACAAGCAGATAAACCCAGTTTCTTTGATGAATAACTTTACTTTGTCATCTAAAAAATGTCAATTCTCTAGTACCTGACACCTCGTTGATCCTCATAAAAGTTAAAAATTTCCTTCAAAAGTTGTAAAGGACTGTGGTTTACCATTAAAAATGGAAAAAAAAATGTCAATTATGTAATGTCATGACTTGCAAATGTTTTCAACTGTTCAGGCATGAGATAATTCATCCAGGTAAAAGTTGCAAAATGCCTATTATATGGAAAGCTTTGAACAGGGGGACATAAATTTAAGTACATCTGTCTTGAAGGTGTTATTTTCCTAGCCACATCTAAACTTGCATAACACTAAATAGTCCACTTGAATATTATCCAAAGTGTTTTTCCCTGATGACTGAATTCAAGTTGGACTACTTCATGATCTTTGGTTTAAAAGTTTCCCTAGTACTAGAGATATAGCTGAGTTGTAGAAGTGCTTGCCTAGCATGCATGAAGTCCTGGGTTCAAGCCCCAATACCACAAGAAAAAACAGTTGTGAGCTAACTATTCATATGTTAATAGAACCTATCAAATTTATTCCTATAAAATCTTTATGTGTGTGTAAAAGTGTTTTAGTACCATTTTAACCAATATGTCTACACTACACTGAATCAAGTTTTATAGGCAGTCTGATTCTATCATTAAATAAGACATCAGGCCAAATAAATATCTTTTCTGAATCTTATTTCAAAAGTATTGTGGAAGGAAGTTATTCTCTCATTACTCTAATCTTTATGGACACTGAGTACACTGAAAAGTCATCGAGTCTTCACAGAATAGCACCCACGTGTTCAAAAGTGTAAGGTATTTTTAAAGATGCAATTCTTGACTTGAAGACTGCTGTAACAATGATCACCACCATAAAAGGATCATTCTGAATTGTGACCAGCTACTCATTGTTTTCTCCAGACTACTACGGAGGATTCAGTAACATTAAGAAAGTCAAACTCATTTGATTACTCGTTCCCTGTGGCCTGAAGCCGATCACCTGCTTTGCCATCAATCCATCTTTTCAATACCTAAGGGGCTGAGCCCAAACAATGCCACTGTGAATGATAACCACAGGTTGGCTGTGACTTCCAGTTAACAAATTAAAAATGGGCTAACATGTAGCTCTTCTTATAATGACATGGATTCTAATAAGTAGAATCTCAACAGATACTGTATGTTTAGAATCTAGTATTTAAGGTGTAGGTCAAAGGATACAAAGTTGTAGTTATGCAAGATGAGTAAGTTTAAATATCTAAGGTACAGCATAACAACTAGAGGTAAAAATACTAAAAATTTTGTTAAAGCTGGATGTGTTAATTTGATTGACTACTGTAATTATTTCACTAGGTATATCAAAATATGTTCCACACCTTAAATACATACAATAAAACAAATAGTTTAAAATAGTTTTTGAAATATACTAAATGCTTAAAGGCATTATCATTCACATATTTTAAAAATTCTACAAAGTGCTTACTGTGTGCCAAGCACTATGCTAAGTACCATAAACACAAAGACTGACAACTCATGACCCTGGCAGCAAGTAGATTACAAGTGTCTGGTTTTGCTATCTTCTGTGAGGTGAAACAATTACTACTGAGGGATAGTAAAGGGTAATGGGGGAGGGCACGGATTAAATATGTTGCTGCTAGCTCTTCCTGTTATTAATTTAATTGAGTTCGTGGGTCTCCCTGTAAACACAGAGATAGGAGGGATCACACACATTCATCCATATTATACGTATCATACTGAAAGAGGCAGCTGTTGAAAGGATGGTACACTGCTTCCAAAATGTATACTGTGCACAGAGCAGGGGGTGGGAGATACTGACACTTGTTGCCAGCGGGTACTCACATTTGAAAGCGGTTCTTAAAATAGCATTTCCTTGATTCCAAAAGAAATGCTAAAAAAAAAACAAAAACCTTATTGAAAAAGCTTTAACATGTAGGATTTCTCATGTAAAGTACAGAAATTTGGGATCAGTTCTCCAAGTTCTTCCAGGAATAGTATTTTATTATATAAAATGTACTGTATATGTGTGTTCAAAAAATAATTTATTTTGCATCATAATATCAACATTTCTATTTTATACCATTCTGGAAACAGGAAGTAGACACTCAATCTTTCAGTGTAAATACAGTTATATGTACAATATATACACTTTCAGCAGCAGCTCACAATTGTATCATGCATGACTGTCTACCACAGTTTATTCTCTTTGCATTGGTACATTTTAGATATACACAGTGATAACACTGATCATATGGAATTTGTACCTGTACTGATATATCTTGCTTCTTCTTTTCTCCCATTCCCCTCCCCTCCCTTCAACCCCTCTTCCCTTCCTTATTTACAAAAGCTTTGTTTCCATTTTATCCTTCTATTCTTTTTGTGTCCCCTCTTTCTTTATCACAGTTTAATTTTATCACAGTAACGCAATACCTATAAAAGAGGAACAGTTTAAAATCATAGTCCCACACTTAGCAATGTTATCATGAGCTCTTAAGATTGTCTTTCAGTGAAAATAACTGTATTTTTAACCAAAAATAAATACCAGTAAAATAAATCTATTTTAATACTCATGCTGATAATGAACAGTCAAAAATTAGGGAATCATAAACTAATGAGAAAAAGAACCAGATTACACAGAAGTAAAACTTGGATTCTTAAAGTCAGACAGATACCTATTATTAGATAACAAAGAAATGAAAAACATTAAATTCATGTCCAACAATTTACTAAATGCAAAAACACACTGGCAAAAACACATTCCACTGACAGTAATGGCTGCTGCTCACAAATCAATCCACTTGGCTAAGAATGAGACCTAACCTCCAAGAGAACACATCTTCATGCTTTGTGACTGTGATTAACCCACCACTTCACAGGAAATCAGGAGAATCCAGTCCAGTCCACCCATGGAACCGGCTAGGAATAATTTGACTAAAAACTGCTACGAAAATAGACCTTAAAGTGGGCCAAGCATCTCCAAATAAATGAGCTCTGTAAGCAGGATCATCCAATGCAGGGAATATAGAAGAGGTGGGTTAGGTAATAATTACTCATAATATGTATTTATATAGATTTACTCTTGTTATTTAATCACGCCATCATCTGTATATGGATGCACTTAATAACTTACTTTAAAATTTAACTGAATTTATCTGAGTCATTCTTTCTTGCATAGAGAACTGACATCTTGGAAGTTGTCTAGGTTTTGCCTGATTATTAAAAAAATTTTGAAATACTCGTCTCATATGATAGTTCATCATATTATATATTTTAATAATCATACTTGAAAAAGCAATCTGCATAATTAGAAGAACTATATTAAAATTACAATAAAGAATGAGAGTGGAATCATATTTATATAACTATATTTATATTGTATACTTGCATGCTGTATTCCAATACGTACTCATTTGCCAAATTTTTTAAAAGTCTTCCTTATTCTACTTCATATCACCGCCCAAGGCAAAGGAAAAATAAATGAAAATCAAACAGTTTTAGTAAGTCAACTTATGGATGGGTAGTAAAATATTTATTTTTTAAATTCACAGTTCTTGCTTTTTCTCTTTTGAAGCCCTTAAATATTTTTAAACTCTTCTTCATTTTTGGAATCAATCTAAGTTATGAGTTTAATGAGACACAATTCAGTCAAAATCTAACTTGTCAAATTTCAGGGTTCCGCTCATCAACCTTGATAAAGGTGGTATTACGGCTTGTGTCTAGATAGCCCCCCAAAGCCTCATGTAGTCATAGGTGGGGCTTTTTCAGAAGTGGCTGAATCTAGAGTGTGTGATGCTGGAATTGATTCATGGTGCAATGCCAGACCCAAGGGCACTAGGATTAAGGGTGTGACACTACTCTACTCGCCCTAACTAGTCTGGATAAAATAAAAGAGGCAGACAGACACTATTAGGTTCCCCTGTTGTTTTTACTCACTTCTGGCCACCATGAACATGCCACCCTGCCTTGGAGCCAGCTAATTGATTATGGACTGAAACCTCTACAAACTGTGAGCTAAACAAACCTTTCCTCCTTTAAATTTGAGTGTCAGGTATTTTGTCTCAGCAAAGAGAGATAAGTAACTAAGACAACTGTAAGTAATTGGGGTAGATGAATGCATGTCATATTTTATTTTTTTTACTGACTAAATTTGTTTCGTTTCCCAGATATAAATCCTTAAAGTCATTTTTGGAAGCAAATCAGAAAAAATTACTTTCAAAAAATCTTTAGAGTCATATTTAAAAATTTAAAAAATTTAAAAAAATAAAACCTGTGTATTCACCTTAAAAGTTGGCAATATATTGTAAATATACTTGAATTAGTGCTCTGCACTAATAAAACAAAATTGGAGAAGTAAATTATATGTTCTAACCAAGAAAAAGGCTGATAGGATCATGATGTTGAAACTGACCTTGTAGAGGACAACAATCCCCTCATTTCACAGTTGAGGAAACTCAACTTGACCAAAGGTTAAGTGACTTGCCCAAGGTCAAACAGTTAATAATGTCAAAGCCTTGACACATTCCAGATCTTCTGAGTCAGAAGCTCTTGCCTAAAATATCAACTAATTCAATCACCTTGTAAAGATGAAAAAGAGGGTACCAGGGCATCTGATGATTTGCTTAACGTTGAACAGTTAGAAGAAAGGAAAAAGTGACGACCACATCACCTGCCTCTGGGCCTTGATAATTTGTGAAAAGATATTACTTCATCTTCCAAACTGACAAAGCCAGAAAGGAAAATTTTCAAACACTTAGCACACGAGATCAGTTAGGCTACCTAAACACCGGGCAACAGGCAGCCAAGAAAACAAAATCAATACACAATTGATTAATTCTCCAAATTAGTGAATCAAAATTATAATGATACCTAGATTTCACTGAAGGCATATTATTTTACATGCATTTATTTTCTCACTAAATCATCACAATTTAACAACATATGCTCCCTATTTTAGATAAATGAAAATGAAGAAAGAATTATCATTTGAACCCAGGTCATCCAGTTCTAAAGATAGACTATCCTTTCTCCTGGACATAGCTTTGTATCATTATAAGATTTTGTTGTACAGGGCCAGGGATTTACCTCAGTGTTTCTGCCACCTGCCTCAAAAGTGCAAGGTCCCAAGTTCCATCCCCAATACCAAAAAAAAAAAAAAAGATTTTGTTGTACATAAGAAGAAAAATATACAAAAATTCACTCAAGAATATTAATATTTAATATTTATTTTCCACATGCTATGTACAAATTATTGTTTTAAGCTTTATATATGCTAATGTATCATTTAATCATTACAAGAATTCTATTGGATAAATATGTTAGTATTTTCACTTACGGAAGAGGAAGTGGAAACATGGAAAGGTTAATTAACTTGTTCTAAAATCTAGCAAGTAGTGAGTGGAACACTGCAGAAGTGTCCTAGAACCCTTCCCAAACTTGTAACTGTCATGAGCCACCTTTGTGCGCAGTGTCTCTGCAGGGAAACCACAATCTCTGACCTCAAGAATCTTACAATCTAGTATTGGGAAGGGAACATTTACAAAGATGCAGACACTGTACACTAATTATTATTCACATACATCAATATTATTCATAAGAACAGCTGAACTCAATGAACGGATAACAACTTCTACTGGAGAGGTACAAAGGGCCATGCAGGAAGGATAACTGCTTAACTTTTCTAGGCACATGACTTAGCTAACAGACAAGGGATTTAAAAATGTGCCAAAACCAGGTGTGGTGGAGCACACCTTTAATCTCAGCACTTGGGAGGCTGAGACAGGAGGATTGCTATTGGAGGCCACCTGGACTATAGTGAGCTCGAGGTCAGCCTTAACTATATAGCAAGACTCTGTCTCAGAAGGAGGGGGGGGG
>NW_004624743.1:25590454-25650819 GCF_000247695.1 Heterocephalus glaber
AGAGGGAGAGGGAGAGGGAGAGGGAGAGGAAGGGGAAGAGAGAGGGAGAGAGAGCCAAAAACTCTTTCTTCTTCCTCGTGTTGTCTCTTTAGAGATGAGGCGGGAATCTGATCTATGCAAATACTATCAAGAGACTTTGGTCTTGAAAGTTAATCAGGAATAATTTACTGATTATTAAAGTATGGGGCAAAGTCTTCTATAAAGGAAGAAAATAAATGGAAGAGGAAAATACACGAGTAGAAGAATTTGGAACATAAAAGAACATAAAGTTATGTCAAGCATACCTCTGCTATTCCCTATTACTTAAAAAATGATTATCTCATGCTAAATATCTGCTAACTATAATACAGTAAGCAAAGCCTGCATTTAAAATTTTATGTAAATCTATACTGCTATTATGCTAACCAAAACTGACTTAAAGTGTAGGAATTTAGATTAAAAACAGGAGAAAAGTTCCTGACTATATGATTGCCAAGTTCTGAAACTTTTATTCAGAGAGTACACAGAATTTCTTTTGAAAGTCTTCCACAGTCACTCTCTACCTTAGCCAGCTCTCGGGAAGCAAGCTCACCTGGATGCAGGGGAATAGGGCTGGCCGGGTGTAGACTCCCTCACCTTCCCATCCTATGTACACATTACAACCTCACAATTAGCTCCAAAGAACAGGTCCATGAGCATTTAACCTCTGGGTGTCCTAATTACTTGCTATGGGTGCAACAGTTGTGGCTTGCTACCTCCCTCCATTAAACACTCAGCAAGGAAGAATTAAAATGTGCATCCTAACACTCCTTTCATGTTAGCATATAGTCCCTATCATTCTCCACTGTGTCCCCTCAGAAATTCTGTTCCAAGGTCACCCTTCAACACTTCACTGAGTTCTGTTAGACTAAGTATATCACTCTACACAGCCCAGAAAGTGGTTAAGGGCCACTTACCATCTAAGTGGCCTTGAGCTACATTAAAATATGCAAAACTCAAGTTTTCTCATCTGTAAAGCAAGAATCATTATAATACCACTTTCATAAGAGCTCTTGTCAGGATTAAATAAATGATGATTGTGAATTCTGCAAAGCACTGTATGTCATATACAGTATGTGCTCAATAAATAGGAGCCATCCACGTCAGTTCCCAAAGAGGAACACAAGCACTTCTGTGGCATATACAATCAAAAGTGAATCTCTTCTGGCCGGGGATTTAGCTCAGTGGTTCTGCCACCTGTCTTGAAAGTGCAAAGTCCCGAGTTCGATCCCTGGTACCAAAAAAAAAAAAGAGGAAATCAAAAACAAAAGTGAAGCTCTTCTAAACATCACTCCTACTGGCCCCAGGAAAGGCCAAGCCCTGCACTCTAAGGTGGGGTGGTTTTGAAGATGTAATGCAAGGAGCTACAGAGGCTCCTCAGTCCCCTCAGAACCTGGGAACAGAGGTGGGCAGAGCACATACCCCAGCTCTCTGAAATATAACCTGGTGTTTGGTTTGTCTTGTTTTACACACTAAGCTTCCGCTGATGATTTTTGTGAACAACAGTGTTTTAGTTGAAAATAACTCCTTAATCCGTAAGTTGGAGAAACAATGCAGATATAATATAGCATCCTGGATTTCAACTGGAAATATTAGAATTGTGCGGAGTTTTATCATACCACCTCCTAACCACTTACAAAACATCGAATTTGAAGATCTTCATCATTTACCAGTATCCAGTTATATTTTACAAAACAATTACACTGTGACTAAAATAAACATTTTGCACATTAGTCCATCTATCATAAAGAATTATATCATGGAACAACCTTCTCTCTTGATACTGCAAATGCATCCTGTGAGTTTGTAGGCAGGACGCATATGGGGAAACTCTGGGACTTCCTTTCAATTTTGCTATGAACTAAAAACTGCCCTAAAAAAAAATGAAGTCTTAGGACCGGGGATTTAGCTCAGTGGTTCCACTGCCTGCCCTGCAAGTGCAAGATCCCTGGTACCAAATGAAAAGAAAAAAAAAAAAATGAAGTCTTAAAAATACAGAAGCACAGCCTTACACTGATACTTTATGATATGTCCAACGCACTTTTCTGGCCCTCAGATATTTTCACTAGATCTCTTTCACTCTGAATAAATTACTTTCTATGTATTTCCCCAAATCTATCTACCAGGTTACAGCCAACAGACCTTTGCTCTTGTTGCTTATCATTCCCAGAATATTCTCATATTACTTCCATCTGTACTAAAATCATATCCATTATTCAAGTCCTAGACTAAATTATTTCTCTTCCAGGAAGTACTTCCTGATACCCTTGAACAGATGTGCTTTCTCCCTGCCCATAGCATTCCATGCTCTATTGTGACATTATTTGTTCTAATACGTTAGTGAAGCAGAACAGTTTGGTGATTGCCTTGGCAATGAATGAATATTCTAATTGCCCTGGTATTTGCCTGCATGTGGTCTTTAGCACTGATATGTTCACATCAAACATCACGGAAGACTACACATTTAAAGTGATGCTCACAATACCAGTGGAAATGAAAAATCCAAATATGCTGTTGGTTTTACTATATATTTATTAAAAATCACTTTGCAGTCAAGACACATGAGAATTTCTTTTTAAGGATGTTTACTTTTCCAGTTAGTAAATGTACTGGAATGGTTTTCACTAAAACACAAGTCAGCCAGCTGTTTGTTTGGGTTCCTGAATTAAATGGTAAAAATACAGACAGCTTTTACTCACAGCGTTCCACTTCAACAAGGGAATCTGTTCCATATTTAAGTGATTGAGTTTTCTTTTTTCTTTAGAAAAAGTTTAAATCTATCATACAATAAGAACATCTCTTCAGAACTTCAGAACTCTCATTTCAGATGGCACATGGTTCTCCCTCACCCATCTGATACCCCAGGGAAGCCAAAGCACTTAGGAGACCCAAGAGAGTGTATAATCCGACATGACAGCTGAAGGAGGGAAGGCTCAAGGAAGCATCAGAACAGGTACCAGGGAGACAGAACTCTTATTCTGGATTCCAGCTTTACCCCTTATTTTCCTTTGCGCCAAAAGGCTGTATTTCCTGTGCCCTTGGGAAGACAGCATCACTGGTATGAAAGTTTCAGTCAGAGAAAGGCAGGACCCACCAGACAGGCAGCTTCATGTGTACCTTAAACTTCTCTGAAACAGACAGGACAGCCAGTGATTTTGCACTTCAGTCTCCTAAATTCTCAGTAACCCAGCATAAGCTCCTGCTGGCTTTGTAGTCAGCTTCCCTTTCCTCTGTATGGCGCATTTACGAGTTCAGCTGTGGGCCCTGTTAATTTCCTTCCACAGCCTTTCTTCTCTCCCTAACACATGCCTACCCGAGCCTGCTCTGGAGTGCTGACTCAGGAGGAACAATAGGAGGCTTTGAGCAGGGCTCAGCCCCAGACCCAGTCAATATTTACTTCAGTTTGAAGCCACTGTTTTAAAGCTCCTTCCAAGCAGAACTCAACAGTGGGGAGTCCCAAGAGGTTTCTAGATTTTATTTTAACAAGAGGGAAGAGAGGTGTAGAGATAGAGTAAATAGATTACTGTCCAAACTACTTTCTCAGAGAAAATAAGGGAGGCTGTTCAACAAAACAGGTTAGACTTTCAATACTAATTAGCAATTTATAACAAGAAAAACCAATTGTCTTCCAACACTGAAGATTGCAGTCTTAAACTCCTTATCAGCTGCAGTGCAAATCCACTTACTGTGAACCCGGTGTATGTTATGAACAGGGGGCCCTGATCCTATCAACCACCCGGAGCTTGCCAATGTTTGCCTACTCTACCCAGAATGGCACTCGAGGGCTCTGTGTGAGGTTAACCCAAGCCCCATCACTTAGCTCTAAGCCAGATTGTGCATATGATGTTGATCCAAGTATGTCCAAATGAAGTCGTAAGTACCAAACCTCATGAATTGAGAGTGTGAATTGATAAATGCTAGTAAGGGTGCCCACTGTCTTGGAAATAGACTGGGAAGGTCAATGTATGGTGCTGAAGCGAGTACCTAGGAAAATATCAAGAACATTCCCTTTCTACCAGTGAGAGTGGCTTACTATGAGACAGACATGGAAGCAGGATGAAGGGTTGATTCCAAAACTATATGAGAATCAGTGGCGTTTTCCTGTTACTTACATTATGTTTTGTTGTGATAACGTGGACATGCTCTGATTATTAAAAAATGAAATGAGGGTGCAAGGTCCCGAGTTCGATCCCCGGTACCAAAAAAAAAAAATGAAATGAGTTAATCATAAATATTTCTATCGGTCCATTTGATTTAAACATTTTTTTAAAAGTTCAATTATTATAAAACTAAACCAAAGTGACAGTTGGGAAAGCTTACTAAAATAATTAAGGCTGTATGAGACTACTAAATATTTCTATTAGATACCTAAGGAAAGAAATTCATAGCCTTCTGCTGTTACCAATTGTAAAGCTCATTGTTCCATTCAAATCAATAAATGGACTGGGGGGGGGGGCGGGGATTTAGCTCAGTGGTGCCGCTGCCTGCCTAGCAAGCGCAACATCCTGAGTTCGATCCCCGATACCAAACAAACAAACAAACACCAAATCAATAAATGGACTTTGCTATTTTTTAAGTGATAAACATACATTCCATTCACATTTTATAGTATTTCTATAAGGACAGAACCAAATAATCTAAAACATTTAATAAGAGAAATTGAAGAGGATTTGCAGTTGTACAAAATTTAAAATTCTGGTATATGACAACTTCAGTATTAAAGGGTAGTATTCTAATCTTCTGTTCTCTTCTGTACTCTAAACATGTAGAGGAAAAGTGACACAATTTAATCTTCACAAAGACACAGAGTAAATTCAACTATCCCTACCACAAAAAAGTATGAAGTAAAAGGTAGTGCAGTAGAATTGGCCTATTCTATTATGTTTGTCTACATTCATCATAGACACTAGAATATGTTCAGCTCTAATTTTACTATAGTGTTTAACATATTAATAAAAGCTAAGTCATTAAAATGCAACTCAATCCAATCATTTCAACATCCTAAGGAAATACTGGATTGCTGCACACTCAGTCGACATGCTCTCGTGCAAAGAAAATACGAAGTAAGCCTGGGTAAGATGAAGTCTCTGCCTGGTACTTTCAATTGATGTACAGGAGTATAAGGAATTCATTTTTTAATAATACAAAGTATCAGTAAGTAAGTCATCAAAATTTAAACTTCTTGACTACACTTTGCCAAAAAAGAAAACTTGGTACAGGGGAGAGCTTGTATCTATTAATCATTCATGAGACACAGGCACAAAGTAATATTAAATTACAAAGTTTTAAACTTGAAACAAACTGATAGCAAGCTCATTCCTTCGAGAAATCTTAACTTTAATTCAGCAGGACAAAAGAAACCTGCTTTTGTATAAAATGATATAAAAGCAGCAAAGATAAGCCCAGTGTCCCATTATGATAGCAATTCTAAGTATTAAAACATTGAACTTGTAAAGGAAATCTGCTATGCAGAGCTAGCAGTGCTCTTTCGAATAGTTTTGGTCTTGCTAATACCACACCTGATATTTTTATTGCTGGCCTCAGGTATCACTAAATTTCTGGGCATGACACATAAGGATCATTGATAATTTCCCTTACAAATTACTCTCTTTTTTTTAACCTAAGGGAGTTTATAGAAGTCAAACAATGTTATAAATAATTATGTAGGGCCGGGGATTTAGCTCAGTGGTTTCGCCGCCTGCTGCGCAAGCGCAAGGACCCGAGTTCGATGCCCGGCACCAAAAAAAAAAAAAAAAAAATGTGTAAGTGTATGATTGTAATTTTAAAACAATAACAAGCACATTTGCTATGTTCCTGAATAACTGTAAACATATGAAATAAAGAGCTGGTTTGAATAACCACCAGACAATTCTACGAGAAAATTGCCCTTTGACAGTAATGTGATACTCAGGTTTCGATGCATTAAAATATGTGTTCCTTGACAGATTTTGTTTCCTTTCTCAGCTAGACATTATGATCTAGCTATTATTATCCTCCTAATATCAACATGTGCATAATTAATACGTATCAAGTTTTAAAGTCAAATATAAGAGTTCTTAAGCAGACAGGCATGGAGAGACTAAATCCTATTCCTCTGGCAGTAAGTTACATAAAAATCCTAGGATCCCAGGAATAGTCTGGCTGCCTGTAAAGAACAAGAATTGATTTGTTTCAACAAGGTCCTCATTGGAAATACAAGCATTTTTCCAAGAGGGTGTCAGTATTCATTAATTTCTCCTTTGAGATGGAGATATCTCACTGTACCTAGGAAGCTCGAAGTATAGAAAATGGTAAAGATGAGACAAATTGAGAGGGGAAAAGAGAACATTAAAGAAAGAAAAAGAAAAAGAAACCTAACCAGTTTTACAAAGGAGATCCAAAACTCACTTCTGGGAAAAGGTCTAGCAGTCTTGTCCCCTAAAGTATCACTCCTCACATGTTGTTATTATCGTAAAAATAAAAACTGAAATGTGAATTTCTTTAAAAGACAATCCAGTGTAAATGCTTAAATCTTGTCTTTCAGAGAGAACATATACTACAAAATAATACAACTTGTCTTTTAAAAAGTCAGTGTTTCCGTGACGCTTTGAAAATAAGTTTTTATCTCTAAGAACTTGCATTTATGCAACTTACAAGAATATACTGAATTATAAAATGAGATCCACCTGCATGAAGTCTTTTCCCTCCTCAACTTGTTCTTTTTCCCAGCCTTACTGAGGTATGATTAACTCTATTCTTTTTATATGTTTTATAGCAGTTTTAAAGTCCTTTGTTTAAATTTTCATGAGACATTATTTTTATTATTCCCATTTGTTTATTAGAATGGAGGAATTGAGGCTCAGATTCACCACTATACATGGTATACTTATTCAACTCAAGCTGAAATGTAAATGTATTAAAATATAACCCAAAAATATTTGATAGACAATTGACGAATCTAATCAGATATACTTTTAATATCTCATTCTGAGTCCTTGCACATTCAACACTCAAAAAACATTTGAAACATTATTCTCAACATTTGCCCTTCAAAAAACTCTCCAAACAGAAAATGTACATGGATTTAATGTCTTTTGTGTGGTCAAAATGACCTGTATATGTACAAATATCAGTGTACCTAAAAATTGAGTTATAACCTATTAATCTGATAATAAATCACTGTTAATAACCTGATCTAATTTTTAAAACACTTAAAATACTTATTTTCCTTTTTTAAAAAAAAATGGAAGGGCAAGACACTAATTAGAACTTTTGAATACCTTCTACTCTAAACATGCCAATGACTATAAATCTTTGGTATATCAACTATAATTTGAACAAAGCCATTCCTGAGGGATATGCAAATGACTTCATGATAATCAATAAAGATATCCTATACCTAAATTTAACAGTCTTCTAAATACATAGCATATTACTTCTCTATTAAGAGCTACATAAATTCACCCATAGTCATAGAAGATTCTTTTTTATTTTTATTTTTTTGGTACCGGGGATCAAACTCAGGTCCTTGCACTTGCGCAGCAGGCAGCAAAACCACTGAGCTAAATCCCCGGCCCCAGAAGATTCTTGAATTTCTCGATCTATAAGAATCATAAAACTAGAAAGCCTAAGAAGGTATCTGTTCAAGTTACTGTCCAAAAACATTTATTTCTACCATGATGAGCATAAATATAAACCCCACAAACAAAAATCGTCTTGACCTACTATTCTTAATAACATTCATTGCTCTTACATAATACTACATAATATTTCAATTAAATTCATTATATCACGAATTTAACAAGGAAAATATTTGCTTTTTTATAATTAACTATGAAAATTATTAACAAACACTGTTATATAAGGATATTTAAATTTCTTCCTCTTTTTGTTTTCATAATAATACAACTGATTTATAGTGGAAACAGTTTCATTTTTCTTTTTAAAATTGTTCCAGAGTGAAACACTGTCTACTTATTGATGCTTATCAAGACTTTAAAGTTCACTTAGACTACATACTCTTAAGTGAAATCAATAGGACACACATGTGCAAATACCGAATAGTTTCTCTGGTGTGAGAAAGTGAAAGTGTAAATAAAAATTAAAATGAGTTGATAATTTGAAATAGGAAGAAAAGGTCCAAAGGGGTAGGGCAAGTGGGAGGGGAGGGGGCAAGGAAAGAAGGGAAAGGAAAAATTATGAGAAAAGAAAACAATGGAAACAAAGTCTTTGTAAATAGGGAAGGGTGGAGGGGGTGAAGGGCGCACAGGTAATGGGGAAAAAATAAGAACCAAGATACATCATGTACAGGTACAAGCACCCAATGATAAATGTAAACGTGTTATATACCTAGGTATTATATATCTATTTATGTACCAATAAAAGAATTTAAGCAAAAAAAAAAAAGTTCACTTAGATTAGTAATATTCTATTCATATGCATGGAACGAAGGAGAGCAAAAACAACCAAACAAACAAACAAAACCAGGCAAAGTAATCTGACTTCAGCTAGTTTCCTTCCTTCTTTGTTAATAAAATCATCACATATTTGAACTGTAAAAGAAAATTATATATATGCTGTGGGGAAAAGAAGTAGAAGCATACATGCAGACTCTTTAGGAACAAAGACTGCTGAGTAGAATCACAGAATGTTAAAGCAGGAAAGCATTTTTTCTGCATGTCTTTTACAACTCCATTGGAAGTACAGGATCCTGCAAACCACCCACGAGAAACCTAGCCAGTGGAAGCAGAAAAACTGTTAAGCCATCTTCTTTGCTGAATGCAAAATAAACATTTTGGGTTCATTTAACCATATGGATTTAAACTGGAAAGTGTTAAAAATCTGTTTCTGAGGTGTAATTCTGGCACTGGCATACAAAATACATCTGGGGAGGGTTGCACATAAATTCATGACAGAATTGTCTACAATTTTTACATCAGGACAATATTTTCACTCCAGTAGAATTTGTCTAGAGAGCAAGAATTACAACAAAATTCCTGGCCTTTACCTTTACTAGTGGTGTACTTATAATGAAGCCAAAACCTCAATGTAAAAATCTATTTTACTAGATTTGTCTGAGATTTGGAAGATAGTGGTTAGAAATGAAGACTACTAGGCTTTAAGCTTTTTAATTTACAAGTAACTTTCACTCATGTAAATACTGAGCCATTTTAGAAACTATAGAACTATATAGAAAATTCAGGGCCAATACCAGGAAGAGTCCTTGATGAGAAGCCAGAAGCAATCTCTTTCCCCACCAAATTTTATCTAGAACATTGCCGTCCATACTGTGATTCATAGTCCACAGGCTCAATATCACCAGGGATCAGGTCCATACCCCAGATCTACTGAATTAACATCTACATTTCAACAACATCCCAGAAGGTCTGGGCCCACCTCTGGGGAAAGGAACAATGATCTATAAATCACTAAATAAATGCTTTCTGATAGCAGGGATGTGGTTTATGCTGTTTACTGCAGTATTCCCAGCACAAAGAACAATACCTGAAGAATACCACAGTGGAGTCCTGGTAAATATGTGGTGAATAAATTGATGTGTAAAGATTTCTTACAGGACTTTCTACTTCATACTGTGATTACATCTATAAAATTCTTCTATCTGCATAAAACTTAAATTCCTTACAGGCACAGATGTTATCTCATTCATCTCTGAAATCTGTATGGTTCCCAATGTTTTCCACATAATTCCACTCAATGAATATTTTATCAGTTATAACTTTTAGGCTTTCAGCATATAAATATAAAAGCACTAATAGATATTAGCTATAATACTAGTTTAATGTGAAAACTTTGGATAAGTTCATATCAACATATATTTCCTAAATTCACCCATGTGGCTTTGGTTTTAGACATATTAAAGAAAATTAAGCCAACCAATGAAAATAGTAATTGTAAAATATTATATAGGGCCAGGTCCTGATTCTACATGAAACTGAAGAAGTGGAATGGTGTGAATGATTGAAATTCAAAATTGATTCTAAACCCCATGCTATTCAATAGCTTCAATGTCTTTTCTTAACAAATCATACACCAAAGCTGCAATAAGTTTGAGAAATATCATCTTGTTAGTTTTCATATTTCTCTACCAGATCCATCTACCAGAGTCAGTGAAATGACTAAAATCATCAAAAAAGAAAACAGTGATAGAGAACTCTACATTATAAAAAGAATGACTCATTTTCAAATAATCAGATGTTCAACAAAAAAATCAAGAGCTAAGAAATAACAATTTTCAAAACAAGTTATAAATAATCAGAAAATTAATATCACTGGTAAATCAATAACAAGACCACCTCAAAATAATATTCAAAGTGAGACTCATAAATATGACTTGTTCTCAAAGACTATATTATAAACAAAAGATACTAAAGTAGGGAATTCTCCCCCCAGCAAAGAACTGCTTTTTTAAAAAAATTATTATTTTTTTGTTTTCAGAAAACCCAGAGCTTAAAGTTTAAACCAACAGTATGTCTGACCCAATGTGTACATATTCATATGGAACATCCCATACATAGTCACATACGCGTGCACACACACATATACACACACACCGTCATGTTGTTGTCTCCCAAGAGTATAGTTGGCAATGGGACAGCAGAGTGTGTAATTAGTTTTCATTGTTCCCCTGACAGCTATAGTTCCATACAAGACCTTTTTTTCTTTTTATGTTGTAAATGCTACGGAAAAAATACACTAATAACAGGCATTTAATTATGAGTCCAGCAGCCATAGAGAGAACAGTGGCAGAGAAGATTAGAATCTCTGTCCCTCTTCCCACCCTCTCTCATTCATATATATATACTCATATATATATTCATATATATATGGGAGGAAAGTTTTGTACTTCTATTATAATAATCTTCAAAATATTTATGACAGGCAAACAATAGAAAAAAAATTGATTTTTGAATTTCCCCCAAGTTCCTGTTGACGGTAAAGTCAATGCTTCAATACAATGCTTCAATACAATGCTTCAGCAATACTACATCCAAAACCCTGTCTGCAGTTAAATATTAATAAAAATAAAGGCATTGCTTATTAATAAAGAAAATACTCTTTAAGCAGCATTCTATTTTCACTCTCTGTGAAGAATACAGAGATTCAGTTTTTGGATTTGAGCCTTGCTTTTCACAGACCTCAGACAAATTAGCACTGTACCATCAAATATCTGGGTGCTGTATTTCCTGAGGCCTAAAAAAAAAATTAGCGCTGGTAATATCAAATGTCTGGGTGCTACATTTCCTGAGGCCTGCTTTAATTTGTTTTATACAGTATTTAAAACAAAGCATCCCCAAGTTGCTGCCATGGCGGACATAAGATCTGTCACTGAGGCCTTTCTCGCCTGATTAATTAGTAATTGGGAGACACATTTTGGCAGCTTTCATTTCCCTATTATTTTCTCTAGTTTGACACAAAACCCTGTCAGAAGCACCACTATTTGAACTGTACCCCTCTTAGTGCTGGGTCACTAAATTTTAATAAATGAAGCCCCTGCCAGAAAACTACAGAAATAGGAATAAAAGTTTATTGAAGCAGTAACAGTAAACAAATACATGAAGAAAGCACTGAATGCCACAGTATCTAAAACATTAATGGTCTGTCTGAACCCAGGGGTTACTGGCAAGATTGCAGAGCAGAGACTAAAAGAAAAGGCCTTCAAAAAAAACCTATGCTTTCATCTATCTTTTAAAAAAAGTATTAGCTAAATAAAGCAAGCAAATACTTTGCTGCAGCAGAACCATACGTCTGAGTTTCCCTTAGCCTTCATTATTCTATTATTCCAACCCACTGAATAAAATTATTGGGAGGCAAGATTTATCGTGACTACACAGATCGAGAACTCATCCAGAAGTCACTAAAGCTCTGTCTGAGCCAAAGAAACATTTTTCATAAAAGCTAAGGTGAGGAACTTAAAATTGAAGTTAGAAAAACTGAGACTTTGAGGAACTGCAAATAGCCTCAAAATCAGTTTCGGGATCTCCATCTCAAAGTGTCAGTCACTTCAAAAAAGTATCCTGCTACGATGGTGGCTCGGGACACTTGTGTGCCGGGGCAGTGGCCGTGCTGTGCGAGTCAGAGGTCACCGCTTCCACATTCCGACATCTGTCTGTATTTTCTTGCCCTGAAACAATAGAAGGGGACCGAGGCTCATTTGCCCTCACTTTGTTTAACCTAATTGTTAAACACAAAGATAATTTCCCCCTATTTAGGGTTATTTTACCTTTTCTTCCCATTTTCATTTGTCTCCATTAAGTACTGTTAGGAAAAAAACTTAACTAGCAGGTTAACTCTTTTATACATTATTAGTGCAGTTAATGCAACAAAACTGTACATTCCCCTGACATCTATGAGACACCAAGAATCATATCCTCCACCATCAAAATCTAGATAGCAATGTGCACCAGAAGTTTTCAAAGCCATAACTTGATTTTATTCAAAACACAACACTACATTTTTAATACAAAAATGCTTTCACCGTATGTATTTTCATAGTGGCAAGAGGTAACGGTTAATTACAGCTTTTCCATATACAAATATGTCATTAATAAATTTCAAAATGGAAACTCTGACAGCTTGGAAACAGTATAAGAAAACAAAAGTATTTGTTAGTTTAGAACTAAAAGGTCACTTTGAACACTCAATTATTTTAGTCTTTTCCACCAGCCACTCAAAGAAAAATGGATGATGGATATCAGAAGAAAGTTTTTCAGTGTAAAAACCTATCAGCTCCTACCTGGACTTTAACTATAAGATATGTGTATTTGTTCTTAAAATGTTTTTTATTTTTATCACCTTAACACTACTTCTACGACTACCCAAAACTCTACTTCTAATGAACTGAATGTGACATATACTGTATTCATCAGTGCCCAGTTTAAATTAGACTGAGTCAGGTGACTTTTGCAATTAATCTTAAGGAAGCTCCACTTCTACTGCAAAACATGGGGCTAATGTTCCCAGATATTATCAAACAGATGCAGTAACAAGAAATGTAGTAAACATTTTTGGTAAAGTTTACTAGAACACATGTCCTTTTCAATGTATCCAGACATACAAAACATGGTGGAAAATATAGCAGACTCAGCTGACATAGTATCATAATTTTTAATAACAAATATAAATTTACTTCTAAAATATTTTTCTATAAGAACCTACAAGAAAGGTTTGTTGATGAGAAAGTAAGAGGCTATATTTCAGGAATTAAAAGGCTCTGACTTCATATGTTTCTTAAAATAGCACAAATGTTTTATCTTGGAAGGTACCTACATTTTCATCACTACTTCTTACTGGATTCTCGGTACTGCTAAGTAATTTGGGAGAAAAAAAACCTACAACAACAGCAGCAAAATCTACTTAATAAGTCAGAAAAAGAAAACTAGGGGAGGAGGGGACAGTAGGGACTATTAGTACATTACTTTAAAGTTAACGATGAATTAGAAGCTTTAAGGAAAAATACATATGGAAACATGGTACAGCCCGACCTTCCACAATAAAATATCATATGCCTGAGTTTTAATATATTATCACTATTTAAAACATCCATTTTTGTCAACTAAAATACAAGAAGATAGCAGTTTAGTGACTTTGCAAGTAAGACAGAGATATAAATGTAGAGACCTGCCAAAATGATTATAAAGTGGTTTAGTCCTTTTCTATCATCCATATTCATTTCCGGACCATTTTCACGAAAGAAATAAAATTGGTGTTAAAACAAGATGGCTGCTTCTAGAATGGAAAAAAGAAACACATTGATTTAACTGAAAGCCAAAATCCTAGCTTTTCTAAGTAAGGATATGTGAATTTACTCATATATTTTACAATTCCCATGTTTTCCTGTACGTCTACATAGAAACCCATGGATCATACTGTGCAGTTCTTTAAAATCATTAAAAACAAAGCAAATTTTTAAAAGGTCTAATCTTTGCTTGTTATTAATATGATAATCCAATACATATGGGTAAATTCTCACTTTTACTTCATATCAAACTCATGATCATCAAGTCATGAAAATCAGGTCATTTGATAAAAAACAACACTAATAATAATTCATATATCTTTTAAGAATCCAATCATAAAAACATCCAGTAATATGAGAATCAATTAACTATATCTGACTTTATATATCATTTCTAAAGTAAAAAACCATACGAAATGAACTGTGAGACAAGCTCTCCTTGAATTGCACTTCGCTGACCTGCCCTGAAGCAAATGGCAGATTAATTCTATGACCTACACATAAAAATTAAAAACATTTTCCTCCATTTT
Source organism: Heterocephalus glaber (assembly GCF_000247695.1). The sequence goes on from NW_004624743.1 coordinate 25,604,738, forward strand.
GAAATAACTTCTAGATAGATTTTTAAAAAATCATTCAGACCTATTTTTATTCCTCACTTGAGTGGAAAATAAAACCTGACAGTAACATTTTCTTCAACCTGTCAACTGTCAATTGTATGAAAGATGTTTCTAAAGGTGACAAAGGTTTATTTTTCCGTATTGAAAATGATAGAATTCTACCTGAATGAGAGCAGAACTAACCATCACTATGGTGCACCACTGCCTCTCAGCAACTAGTGAACTCAAGTCAGAGTTTTCAATATTTTTAATGTTTTTATTGAAATACAGGGCTCTCTGTTTGAAAACTACATTCAGAAATCTCAAAATCAAGAGTTTGTAGGGCCAGGGATTTAGCTCAGTGGTTCCACCACCTGCCTCGTAAGCACAAGGTCCCGAGTTCGATCCCCGGTACCAAAAAACAAAACAAACAAACAAAAGAAAAATCAAGAGTTTGCTTCCACACAAAAGATCTCAGCAGTATTATAACCATCCACTGGGATTAAAATTAAGAGGAAAGACTATTAAGAATACTACCATGTAAGAAACTTCTATTTACTAAAAATTATACATAATCGTACAGAGAATTTGCATCCTTACTTTTTAATTTTTAACTAAGTGGGTCAGTGTCATTGTGCTGCCTTGCTTGTGAATGACTAAATCTCGAAACCATAAATGCAGACAAATTTAAGAGCAAACAGATCTAGTACAGTATTGAGTAATATCCTACTCAGAAACGCTGGAAGTTCACATTAATCACAAGAAACTTTTCTACAAAACAGCTCAAGACATAGGTTGAAAAGCAGACTAACATATAAATCTACTAATATAAGTCAGACCCTTAAGAGAGACAGTAGTTTATTGATATTTGGCTAAGACCACCATCATAAGACAGGTTATTGAATATTACTATCTCATATTCCTCTTTGAGATTTTTCTACCAAAATAGGAAGGTATCACCTATTACAAATGACCAAAGGACAATTTTTTTCTTGGTGCAGAAAACTGATTTGAAGGAGTTGTCCTGGGCAAAAGGTAAGGGCCACCTTCCTCCAACAGAGACATTCTAGTGAGCCTGCTATTCTAACAGTCTGTATACCACTTTTGAAAAGAAATCAATAATATGGAATCAGTCAACATAGAGTGATTCATTACTTAAAACAAGATATCATAGAATTTTACAACCTTATGGGCTGGGGATTTAGCTCAGTGGTTCCGCTGCCTGCACCACAAGTACAAGGACCAGAGTTCAATCCCTGGTACCAAAAAAAAAAGAACTTACGCATGGAGGTCCCTCAAAACATTACGTAAAGAAGACAGTGAGTGGACTCTTTTGAAAAATTATTAATGATTTACATTGCAAAAAAAACCCCAAAGTAATAGACCAAATGCTACTACATATGTAAAACTATGTTTTAATATATTCTGTTTTGTTCATTTTATATTTTAATGTTTTTTCTTTCTGTTTCAAAGGTAAATTCTTTTGGTATCTTCATCTCTCAAGCTAGCAAAGGCCAAGACTCTTAAAGTACTAATTGTATTCATTCATTTTCTTGGCCCAGCATGAAGCTGGTAGCTTGCTTGGCTCATAGCAACAGGGGAGAAAAGGAGGTGCCCATCTTTATCTGTCCCTATCCAACAGGAAATCAGGCCAGTGGACAGAATGTAATGAGCTACCTGCTCAAAAAACATTTTGCAAGATTAAATGACAGAAAACTCACAAGGTTAATTTGTCCCCAGATAACTAAGTGCTTCCTTCAACCCTGATCCTCAGTTGTTTTCAAAGATGGAAGTCTCTAAAGCTATTGTTTATCAGCCTCAACACACATGACAATAAGATATTAGTTCTGTGAACCACTGGACTAGTTAATACAACTAAAGTCACGCAGGCAGTAATGAACTACCACAGACTCTGTCTGATACTTTAAATCACAAGTGGTTTGTTAACATCGGAAAGGCCAAATGAGCCTGTACAACCAAGTGTGCCTGAAACAGCACTGAGGTTCTAGTCACCCAAAAGGCAGATAGCTTCATTTGATAGTTTGTTTTAATTATGTAAAACAATGCATACAGTGGCTGGAACATAACATCGCAGTAGCAAACTTTGCTTTTCAAAATTCTTTGGAAAGGTAGCCAAAAAACAAGGAGTATACTTCTCTTTTACAAATGTCAAGATTTAAACAAGGGAAAGAATTAATTTCAGGTCCCGATAAATAGGTAAGCAACTGTACTGCCTTATTCTTCTCCTGGTGCTTATATAAATTCAGTTATAAGTATCAAAATGACAAGAATATCCTAATATATCTAATAAAATCATAGTGACATTGAGGCTCAGAATTAATAAAAGTTAAGATGCTAAGTAATGTTTTTACTTGAAAAAAATTTATGTTTCTAACATAAAAAAGACATTAAACATTTAAAATTTTAAAAACAAGGGAAATTCCTTACAAGTTTACTAACAAAATTTATTCAAAACCGAGGTAAACCTTTCCTCTTTTCTCATAACAAATTCATAGGTCTAAACCATGATGATTTCATTTATTTTGTCAGTGAAAAAAAACACAATGCCAGCATTCTGTTGTTCATACATCAAAATATTTTAAAATGAGGCAAGTGAATTTTGAAAGAAGAAAAACACCCAAGGGAGTATGATTGGGGGGAAATGTTACTACTTCTCTTACTTAGCCACATACATGACCTGCACTGTCAGAGGACTTGGGAGTGTTGACCTAGAAATCAATCGTGTTACTTCTACAACTCCAAGATTATATGTCAGCAAAACTAAATGGTGTCAATTACCTACTACTCTAATATGAAATGTTTAATTTACAAGTTCCTAAAGAATTGAAAAAAATCCAAAGAAAACATGTGATTAGGTTCAAGTGTACAAAGTCCTTGATGAGTTACCAGAGATATTTTTCATGTAAAGAGAATAACATTTTAAATTGAGTATACTCCAAGCACCAAGGGAGGAAAATTAGTACTACCCAAAGTGTGTTCATCATATTTGTTAGTGTATTATTTTATTTATTGCATCTAAAATGCCAACTTGGAGAAATGTTTGCTTATCGTAGCACCATTTTGGAGTCAGAAGAATCCAAGAATTTTCCAATCTATACACACTATTCAAAAGAATATTCTTATTGTAGGCACCAAACAATACTATGCTTCAGCTTAAAAGTTATATTCTTTATATTAAGTAATGTTTATCTTTGTAAGTATAGGTACTAAGGGAGAATATAAATAGTTAGATTACCAAAAGTCTTCTTTTAAAGTTACTAAAAAGCTTTCTACAACCTTAAAAAAATTAAAGAAAATAAATTATACCCTCTTTGATTTGGACTTTGATTATTCAAAGGTACTTAGTAACATTCCAATTTAGAATACAAAGTACATTCAAAGGACCATTCAGCATTCACGCTTTTAGGTGAAACTCACGCAAGTTTTCAAATTTTAGATGTGGAAGATGCATGGAGGCAAATATTATCATATTTCTATTCAGTATTTCTATTCAGTCTGATAGATCTCAGTTGTTATTTCACAGAGTGATGCCAATTCAACACATAAAATCAGTTTGGTCCACCGCCCAATAAAAACTGGCAACTAAAATGTTAGCAAGATGTGAAAACTGAGTATCTACTTTCCAGAAGTGACTACCAAGAACATATATTCTAACAGTAAAACTATTCTGACAGCAAATAAGTTTAGTATTTTTCCTGTGAGCCCAGATTTATGGACGTTTATGGTGTCAAGGAGAGTAGCAGATAAATTTCCATTGGCTGCCCAAGTTATTTGTAACACAGGTTACACAATAATATACTTAATCCCTGTGGTCAGGACATATTTAATTTCTAATTTTACCTAACTAAATATACTTTAACATCATATCTTTCATAAAGCTAAAATGTGTTTACTTCATTTAGATATAGTACCCATTCTTATTAGCTTAATGTATCCACTGAACTTTCTTTTAAAAGAGAAATCTAAAAATGTATCTAAGTTGCAATTAACATTGTCTAATTTTTCTTAAAAGACTGGAGTCTTTTGATCATATTACTAGTTTAGTAAACTCTTGATACTTTCTATATAAAACCAAAAGTTAAGGCTAACTTATTTTGCAAAATTATAAGGAAATGCAACACTGAATTTATAGAATTTAATAAATCTATACACAAATGAAACATTTTCTATCTTCTGTGATACACTTAGTTTTTATTTTTGAATTACTTTTTTATTTGGACTTTAAAAAATTACATCCAAGTTGACTTTTCAAAAAGTACCTTCTTATTCAACATTTCTGAGTTAAAACTGGCTACCGCTGTCTACTTTTTAAATATTATTTTTAAGAGTAAGTTTTACTGTAGTAACATAGATAAATAAAAGATAAATGCCTCCAGAAACTTCTAAGAATGTTAAATGTTAGAGCTAAATTTCTTGAGTATGATGGGGGTACCTCAGTCCCTCTTTTGAACATTATCAAACTGATAATGATCAAATAGAAAGGTATTTCCACAACCATTAAACTAGCACACTGACTTAAGAATACTCCTAGTACTTTTAAATTCTGCAGATTAACTTTAGGCAGGTTCAAAGCCACCATGGCGTCTGAGCAGAAGAGCTTTCTCCAGGCAGGGCAGATCTATTAAAAAACATGACCTGTGACAGAAATCAATGTGCTAATCTCAAACCAAACAACAGTACCAAAAGCATAAAACAGAGATAACCTGAGACAAAACATCCCCAAGCTAACTCAGACTAGCTTGACAGGTTAAGAAGAGGGGTTAGAATCAGGATGTTGCTGGTTCTTTCTGTGTTAACCCAGCGGAGACTGGAACCCCCACCTATCCAAAATAAATGAGTACCACTAGGAAAAGCTCACACTGAAGTTTGGAGGGACAATCAAGAACAAAAGGTCCTAAATTCAACTAACTCACTGTTCCTTTATTTAATAAAGTGCTAAAGTTTAGAACTATAAATTCCTGTTTCATACATGCTGTCTAATAAAGCCCCAAAGGGAATAAAACCAACCACCATAATGAGACTTGCTTTTAACACCAGCACAACTGGAAAGCTTGCTCTATTTGTCTTGTCCGCTTTAATAAAAGACACCTCCTCTGGCAGGATGGCTTCTCTTTCTCTTTTCCTAGTAGTGGTAAGTGGCATGTCAAAGAAGAAATAGCATCCCACCCCACCATCCACCTCCCCGACACTTAACAAACTTTCAGGGTGTCTCCACTTCTACTAGGTGAGGATGCCTTTGGGCTTTGGGCTACCTGGGCATGACCGAGTAGCTTGGATTAGCGGGGCAGGGGATTCCCTCTCAGCTCCGAAACCCGTGGACGGCTCGCGGGGAAATCCGTCCATCTTCATCTGAGCTGACACTACTCAAACTGGGAATTCTCCTCAGGCTCGCACAGCGAAGGAAGCCTGGAGGGCGATGGAGAGGGCCGGCGATGGGCGAACGGGAGGCGCCCGGCAGGCCCCTCTCCCCAGGCTCGCTGGGCTCAGCAACCGCAAGCTCATCCCTTGGCCTCCTGCTTCTTTGCCCCCAAAGTCCACGCCAGCCCGGGGAAGAACCCGTGCTTTCAGGTACAATCGATACGACTTCGCTTCTAGGCGGGCACCAAGACCAGCCCGCGGTTGGAAGCCGGCCTGTGTCCCGGAGAAGCAGCGATGTGGGCCCAGCGGGGCCGGCTGCTGCCCACACACAGGCTGGGGAGAAAGTAGGGCTGAGGGCTGCCGCGCCCGGGAGGCTCTGCCGGCCTTGGGGTACCCCCTCCCCGCCCGCTCGCGCAGGGTCGGACAGCCCCAGGCGTCTCGGGGACTGGGGTCCGCACGTGCGCTAGGGCAGCCCGGCGCCCACCCCTGCCTCCCGCGGGCTTCGGGGACGCCCGCAAAACCGTTCCAGGTAACCGCGCGCGTCCCTCCGGCTGCGCAGCGCCAGGCCGCGGGCGACGGGCTCCCACCTCCCGGCTCGGCCAACTCCGGCGCCCTCTCCGCACACATGACGTAGCCGGTATTGGCTCAAACTTTCTAGTACCCGGAACCCACTGCGGGAGTAGGCTCGGGCGGTGGGAGAATCCTCTCCACCGCCCAGCGCGCCAGGCCCAGGCCGACTCCCGGGCCGAGAGGTCTTCTGGCAATTAAAGAGAAAAATAAAACCCTAAAGCTTCCGCCTCCCAGCCCCCTTCACTTCCCCTAGCCAGTGCGCTCTCTGTGCGCGCTGGGTAAAGAGAAGGAACATTTTTAAAAAGAAAAGAAAAAAAAAAACTTTAGGGCTGTTTGGCGGGTTCCCTCCGCAGTCCCTGCGCACTCAGGCTCCAGTCAGAACCGCCGGCGGCGCAAAGCGGGCTCCCGCGCCCGAGCCCGGCGCCGGGATGGAGTTGTCGGTCAGCGCGCCTGGCTGGAAGCAGAGATGTCCCAACTCCCAGGCTCCCGCCCTTTTCCGCGTCTCCCCGCACCCCGCAGAGGCGGCGGGTCTGGGGAGCCCGGGGGACTCCAGGAGCGCCCGGCCTTTCGGTGCAGCTTAACAAAGAGGGCGCGAGGAGAGCGCTTCCCCGGTCTCCGAGCCGGCAGTGTCCGGGAGAGCGGGCTCGGAGGTGCGCGCTCCCGCCGGCTGGTGCGCACCCGTCCCCGCCGCCGCCGCTCCTGCCTCAGGGCCCGGAGGCCCGCCGAGCCCCAGCTCTCCGCCCCTCGCCGCCTTACCTGGGGTTGCTGCTGTTCCAGTAGACAGCGTAGCGGTCGGCCACGGCCTTGGAGCCCGGATCCTGGCTGAGCACACACATCCAGAGCACCAGGAACACCAGCGTCAACATCTCCACGTGCAACATCACGCCTGGCCAGCGGCGGAGCCTCCGACGCGCCACTCCGGGGAGAGAGCGGGGATCCAGGAGGAGGGAGGGAAGGGAACAGAGAGAGAGAGAGAGCGGGCGCCAAATAAATATGAATAAATAAAACGCAGGGGTGAGAACGCAAAGAGGCGCACGCCGAGCCCGGAAGGGGTAGGAGAACGAGAAGAAAAGGCGGTGGAATGGGAGGGGGGGCCAAAGACAACTCGTGCCCCCTCTGGAAGGCTCCGGAGGAGAAAGGAATCACAAGATGGAGAGGAGCGTGCGTGTATGGTGGCAGCGGCGAGGGCGGGGGAAGGGGTGCCGAGCTGGGTCTCGGGCGGCGGCTGCAGGCCGGTCACCCCGGGAGAGGGAGGTGCGTGCGGGGCCGGGCGGCGGCAGCGCGGGTCGGGGCAGGCGGCGGCGCGCGCTGCACAGTCACCAGGAGTTGCGCGCCGCGGCCGCGGGGAGACATACACCGGCCCGCGGGGCCCGGCTCAGCGTCGGCACCGCGGGCTGTGCAAGGCTCCGCGGCCGCCCGGGGCTCTCGTACTGCGCCCCGCTCCGCTCCAAGTTACTTAGACGGCCGGTGGGAACCGCAGAAGGAGGGTGCCCTGCAGGCAAGGGGTGGCACGCCTGTGGCCCCGGGAGTCTGAGCGCTTTCGCAGCCGCCTCTGTGCCTTCACCGGGCAACCCCTGGAAATCTCGGAAGAGTCGTAGGTATTGACTGCGGTACCGGGCGCTGTGCCGAGAAGGGTGGGGATCCGGAGCCGCAAGCCCAGCCCCGCCGGCGTCCTGGAACTGCTGAAGCGGCCGCTGCGCTGGCCAGCAGCGGTCTTGCCTCGAAAACCTCAAAGAAAAGTTTGGGTCTTCGCGTCTTCCAGCAGGTCCCCAGTGGAGTCCGGACGGTGAAGCCTGTATCCTGGGCGCGGGCCGAGTCTCAGGGATTTCTAGGCCGGGTGTGGATGCACCGGAGTGAATGAAGAGCAGAGGTTATGAACCAGTCAGCCAGGCAGAGCTGGGATGCCCAGACCTGCAGGACGACGCTAACCCAATTGTTCCGCTGGCGAGCGGGAGGGGAAACAATCACTTTCAAATGGATCCCTCCAACTCCTGGACGGGCTGGTGTCAGGCTCTGATCGCCTTCCGGGAGCGAGACTGAGCCCCACACGCGGTGCTGAGAGCCCGGGCGAGCTCTCAGAAGTGTCCCTGTGACTCCGACGGGTCCGGCCCCGAGCCCAGCAACTTGTAGAGATGCATCAATCAGTTTGAAAAGGGGGAAAGGAGAGCGCGCGCGCACGAGCGAGTGGCACCTCCTCGATGACTACATCAGAAAACCTTCCCGATCCTCCCGCAGCTGCTCCTCTTTCCCTCCTTAGGCAACAGCAGCAAACAAGAGGTGAAAACCACCAACCGAATCCTAAAACCCCTACCCAGGCGGGAAAATAAATAAACTTGAGTGCCCAGCACGAGCCGCCCTGGAGAGGCTGGAACGACTGGCGAGAAGTGAAAAGGAGTAAAAGTCAGTTTTGCAAAAGACAGAGAGAAAAAAAGGGGGGGGGGGAGAAAAATGCTTTATGGGAAAAATCTCCTCGGGCACGCCCCCTCGTTAATGACCTGCGTGTGGAGCCCACAGCGGCGGCGACCCAGCGGCGGCAGCCTCAGCACTGCGCGGGGCCGCGCGCGTGGACGTGGACGTGGGAGGGGGCTCCGCCTGGGCGTGTTGCGGGGCGCGGGGTTGCGGGCGGCGCGGGGGGAGCGCTGCACCAGCAGGGGAGGCGCCGCCAGCCCGCGCCCAGCCCGCTCCACCGCCGTCGCGGCCCGGGTCATGTGGGCTGCCTTTTTTTTTTTTTTTTTTTCCTAGCAGTTTACTTGGGAAGGTGGGGGCTGGCTGGAGCAGCCAGTCAGGGGACGGCCTGCTGTTTGCTTACAGATCGGGATTTTTTTCCTCTTTACTCCAACCGGATTGGTTTGCTCCACGAGAAAGAGGCGTTTTCCTAATCTCCTCCCTCCCCACGCCTCCTACCCCCCCCCCCCCCCCCCCCCCCCCCCCCCCCCCCAGCGCCCCACCTTCCCGAAACCTGACTAATTGAATTACTGGGAGTGCCGAGGCGCACTCTCCTCCGCCTGCGCCCGGCAGCCACGTGTAACCCTTTGGGTGCTGAATTGCTTCTGGGCTCAGGAATGAGTTGACATCTTTTTACTGGAGTGTAGGCTCCTCTGATTCTAGAGGAGCTCCTTCCCACTCCGCAGATGGAGAGCTGGGAGCGGAGCCCGGAGCCCCTCGGGTGACACGCAGCCTCGGCGCGGGGCTGGGACAGACCTCTAAGCCCACCGCGCGTGCTGGCCAATCTCCGCCCGGTTCTTCGCGCGACTCGCCCTGCGCCGGGCTATCGGGAAATGTGAGCATTTCTCCCGCGCCTTTCAAGTCCTCGCTTCCTGCCCGGGACGTAAAGGTTCTTGAGTAGGAAGCAAGACTTTGCTTTAAAGTGATGCCCAGAAGGCACTTTTTTTTTTTTTAATCGTGGGAAATCTCAGTTTAAAGTGCTTCCAGTTCCGAGTGCACCTTCCACAGGAAGGGAGGAAGAAAATGCGGCAAGCGGGCCCATCAGAAATGCTCTACTCCTTTTCCAGGAGTCGCTGTCCATTCCCCCCAAAGAAAGGCCGTGAACTAACCCGTTGCGGGGAGAAAGGGAGGTAGAGGTGGGATGGGAAGGAGTTCCTTTATGACTGGAAAAAGCCTCACGTTCCTGGACTTCTAGGACAGGTTGCAGCGCGTTGGTCCTCTCGCCACCCGAGCGCGGTCGCCTAGCAGCGGGCGGTCCCGGGGCCTCGGGGACCAGGCGCCCCAAGCGCTGCGGGGACACAGGCCCGAGAGACCCGTCCTCGCCGGGCTTCGCAGTCTCGGGAGGCGCGGTATTTTTCTCTTTTGCTCTCTAGTGAGTTTGCTGCTTCGGTAGGAAGGCTGATCCCAAGAAAGAAAGCAGCTTAGCTTTTCTCCCAAACCTAGCAGTTCTCCCTTTTACTTATTAGCCTAATAAAATCAAATACCCCATTCTCCTCTGCTTTCCAGTCCTCAGGCTCGGGATTTATTTCCAGCGCCACGGAGCTGTTTGGAAGCGTCCAAGCGCCCTCCAGTGGTGGGCCTGCGTTCCGCACTCAGCAGGGGTATTGCAGTCTGGTGGAAAATCTAGGGTCTTGCTCAATAAAGTCCTGAGGGGAAAGAAACAGACCCTTTAGGCATGAGTTAGCTGAATGTTATTGGCTCTTGCCTAAAAATTAAGTAGCTTCTCAATTCCAGGACTTTTTTTCCTATCCGAATGTCCTGAAACTATCCTTAGAATATCTAGATGTAAATTACAACCTGTGTAATTGTGACTCACAACAAACCACTCTACAAAGCCAATCAGCTTCCTAATTTAATATTTAAGTTTCAGAATATTAACAAAAATGTTTCCTCATTATCTGTATATTTCAAAAAATTCCAGCAATGGGGAAACTGAAGGAAGAGATCACAGGATAGGCTTTTTTAAAAAAAGTTCATTTGAAATGTTATCTGCGTTTATCCTTGGTATGTAATCTTGCCGATGTTCAAGTTCTTGGCCTATGTTAGGGTGTGTTCGTTTCTTGTGCTGTGGAAGGAAAGACCTCTTCCCTCAGCCTTTCTTCTCATGGCTCTAATAGGTGCTCATATGACAGAGGCAGCTTGGCAGGAAATCCTCTGGACCTTTTAAAGGACATATGTATCTTTCAGAAGAAGAGAATTTATGACTCCTGTCTTAGAGAAAATGCTGATTCTCGTCGCAGAATCTTTTTAGTCAGACAACTATCAGGTATCAGGGAGATAGCAAGCTGGCTTCTTGTGGCATCAAAGCTGAAAGAGGTGAAGAAATAAAGAAATGATACCCATTATTTTTCATTTGAAACACATACTGTAACCAAATTTGGAAAGTCAACATATCAGAAGAATACGGATGCCTTGTTATTTTAAATATCTCTAATTTGTTTAAAGTCTGAATAGTCTCATTTTAAATAGAAAAATATCGTACATTGTGGTCATCTTTAAAATGATTTAAGAGGTTGGAATAAGGTATTGGAATTTGCAACTGTTCAGAACATAACAGATTTCTATATGAAATATTCACAAACCTAAATCGAACGCCTCCTTTTGGGATTCTACTCCCACACAACTATTAATGTTGGAGTTACTAAGCAGAATAAGATATATATGTACTTGAATCACTATAATTTGAAAACAGATATTAACTGTACACTTACTTTGAGATAATGTGGCTTTGTCTCTTCAGGAAAACACACCCATGACTTAATCTATACAAATTAGCATTAGATGAAATAATTATGAGTATCCCAGTGTCACCAAGGCAAAGCCTTTTAAGCTGGCATTTACAGAATAAGTAGCATTCGCCAAGTATGGCAACAGGCTTATGTCTGACTGAAAGAAAATAAGCAAGAAACTACAAATGTGAAGGAATAAAAGTGCAGGGAATGTTTAAATGCTTTGGGTTCAACAAGCTTGAAACAATGTAGAGCTGAGACCCAAAAAATAGTTTGGTAACAGACTGTAAGGGGGCTTAACAACCATTCTGGAAATGTTTATATTTCAAGTTACAGGCAACTGAGCACACTGGTTAAAACAAGTGGCATCGAAGCAATAATCTATATGCCTCAAATCACAGCATGAACTGAGATTTATTTCATTAATTTTCAGTGTTCTAACCTTGCATATGAATTTGAATCACCTAGGGGACCTTTTTGGAAAAGGACAATACCAGGGACCACTTCCTGCTCTAGTTGTTTAGGGGTGGGGACCTGGGTCTGTAATTTTTAACAGCTCCCCAGAGAATTCTAATGAGTACTGAGAACTGAGAACCACTGATCCAGGTAATTTATTTTTGGCTTAATTATTTCAATCTTTCAGGCAAAAGTAAGTTCTGTTCTTATTTATCTGAAGAAGTATTCCAGCCAACCAGGAAGGCAGAATGGTGATACTTTACTGAAATGATTTTCATGACCTTCTCTATTAAAATGAAATGATACTTTTAAATAATTTTCCATGGCACACAGTTTTTTATGAGTATCATCTCTGGGCTGTGGTTGCAGGGATAACACATGCTTTTAAATGTGGGTTAATCTTTCCTTTCTTTTTTTCTTTTAGATTAGTTTTTGTTGTTGTTGTTTTGTTTTGTTTTTGTTTTTGTTTGGAATTAGCTGCCGCTAGATAGAAGTAGAGTTCTGTCAGGTCAGGTGTCTAAACAAATAAATGAAATAAGGTGGTAAATCAAACCTCATGGCCCACAGACTAAGTAACTCTTAATATACTAAAATTAAATGATGGAGTAAAAGTTAGATTAGAATTTGTATCCAGCAGAGATAATAAATAAAATAAATGATACAGCAAAGATTAAATAATAATTATACACAAAAATTTCTAGCAGATGACTAGCATGTATTTAAGCTAAGCCTACTATTTTCCTGGAACATTTCGAATTCATTCTGAAGCCTCAGGATGCCCAAGTCCCATCACTAACCTGTCACCCAATTATCCTGTCCACAGACTTTGAAGTTACAAATGAAGCCTCTCTGTTATCATCTCCCTTTGTTACAAGTTTCTTATAATATATAGAAATAAATGCTAGCTTTTCTCCTCTGTAAGACTTTAAGAAACATTCTTTTCCTGTTTCTGGTCTGGCGCTTCTGTGTGCAACCTAACAGAGAAGAAAACTCTGCTAAATAGAGAACTACATCTCTCCCTTCAATCCTACGATCTTTGGACCCTGTCATGAATTTTCCACTTCTCCTCTTTCTCCCTTCACCATACTGGGGCTTGCTGGAGTTGATTTCACAGCCTCCTTTCCCTTAAAGTCTACAGATAAAAAGAAGCAGTGCTGCAGTCTTCTGAAAGAGGCATTAAAGTCGATGTATTGTTATTTTGCTCGTTTCAAAACATATTTTAGGGGCTGGGGATTTAGCCCAGTGGTTCCGCCGCCTGTCTCGCAAGTGCAAAGACCCGAGTTCAATCCCCGGTACCAAAAAAAACCCCATATTTTAAATAAGACAAATATAGCAAACTCATTAAACAGACAGATATTTTAGCAGACACGTTGACAAACACCTAGATCATATGATCAGGCACATATGTAAATATGTATGTATTACAAATGTGTCTATGTTCATGTATAATTCTAAAATGAAGAGCTGATTTCCGTATTACTTTTTATTACATAACTTTAAGTTATTGGACCAGTTTTTAACCATAAAGTTGAAACTGATACATGATTTTATTCCCATGGGAAATTTTCATGTTCTCTTTTATTATTTGAACATATACTTTGTATTTTCTTCTTCAAATTTTTGAATAAAATTCACTGAATAAAAATTACCTGCATTTCACAAATCTAATCAGCCAATTAACATCAAGTATACTGCCTTAAAATATCTTGGTGTATTATTAAATTACACACTGTATTCTTTGCTTAAAAGAGTATATATCATCATGAATTTATGTTATCAAGAAAATAAAAGTTTCTATTCCTGTTTTATAATCACAGCCATTTATAGCTACCTTTTTTTTAAATAAAAGATTTTAAGTAGCTGTTACAGAAATGGTTAATTTATGCCTTATTTCCACATTCAAACTATTATGGTATTTTCTCCAGGCAACTTCACCTACCATTATCCAAAAAAAAATGTAAGTATGCATTTTTGTATTCTTTTACTTGCTTGAAGACTCCCCAGAAGGTGGTACATCATTTTTTAGAAATTCATTGAAATCATTACACACATATATGTGTGTATGAGATATAGTTGTAAGATATAGATGAGAATATAAACAGAGAACAGAGGGAGAGAGAACTTATATCTCAATCAATGTTCACCAAAGATTTTCATCAGCTTCTGTGAGAATTCTAATTAAAGATGAGCAGAGGATCTAACCCCTAGTCAATAAGCATGATTATATAAAATAGGAAATGCTGTTTCCAAGCCCCTTTTTAGCTTTAGCTTTATTTTTTCCCCCTCTGATCTAAACTAGCTTAGCAAAATAAAATGTAGAACTATGGCAAACTGACATATTCTTTCCTTAAATTATGTGCTTTTGTTTTTCAGATAAAAGGCTTCTTTAGGGAGATTTTAAGTCTTGTGCTCTCTCTCTCTCTCCCTCCCTCCCTCTATCTCTCTCTCCCTCTTCATCTCACTTGGCCACACTAAAGACGGTCTTTTAAAATACACTAATAAGTTTTAGAAAAAGTTTCCTCTCACCACAGATTCATAACCCTAGTTTGAGACTTCCAAATACTTTATGCCAACATTGTAAATTTTACTGTCATGCTGTAAAGATACAGTGAAGGTATAATTTTTTAAAGCATTTCACTTGTAGTTTGGGATAATAGTTATAAAGCTAGTCTCTATAGAAACTACTATAACTTATGATCTTAGAACATCAGATAATAATGCAGAGGATTATTGGCCAAAACTTTCTTAAAATGAGAAATATTTTTACTGAACTGAGTCTTTTTAAACTCAAGTCTATAGAGGAAAGTATGCTCTTGAAATGACTACCCTTTAATCAGAGATTATCACTCTCCATTTCCATTAGTCTCCCCCCTCTTCTTTTTGGGCATGTGATGTATGCTAAATTAAATAGGATTTATTGGTTCAGCTAGATTCTGAATTACCCCTTTTCCTGTGGATTAGGAGAGTGCATTTCTTAGCCCTTTTCCTTGAAATCCATCAGGATCTTTTATGTGGTCTATCTAGTATTCTGCACACTTCCAATGCTTAATAAATATTACATTACAATATTAGCATAATAATAAATCGTCTTAAAGAACTACATTGGCTATTAAGTGAGAACCTATTCAGTTTGAGCCAAGACATCAAGAAGTTTTATTTTCTCCATACACATACAAAATAATTTTAAAACTCCCTTTCCATGAAATATCCCTGCATCCATAAGAAGTCTACATGCTACAAAGCAAAGTGGTGAAGGGTACATCTTCCAGGTATGTATTTCATTTGTTCAGTATATTCTGAAGACTGGATTTGCCACTTTAATAAGAAAGAATTTTAAATTGGGCAGACAAAAATGGAAATACCATTATGTGTCAAGTAAATGTCCTTTTCCCAATGGCAATTCTGAAATTTTATGCAAGAGTACAAAGCCTGCAGCTATTGTTTCTTACTGTTAAGAAACTCTGTTTCTGCCATTGGTTATGTCACATACACCTGGACTAACAGCCAGTGAGAAAATGAGCATTTTTCCTTATTTTTCAGAAAAGACAGAAGTAGAAAATAATTCAATGAACACAATCCCATCATAACTGGTTGCTTTAAGCGAAGCCCTGATTTTATTTATTTGTTTGTTTGTTTGTTTTTTGAGACAAGGTCTGGTCATGTAGTTCAGAACTCACTATGTAGCCCAGGCTGACCTCAAACTCAGGGCAATTCTCCTGCCTCAGCCTCCCAGGTGCTGGGATTACAGGTGTGCGAAACCATGCCAAGCTGAGAGGTCTTTGTTTTAAACTGATAAAAAGAAAAGAATAAAAATATTCTCCCTTCCAAAATAGCATTTAAATATTGTACATTTTGCCGCCTATAGGTGAATGAGATGGAATAAATAAGATAAATCACTTGTGACAGACAGCAAGATGGCCCAGACGGCTCCTTAACAGTATCACTTTGCAGTCAGCCCCTCATCAACAGATGAAGTCTATTTTTTCACCCTTTGAATTTGAGCTGATCTTTCAACTTGCTTTGGCTAAAAGAATCTGGCAAAAGCAGTGTTGTACCAGTTCTGAGCTTTGCCTCCTAACATATTCAGGCTTCAGCTCTTTCTAGAATCCCTGCCCATTGTCACACACATGAGCCCCATCTAGCCTTCCAGTTGGTGAGAAACACACAGCCCAGTCATCCCCATCTTCACACTGATAGCAGAAAGCAGAGCTACCACACTGACTGGCAGGTGCCTGCAGGTACATGAGCGAGCCCAGAGAAGACTAAAAGAACTGTAGCACTGAGGCCACTCAATTGCAACTCTCAGGATCCCAAACTGAACAAATAACTCTTTTTCTAAGCCCCTACATTTTGAGTTGCTTTATTATACAGCAACAGATACCACGTACACCTTCTTTGTAATTAATGGAAAATAAAAACTTGAATATTCTTTAGAATAAATGTTACTCCTTCACAACTTTGTTTTTCACTACTGAATTATTTGGGGTCTTAAATCTGTAACCAACAATCACAACCATGTGAATATTTCTAACAGAAATGCTTGTTCCTGCTTCTTTGTAAATTTCATAAAGAGCCTTTGTTTCAACAAAAACCTTACATGGAATCCTAAATGGGTACAATTAATATTCAGGACTTTCTAATCTTCTTAGGGTAATGTCATTTGGTTAGAATAGCAAACCTGAGCAGATGATTTATCCAGAGGTGATTCTTCTTCTAAAGTGGTGTCCTGCAAGAAAAATGAAATGGTGAAATCAAAGGAAGCTGTGTTTAGCTCCATCTCAAATCTCCACATCACTCACAACTATTGATTTAACATCATGGCACCTCCATATTTTAGCAGGAAGATCTGCCATGAGACAGAAACTATAGTGACCCTGTAAGGGTCATCGTGCTGTCAACTTCAAATTACAACATCTCTACTCTTGGCTGACAGCCACGGCAGGCCCTAGGTAGTACAGCTTTCTTTTCATAGATGGAAAAGAGGTGTTTCAAGGAAATGAGATATAAAGTGAAATTTTATATATCAAGTCTCGTCTTCTCATAATTTAAAGTTCTAAAAGGGCAGAAGGTTTTATCAGAGCCCCCTATGTATAGTCCTTGAGCCTGTTTATTAGCCTACTTACTGATCTGAGTTTCTAATGCGCACTATCTAGCATGAGGTCCAATCCACAAACTCAAAGTCCTCTCTTGCTCTGCAGCAGCTGAATATTTGGCCATCCTCTTGAAACTGTCTTATCCTTTGACATTCATTATTTTACATTTGCAGAGTTCTCTTATTTCCAACAAGTTTCTCCTGTCACCACACAGCCCAGTACCAGGCACATAGAAAACACTTAATAAGTTTTTATGGAATGGGGAAATACGTAATATCCATCCCTTAAATGTAGGATGTTTTTCTATAGACCTCTTTTCCTTCTATACTAACATGATTTTCTTTAACAATTGTATTCACACTCAGCTCCAGGTATAGTTTTGTTTTGTTTTGTTTTTGTGCCTGGCTGTCAAGATTTAGCTCTAGAATTTATAGCTTGCCACCATCCCACTACATTCCCAGCCTTCTATGGGCTTTTTCAGAGGACTGGATTCTGATATTGCAAAGGTAACAAGTTCAAAAAGTGCGTTTTTCATCCAACAGACCTGGCCACTCCCTTCTGGACACTACTCCTCTCTAGTATGCCAAGGTCAGGGCAAAAGCACTCACCAGTTCCCAAATGAAAACCCATAGCTGACAGACTGGATAAAGCAGAGGACTCAGTAAAGGAAAGTAAAATTTAATTTCCCAAATTCTCTCATTTTTACTTTATATTTATTTTTAATTGGTATATATTTGCAACACCTAATTCTCATTTCTGTATGAAGTTGCTTCCTAACAGATTCCAACCATCCACTGTCAACCTCTAATATCTGTTCTATTTAGCAGCTGGAATGATGTCACAGCTGAATGGTGTCACACTCCACCATTTAAATGGCTTCTGCTGCTTCTCAAACTAAAATTAGACTTCTTCACATGGCTACCAACCCCCAAACAAGCTGATCTCTGCCTTCCTTTCTGACCTCATCTTATAGACTCCTCCCCATACTCAATAACTGCAGCCACTTGGGTCTCCCCTTGTATCCCCGGAGAAGCCATGCATCTTGCTGTCTCTGGCTCTTTGCTTATGCTGTCCCTTCTGCCTGCCACATTTACACTCCATCCTGGTTAACTTGCGTTCATCCTTTAGACCTCAGCTCAGATGTTACTTCATCGAGGATGACACACAAATTCATGAAGCATTTCATATTTTTTATTCTCTTTCTAGCTATGTTCCTGAAACAGTTAAAGACATCATATTACAGTGGTACACGCAAACCTGTGTTTATAGCAGCACCACTGATAATAGCTAAATCTTGAAAGTGACTTGTATGTCCATCAACAGATGAATGAATATGGGGGCTGGGGATTTAGCTCAGTGACACGCCTGCCTCATGAGAGCAAAGTCCTGAGTTCAATCCCTGGTATGGGGAAAAAAAAAGAAACAGATGAACAGATAAAGAAAATGTAGTATTTGTACATGATAGAGTACTACTCTGCTATAAAAAATGATAAACGAGTTATTTGTAGGAAAATGGATACACCTAGAGAACATAATGTTAAATAAAATAAATCAGATACACAAATTTAAAAATCATATGGTTTTTTTCACATGAGAAACCCAAAGTATAAATAAATCAAAGACCAAAATAAGAGATAGACAATAGGAAATGGGGAGATAGATCTTTGGCTAATGGCAAAGGGACTAAGAGATGGAGGGAGGGGGAAATGAAGGAAGGAGATGTGAAAAGAAATAAGATGTGTCATGCGCATGGGCCAACTCATTCATGATGTATCAATGCATTCATGATGTGTCACAAACGTACAGACAGACAGACAGATAGATGAAACATCTACATTAAAGCATGATATAGAAAGGAAAAAGACCACCCAGAAAATAATAGGGATAGGTAGTCCCTAATGAGGGAGAGGGTTGCAGTCTTAGAGGGAAGGGGCAAGGAAGGCTTCATTGAAAAGATGACGTTGGAGTAAATGTCACAGACAAGAAAAGAAGCAGCCATGTGACTGTGAGGACAGGATGGCAATCCAGGCCGAAGGAGCAGGGAGCCCTCGGGCTCTGAGCAGGAGACTGGGCCCAGTGTTTGAGGTGTAGTGGGAGGGTGCATTGTCTGGGGAGAGCCACTGAATGGATGAACAGGAGATAAAGTACTGGCATTAGGAGGGGCCAGCTCACTTACGCATCATACACCTTTGAAAAACTGAGACTTTTACTTCAAAACCAGAAAAGGGGAAAAGGGCGGGGGATTCAGAGATGAGAACAAGACTTGGGTTTAATAGGTTAACATTAACCTAACTTAGGTTAACTTTCCGGGTGTTTCTCTGAGATTCCAGGGCAGGGCAGAAGCACAGAGACCTCAGGAGGCTATTTATGCTAAAGTCTTAGGCTACCCTCTAATAGCTGCTACTACCATTAATTCTATTACATTCATACTAGTTATGTTCCACATGTCAGGATTGCAGGGTTACTCTGTATTTTTAACTCACTATTGTTTTTCTTTGTTGCCATTCGACTTCAAGCCCAGTGATACATAGTTTGAATCAACAGAAATGGTACTGGAAATACTGGAATATCAATAAATGGTCCTTTCCTATTAGAAGCTGATCAGACCCCCAATCACATGACCAAGGGTAGGGTGGACAGATTTTTAAAAAGACAAGCCAAGATCTTAATGTATAAATGGGGGGCCCAGGCCAGTCAAAGCTCTCATCTGGCTAAGACACCATCTCCTGGAGCTCACCACTATTTATTGAATGCGCAGCTTCTAGAAGGGGTAAGGGATGGTGCAGGAGACAGTGAGGTGGAGAGCACTGATGTGAGCAGGGTCCCAGCAGCAAGGGAACAAGACCTTCTAGTAGGAGCAGATCATTATTAGTGGGAAATTTGTTTCTTCCCATGGATTAATTTTTGCCTGTATGGGAGTTTTGTGTACGAGTCATGCTGCCCTTAGCTGAGCTATTGTCTTGCCATTCAAGACATCACAGCCTCATGGGCCACTGAGACCTACGCTCTAACCAGTGGCGGGGAGGTGTTCCTTTCCCACACACCAACTGCTGGCTCTTCGGGGAAGCCATTGTGGGCTACTAGGCAGACTCAGGCCTTTAATATGAAAAGCCAATTTATGAATTTGTAGCTCTCTCAGGGTGGTCTACATCATTTTCCCAGGAGCATCCATGAAACAAGAAGAGAGAATTAAACATTATTCTTGTTCCTTGATGTTCTAAGTAAAAAGGTAACCTCCTGGTAACCAAAGAGGAACTTGGTTGCTGATTCCTCTGCAGGTGAATTATGGCTTAAAGAATAACAAAAAATTCTGAATTGCTAAATGACTTACATGGAAAGAAACAAGAAGGGAGGAAATATGCATGAGCTTAGGGAAAGGTTTTTATAATGTACCCGAGTGAGTTGACTCAGTGATAAATGTACATAATTAATCATAGACACCATTTTGGCAAATGATATTTTTAAATGATAGAGGCAATTATCTGTACAATTACATATGCACAGGAATGCATTATTTTCTGACTTTCAACAGGCAGCTTACCTTACAGAGTAGGGAAAGAAGGGACTTACCTAATTTAGCATCTTAGCCTGTAACTTCAATCTAACAAGGACATTTTTGGTGGTTAGAAGAGTTCAGAAGAAAAATGAGTAAGAGGAACTTCTTCATTCTAATTCCATCTTTGTGAAATGATCTAACCATTTATGCTTCCACTTTGAACTATGTAATGAATGTAGGTTATACAGTCTCTCCTCCCCCCACTTTAACAGAATTCAAAATCATTTTCAAAATACTTTTCCAATAAATGTTCTGGAAACAAATTTAAACATTTATAGAAACAATGAGAATATTTCTTGCTCTGTGAATAACATTAAAGTGAGAAAATCTCAGCAGCAAAGTAATCAGAAGTCTTTTTCTAACTTGATAGAATGAACTCTGCTATTTCTTTAGCTTCGTGGTCTTATCTTACAAAGGCAATATGGTGTGGTGAGAACAGTTCAGTCTGGAATCAGACAAATGTAGTTTTAAATCTGGCTCTGCAAATTACTATGATGCTAACCTAGGGCAAGTTACTAAATTTCACTAAACATCAATTTCTTTGTAAAAGTGAAGCTAATCATATCAGTCTTGTAAAATATGCTGTGAGCAGTACACAATGTTTATCAAGTATCTGGTTTAAAGTCAAGGATACGACACATGTTTAATACTGTGCCTATTATTAATGTTAAGTCCTCCCTCTCATTGAAGTTCTTTAATATTTCATCCTTGTAAAGTAAATCATAATGTCATTCTATCACTTTGTCTACCCACGTGCAATGAATGCCACGCATATGTACAAGATATCAGTACACAAATAAATAAGTCATTTTCGATGTAGGGGAAAAAAAGACGGATTATTCCAAAGTGGCTTGGGTGACCAGTTAGCAATTTCAATTCAGATAGATGGCCTAAAACTATGTTGTCGAATACAATAGCCATTAGCTATGTGTCATTACCAAGCATCTGAAATATGACTATATTAAGCTGAGATGTGCTGAAAATGTAAAACATATGCCAGATTTTGAAAACTCAGAATGAAAAAGACTGCAGAAATCTCTCATAAAGATTTTCTTCATATGAGTACAAGCTGAGATGAAAGTATTTTGTATATTTTGGGTTAAATAAAATATATTATTAGAGTGAAGTCCACCTCTTTGCTTTTTTAATGTGGCTATTATGAAAATGAAAATTTTGTTTCTGGCTAGCATTATGTTTCTACATTATGTTTCTACTGGTAGTCCAAATATTTAAATGTAACAAGAAAGGAAGGGAGGAAAAAAGGGAAAGAAGGAAATAGGGAAGGAAGGAACAAATGAAGGGAGGGAGGGGATAAAAGAATATTCAAGAATCAGAAGACGTAAACCTTAAAAGATCTTCTGATAGAATAATTTTGTCTATGTATACTATCAATAGCAGAAAATCTAAAATCTTGAGATATTGTGATTATAGAATAATAGCAGGTATTTAGTAAATGCTAAACTAATGCCAGCTTGTATTATTTATTTGTGTAAGATGATCTTCCATAATTTACGCACTATGGCATGTGCTAGAGTTACATGATAAACAAACCAGTCTACCCAACAGTTCCCAATCTAACCACTAATAAAAAAGCAAGACAAAAATTTGCAGACTTTAGTATTTTGAATTGCTTTTCGGACCTAAAAGATATTATGTTTTAATATTTTTCTAAGAGTTTGTGCATACCTCCACATCTGACCCTCATTAGAACAATAAACAGTAGTTCTGTTTTGTTATAGTGAAAAATTCATAGCAGCTGTGTAAGGAAAGGCAGTTTAGTTTCTTTGGCAAAATTTCATTTACTAATGTACGACAAAGGTGTTCAGTAATAAAAATTCATTTAAAGCACTCATCTGGCATTTATTTCTGCATCACACATATTCTCACACAAATCATTCCTTAATCTTGCCACAGTGTTTCTTGACACAGTACAGTAGGCGGCCTTCTATATAGTTTGTTTGTTTGCGAGAGAATAAATATGCTAATTTTGAGCAGTACTAACATTCCTCCCTCCTCTTCCACCTCCAGGCTGCTGTGAAGAGGACTTGGGGCTGGGGTGGCTCTAAGACTTGTCTTTTGTCTTGATAAGAATAGGGCAGACCTGCAAGATTTACATCTGAAAGGAAACAGAATTCTGGCCCTGGAAACCATTTTCTGAAGGAGGAGGATGGGGAAGGAAAGTCTTACGGGAGGTAGAGTAAGGAATCAGAGTTTAAAAGAGTGGAAAGAGGGAGAGAGGAAGAGAGGGAGGGAGAGAGAGAAACAGTTATCCTGGCAAGCTGTGTAAGAGATTGAGATTTGAGATGAAATTGAAATACTGAGATACTGATAAGCGGTAAGATGCTACTGAGGTTCTCAGAGAAGATAGAAGAAAGCAGAGTGAGCAGAAGCAAGATTCAAGCCTTGCTGGGGACTATCTAATCCTTTATGGTGATTTTCGAGAGGTTGCAGTGAAGGTGTAAAACACCTTTCAATAATGTATCCTATTTACTAGGCAACTCCAAGGAGCCAGCTCTCTCCAGTTCTGGGTGTTGCTTCCCTTCTCAGCTGGGCTCAATCTTGAAAATGAAGGACATCCCAGGAGTCTCAGTAGTCCAGCAGCACCTGTGGCAGTCTCCTGCACGCTATCCCTAAAACATGTTTCACAAATAAGAGTTGAGTTAAAATCCTGGGGGTTTGGAAGTAGATTTGACATGGACAACTCTGAACTCTAAATCGCACAGAAACCAATTTAATAAAAGTACCCGTGAGGTTCTAGGCAATGATAAAAAGCTAATGCTAATCCAAGCATTCTGAAGTCTTCCTGTTTGTGACACAAAGTGCTATCATCACAGACCTGGTTTACAGATTTTATTCAGTTTTTTTTTAAAATATTCAGTTGACAAGAAATACACTTGCTTACCTGAAGTATGCAAGCTTACTCTACTTCGGGTCCCACGTCCTCTTGCCCCTGTGAGAACAAATTCCCTAGGTGCTGGCTTCCCCACCACCCTATCCACACAGAACAACACAGGGGAAGGGAAAGAGAAGGCAGACTCCTAGAAGCCTGAGAGAAGCTATGGAGTTCTGGGCAGGCTGCACCTTACAAACACTGGCCAGCCTAAAAAAAGAAATAAGTAAATAAAACCCTCTACTAGATAGCCCCAACCCAGAGTAATTCAAATTGATTTCCTAGGCTTCTGTAACTTAAAAATCCCTGGGTGGTCTTAAAGCTTAAAGACCTCTCCATCATCCTCACCAATCTGAGTCTTCACTTTCAGCATCATAATACAATTGTTTACAACCCAGGCTTCCCAGGCCTCTAACTCAGTTTGTAGCCTGAGGCTGTAAATCTAAAGGCCACCTGGCTTTGACCTTACCTGTGTAGGGAGACCTTATACCCTGAGGTGCTGTGACCAATCTCAGGTCATTATGTTATCTTGGCAAGAATTAATAATAGCTCTTACTTTCAATCTTAGAAGACTCCAGATGTAGACAGTAAATTACTGTACATGGTCCTTCTATACATATCAGTCAAGGGAAACCATGCCTAAAATGGTATTTTCCTGGGATTTCTTCCAGTGATAATTTAAATTTTTTTTTCACTCTTTTTCTTCTTCAAACATCTTTCTTTTTTCTCTTTCATCAGACAAGGCTTTTGTCAGACCTTCCAAACCACTCCCTGCCTTCCCTCCATTGTCTAAAATTTCTTCTCCTCATCACCACACTTCCAGAGCCCAGGTGGATGTCCCAGCTTAGGGATTTTCTCTTGTTCGTACTGACCTGGAGGCAGGGAGGGGAAGTGTCCTGAAGCTCTGTGGGCCAGTCTGGTCTGGGCTTTTCTCCGGCCCTTGGATGACTAAATAAATATATGTTCTATCAAACATAATATCCACAGGAAATGTGCTGGGACCAAGGAGGGAACTGGGCACTGATAAATGGACATCAGACCACTACCCACAGAGGTTAAAGTTGGCCTGAGTCCTCTGGAAATTAAGCCAAATCACAGGCTTCCCACAAGCAACACAGAGGTCAGAAACTCATCACTATTCTTCCCTGTCCTGCATCTTTCTTAGGCTGACTTTTCTTTTTGGCTTGAGCTCTGAACTTTCAATCCCGTGACTCTAATCTGATATCCCTTATTTTTGAGTTACAGGCTTGTTTTTCCTCCATGTTTGTCTTCTGTCCTAATCTCATACAGCATAATACTTCACCTTGTATTGGCTCCTACCTCGTGGAGTTCTTTCTGGATTTCACTTCTCATTGTGATGACTCTCCAAGAACGAAAACGAAGACTAGGAACTAACCACTTGAGGGTAAAGATGACATCGTGCCTCCAACATGGTCATAGATGTAATTTGCTTCATTTTTACTGCCTGGTCTGCCCTGTTCTTACCAAAGTTGAGGTTTCTCTGCAGGGTTGATACTAGAAAGCCTCTGAGACCTCTGCATCTGTTTGCACTTTACACTGTGATTCTGCCTTTGAGCTCTGCCCTTCCATTCAGCCGCACCTCAGTCTTCCCACCTGAGCATATTTCCTACCACTCTTCTGATGACCTCAGCAACTTCCTGTATGAGTTGTTAAACTCCTTGACGAGCCAAAGATTGGATAGTATTAACTATCAAGCATTTGTGGTTGCAGAACTCCACTGCAACAATGTAGGGAGAGCAAACTTAAAGGACCGGAGAGGGCAGACTGACAGGTACCTGATCCTCTGGATGGGACCTACAGCAAGCTAGCATGCACCTGATTTTAAACTGTGGTTTTTCTGCAGCAAACCATTGCCACAGAGGAAAGTTAACCTCTAAAATAAGATCATTCCATTTTTTTCAAAAATGAGAGAAATCTAGAATATAAGCAGTTGACTATTTAAAAAAATACTAGCAACTAATTTAAAAAGATTTAAATTCCATCCTGGCTAAACAAAATTTGTCAGTGAGGAGGTTCTGTTTCTTTGGCTGCTGGTGTACAATGTCTTTATAATGTACTTAGAGACAAGTTTTTATACAATGTGATTTTAAGAATGAAAAATCATCTGAGGCAACCTACAATGAAGTCAAGTGGTGAGAGATTCTAAAGAACACCCTGGAAATCTACAGATGCTGGTAGTTATGCATGAAAACAACAAGTAGTAGCAACACAGTGACAAACAGCCTCTTAGGAAAATCTTAGTGAAAGGATATTTTAAACATCCTAAAGAGGTCCACTGTGCATTCTTTTGTGCCTAAACACTTCATTTTTCATAAACAAAAAGGCTCTAATTGTCTTCCATTTTAAAATGTCTTTGTCAGCAAAGATATTGAGGAGGAAGTTAGAGGGGAAAATAATGACACTGTAAAAGTTGGAAGTGAAGTCAGTTAATCTCTTATCCCTTTTGACAGTTTACATTTTGAGTGACAACTAAGGTTATCTATATTGTGAATATTGTAGCCTGATTCTGTCGTGTGTGTGTGTGTGTGTGTGTGTGTGTGTGTTACTGGAGACTTTACACAGGGCCTTCACACTGAGCTACATTCCCAGCCATTTTCTATTTTGAGACAGAATATTGCTAAATTGCCCAAGCTGGGCTGCAACTTGGGATCCTCCTGCCTCAGCCTCCCACAATGCTGGGATCTCAGGCATGCAGCACACTCCTAGCCTTATTCTTGAACAAGGTGATAAGAAAATATATAATTTTCCACAATTTCCACTACTATTGGACATTATCTTCAACAAGGATTTAAGATACAGTACTTTAAATCAAAGTATTTCAACATGGGATGACAAAAATGACCACTGACTAAAATTCTAGAGCAGAGTTTTTCAACTTCAACACTATTAACCCTTTTGGGTCGGATAATCTTGGAAGTGGGAGGCCATCTGAGCACTCTAGGTGACTTAGCAGCGTCTCCGGCCTTCACCCACTAGATGCCAGTGGTACCTTCCCCAGCCCCTTTGAAACAACCAAAAAGCATTTCTAAACATTGCCAAAGATCTCCTGGGATTCAAATTTCATTCAGCTGAGAACCGTTACTCCAGAGGAATTTTACATGGAAACTTGGATTTTGAGCCTCAAAGAGTGTCTTAAAATGGCAATTCTCATAAGAGAAGGAACATTGGAGAAAACATCACCACTAGTTGCTGCCAAGCCCCCAGGGTACTATGGAAACTAGAAAGGAAGGCCAGAACAGTGAACGTGTGTGGACAGGAGAGTTGCGGTGGGTGGCAGGAAGGAGGGGCCCAGATGGGAAGTCTAATGTCCTTGAAAGTAACGCCCCAACAAGTTGGAGCATAGAGATCAGACCAGGCAGCAACATCTTCTGTAGATTCCAAACTACACGAGGGGAACTCCAGTCTTCTGCTAGCCAAACGAAGGCGAATTTTCATCATACTGAGAAATGGGACCATACAGCTCAGTTAGATATTTAATAAGATGCCCCTTTTTTACTTTTTGTTGGTCTTTTTCTTTTTCTTTTTTGGTACCAGGGTCAAATTCAGGTACTTACACTTGCGAGGAAGGTGGCGGAACCACTGAGCTAAATCCCCAGCCTTCTTTTTTGGTTTTTGAAAGAACATGTTTTTCCACTGGGCTAGGATGTAGCTCAGTGGCGCTGCGCCTGCCTGGCAAGCACGAGGTCTGGAGTTTGATCCCCGGTACCGAGAAAAAAACAAAACAAGAGAGAAAGAAAATGTTTTTCCAGAAAAACTTGAAAACGTATACTTCTGATTTGAAATCAGGAAATTTCATTTTTTCTTTGTGGTTATGGAAGACATCATCAATTCCATTTCTCAGTAGGACCTCATGAACACAATAGGCCAAATACCAGAACAGAAATTAAACGGCTGTGTGATCCTCAAGGGAAGACATACTTTAACTATGAAGCATTCACACCAAGCCTAGAGAATAGTAGCCAAAAGAGAATGAACTGGAGTACTTGTTCGCGTTTTCTCTTTTGACATCACTGTTTATCAAAATAACTACAATTTTCAAAGAAAAGGCTGCTTAATTTTTACTATATTGCTTTTCCATCTGGCAAGAACTATGAAGAATAAGTTCACTAAGTTTGTGTTGAGTCTTATTTTATTTAACTTGTTTCAAAATGGCATCTTCTAGGCCTCTTTTAATATGTTATTAATTTAAAATCTGTATTGATGATATTGTAATTCTGGTGCATGTCATTAGACACTTATCAAAACTGATGGAACATACAACAGAAAAGTGAACTCTACTTATACACTATGGGGTTTAGTTAACAATATTGTATCAATATTGTTTCATCAGTTATAACAAATGTACCATAATAATGCAAGACAGTAATAGCAGGGGAAACTCTGAGGTGGGGTGAGAGTTCATGAGTGGAATTCTTGCTACTTTTCACTTACTTTTTCTGTACATCTAAAACTGCTATAAGAAATAACCTATTAAATAAAAATCCATTTTATAAATTCATAAAAAAACTATTACAATTCATAAAGTATCTTTTAAACAGGCCTTTAAAGATTGGCCATCTTGTTACCAAATAATCAGTCTCATGGGGCTTTTTTCCAGGTTCTTGGGGTCCCAAACCAAGAATTGGACAGAAAAGGAAGTGAAGGTGAACATTTATTGAAGGCACAGAAGAAGTAAACTCTGCGGGTGACAGTGAAGCAGTGAAAAGGCTCACAGGGGCCCCAAGGATAAGGGGCAAAGGGCCTTTTGTATTAAATACTTGGATTGACCTACTCCTCCTGCAAATAAGGCAGTGGAACATCCATTCTATCAAAAATTCACTTGACCTTACACTGGGTGTAAACTGTCCTATTGAAAAATTCACTTGTCTTCTCCTTGGATGTAAATGAAGTATCTGAAAGAGCATTTTTTTTCTTTTTGTACCGGGGATCAAACTCAGGTCCTTGTGTTCACAAAGCCTGCAGCAGAACCACTGAGCTAAATCCCCAGCCCTGAAAGAGCATCTTTTGATTGGCTGTCCCCACACATAAGTGAAGGAATAAAAATAGCATCTTCTGATTGGTCCTCCAAGTAGTGTCTGATTCAGATGAAGGATTGAGCCATCGCTTTCTGATTGGTTCCACAGTACTCAAGAACCCTGGAATCATTTTTGCTCCTGTGTTCTGCACATGTCCTCTCTTTTTAGGAAACATTTTCGCTCAACCTGTTAGCTATGAGATTTTATGACCTTTGACACATTCTGCCTGTTAGTTATCCAGTTTGCCCCTAATCTCCTACCTCAAGCTCACTGCTTATTTTCTTTCACTGCTGAGAAAGGATTGCTCAAGATGAAGTGTAGATAGAGAGGACTTCCATCCGGGTCCACACCTGGCCACAGGCACCCTGACCCAAGCTCCTGGAAAATACAATTACAATACTGTGAATAGTGGACCTCACAGTGCATTATACTTTGCATTTTCTTCATTTAAGCAATTTCTCAAACTTTTATGTTTTCTCTTCACAAAAATAACTTTTGAAGTACAATTCATTCATTGTTTATAATGCGTTGCACATGATAGGCAGATTGAGTTCCTAAGTTACAGCATGGAATGCTAGTTAAAATACAATAATGTGATAAACCAGAGAGCTTTTTCTTAGACTTTGCAATAGCAAACAAGTTATTAAACTGAAATATAGTAAATTTGTTTTCTCAGTGACATTCCAGTCACCCTTTCATAATAACTATAGATCCCAGTTTTAATCTCTGCCAGATAGGAATTTTTTCAACATAGAAGCTTCTTGGCTGGTTGTCAGAGAGGAATCTCTAGGCTAATTAGACCCTCATCAGTCAGAGGAGGGCTCAGAGCAGTGCTTTACACTAGAGCTCTAAGGAGAGTAGGGTGATCTAAAGATAGCTTTAAAAGATCCTTTATTCAGAGGAAATGCATTGAAGGTTCTACCTACATTTCTGACAAGGGTAAAGATACATCTAAAGCATCTAATTGCCAGTTCAACTGAATTCAAAGCTAATCTAGAGCTAATAAGGGCCAAAGACAGAGGTAGAGGCACAGAAAAAAGTGGTGAACTCATGAGTTTTGGAGTCCCAAGAAACTCAGGGTCTACTAAAGGCTGTGTGGCCCTGAGCAGGTCACTTCCCTGGGCCTCTACTCTGTGTCTATAGGGGAGGTAATGCTTCTCAAGGGTCAAGCTTTATTATTATTTTTAAGAACAGTAACAGTAGCAGCACTAGTTTCATCCTTTAAAAGTCCATGGCTCTAAGAAGGTGAGAGGTAGCCTAGTAGAGAGTAAGGGGACATTCAAGGCAAAAGTTTGCATTTCCGAAGCAGTAGGAAGGAACAAGTCACTTTTTGAGGTAAGACAAGAAGTTATTTTTGGAGAAGGAGAAAGGGAAATAAGGGGCTTAAATGTTCTTGAACTTCACGTCAAGTTTTTGAGTGCTGTGTAATAAGTATTTGTTATATTACTCTCTGTATTTTTGCTGTACATTTGAAATATTTTAAAATAAATAACTAGTGTTAGACACATAGAATGAGAAAAAAATTTATCCCTGTAATCATTTAAATATTAATCTGTGCATAACCGTTTGAATTCAAGGCATTATTAATAACCATTTGGGGAGTGTTTGGACATTTTACTTCAAATTTTCTGAACGATTGTTTTGTTTTTGTTCTGTTTTCCAAGTTGTTGAATAGGAATAACATGGGAAAGAAAACTTACCTTAGAACTCTGACATCACAGAAACATTTTTAGCTTATAAAATTTCCATTGCAGAGTTGGGGATTTAGCTCAGTGATGCTGCTGCCTGCCTTGCAAGTCCAAGGTCCTGAGTTGGATCCCTGGTACACCCCCTCCCCCCGCCCCGCAAAAAGAAAAAAGTAAAATTTCCATTGCATAGCTCTCCTTCAATTTTGATCATTAATTACTAGACAAAGAAAAATTAAAGTTGGAATTCAGGAGCCATTACCAATGGATCGTATTGTATGTTCATGGTAAGTTTTAATTTACTAAAATTTATTTTCCAATACTTTTCAAATGTGGAAGTGCTGTGTAAAATGAGATATACCAGTAAATTTTAAAGTGCAACTCAGACTCTTGGGACCAGACACCCCTTTGATCTCATCACAAATTGGCTCCTGAAAACCAAAAGGCCTCCTGGACTCAGGTCTCCAGGGATCTTACCCCTGAAGCATCTCCAACTACATAAAGTCTCCGAGACAAAAGCTGGACTCAGGCAGAATGGCAACCATTTCACAAAATTAACCCCAAACCATGTGAGCAGACAATTCTCCACATGTAATTATGGCTTTTGTTATTTTCCCTCCATGAAAACATTCTATTGCTTTGGCTTAAATGCAGCAGATAGAAGTATTCAGCCTTGGCTGGCAATATTTCTGACCCATATTTCAATAGATTATCCCGAATTGGCCTCCTGGAAGCATTTATGCTGACCAGTTTTAAAAAGCTCTTTGTCAGTCCTCACCCTTACCTGCTCACACCCGAGCTAATGGATGGAAGCAGGGGGTGATGATAATCGCTGTCTGTCTGCCCAACCCGAGTGTGCTGCCTGAGTCTGCACAACAGTCGTCTGGAGGGAGAAAAAGGAAATAAGGAGTGTAATTCAATGACTACTTGGGAACCAGGCTCGAGGGTTTCTTTTTTCCTTTTAAAGGAGTAGTGATATCAGAAGTAGGATTATGAAAAAGAAAGAGTAAAAATAGGATCTTTGTGAATTAGAATAGCAAGGGCATTTCAAATTGAATTACAGAGGATCATGGCAATTAGAATTGGAAAAGATCTTTCAGTCTTTCTCTGTCAAAGCATGATTCCTCCCAATGGTATATTCTTCAGAGCTTAGTCCAGTCCAATTTTAAATGATTTAAGTGATGGAGCCTCCTCAGCCTCTCTTGGGATATCATTTCACAGTCAAAATAGCTAACTGCTGGGGAATCCCCATATATTTTTTCTTTGCTTTATTTCTATTATTCTGTTTTGTGTTTTCCCAATCTACCTTAACATTATTTGAATTTAGTTTTAAATGAATTCAATCTACATTTTAGTAATTAAATCCAGATGAGTCTGGGTCTTTAGAGATAGGTTAATGTCTTTTACTCTCTCATATATACATCCCCTACACACACATACACACTTTAACAGATGCATATGCTCACAATAAGCTTACATACACCAACACACATGTTCATATACATAGGTCCACATTTAAGAAATATTACACAGCCACAATGTGCTTGTGAAAAAATTAATTTAAAAAACCTAACTTTTAGGACATTCTTCGACAAAGGCATCATGAAAACACTGATAAACTACTGCTTTAAAACTGATAGCAAATGTAAATTGAATGTCATTTTGCTTTGTGAATATTATATTTCTTTAATGTGCATAAAGTATTATGACCTTTTAACATAGTATTTACTAAGCTTATTTAGTGTAAATCATGTACATAATAAAGTGCCAATGCTATAAATATTTTATAGAAAGTATTGTATTCAAACCTTTCTGCAACCATTGAAACAACACTGATTCATATTTTCTTCGTGGAGGCATTTATTCCTATACTAAATATGGTTTAAGATCTGAGTAAGTTATAGAACCTGGGAGAACTGCTTGGGATATTCAAGGTTAATAGAAATTGCTTGAGGGTATTTAAATTTGATCAAAGGATTTATATAGCTTTCTATGTCCTTTTAGGTATTTATACAGTTTTCTGTGTCCTTTTAGGTATTTTTCACACCTATCAATCAGCTAATATCTAATCAGGGAGGAAAATACATATCTTAAAAAAAGGAAAAGTAAATGAATAACTTGAATTTTCTTTAAAAAAATGAAATTCACCATCTTCATGAGAATTTTCATATGATTAGTTCATAAAATTCTCAAACTGGAAGGCTTCTTAGAGATCATCTAACTCAGTGATTATGTAGTCATGGCATGAAAAAATTTAGAGAGCTTGTGTAGGAATTTAAACTTGCAAAATTTTAAGTTGGGTTTTACTTGTGTGTATTGAACATGTTTTTACATAAAATTCCTTTATACATCTTATTTGTTGTTCTTAATTTGGAGAGCTGGGAATGGAACCCAGAGCCTTGTGCATGGTAGGCAAATAATAAGCTGTACTTCCAGCCCTCCACATAAATCTTCTTTTTTTTTTTTGGTACCGGGGATGGAACTCGGGTCCTTGTGCTTGTGCAGCAGGTGGTGAAACCACTGAGCTAAATCCCCGGCCCTCACATAAATCTTATTTTTAAAAAATCACAGCACATAAATTTAAAATAATGAAGAAATTGTGAGATTGTGTAAGGAGATAGCATCCAGAGATGGTCTATGTACTTCTTTTTTTGAGGATGAAAGCAAACGGAGTGGTAAATAAATAAGTTAAAAAGTAAAAGGTAACAATTGCTAACACTTTTTGAGTACTCATTATGTGCTAAGCATTATTATGAAAACTTCTTATAAGATAACTCAGCTAATCCCACAATACCACAAGGTAAGTAGAAGTATCTCCACTTAATATATGAACACTCTGAGACACAGTGGGTTAATAAGAAAGCAGTCAGATAGCAGAACTGGTTCATAAACCCAGAAAACCTACCTCTCACATTGGTGACAAGCAGGATAAACTACCTTCTTCTACACCTCAGAAAGACTCAGTAACCAGAGGAAACACCACAGTGGCAGGGATGAGGGGCAGGTCTGAGCAGAACAATGGGACAGAAGATCATAGAGGCTCCAGCTCCCTTTCACTATGCCAATGGGGTCAGGGGAGTGGGACACTCCTTATGAAAGAAACTGAATTTTCTTGAAAAAAATACCTAAAATAACTGATATTGTGGGTTCCCATAAAGAAAAGGCAACTGGCCACCTGATGCTCACAGTGTAACACCTGTCTACAAGTCCTAGCTGTGTGTGGAACCTCACAATCAGATCTCACAGCATCACTCTTCGTGTCTGTTTCTGTTGACTGCTTTATCTCTTGCTAATATGTTCCTTTCCCCTTTCTTCTTTGTGTCTCATTATTTTAATGAATGCTGGAAGGCGTGTGCAAAAGACAGAAGAAGGAGGAGAAGGACAGGACGAGGAAGAGGAAGAAGAAGAAAGAAGAGACATATAATTTAAATACCCATGTGAAAAAAATGAAACTTGGTCCCATCTCAAGCCATACACAAAATGAATTAAAGATGAATCAGCCAGGCCTTTTGATGTGTCATGGTAATTTTTATCATTTAATCTGTATGCATCCATTTTTAAATACTGCATGCTATCATTTCAAAATCACTTCTGCTTTCTCTGTCTTCTTAAATGAAGAACCTGTGTTATAGAAAATTTGCATAGCATAGTAAGGCACAAATAGAAAAACCAACCACAATTTTTCAGAAGAGATGACCTCTATTAGTATTTAGTTAAGAATTCTTACTGCTTTCTATTTTTCAATCACCATGTATACACTCTGAAGGACAAAATTGGGATCTTACCTACTAGCTTATACATATAAATTAAGTGAATTTTTTCATTCAGTAATATTTTGTGGACACCTTATGTAGCTAAGTATAGATTTATAAAATCATTTTAATGCATAATATTCTGTCATATGGATGGTCAATAATTTGTTTGCCACTGTGTTAATATTGAACATTAAATTTGTTTCCATTTGAAAATTATTATAAATGGTATAAATATCATAAGAATGTGAAATATTTGCACATTTTAAAGGTATTTGATTCTTATTGCAAAATCAACTTTAGAAATGTTATCTACATTTACCTACAAACCAGGAGCTCTGTGAAATACCTGTTTCACCGAGCCCTTGCCAAACTTGGAAATTATCATTTTTGTAAAATCCTCAACATTCAAAAGAGAAAAAATTGTAACTTTTTAGTTTTAAACTTTTAATTTCTTCATATGCTTATTGCCTATTTTATTTCCTCCTTTTATGAATTGCACATTCATATTTTTTCCAGTTTTGATTGTTGTTTTCATCTTTTTCTTACGAATGTATAAGGACTTTAATAAGTTAAGAAAATAAAAACAACTTATCTTTTCCTCTTTTTTTGTTCTTTTTGTTTGACAAATGATGCATGTTTACCTGAAAGAATATCATGGAATGGAAACATAAGTGAAGAGCAAGGGTCAAAGGGCCTGGTAGGAAGTTTATATTCCCTTCATCCTGGCTGTATCTAATAATATAGTTGAAGATGGCACCCATGAATCAAGAAGGGTCAGAAAGAAAATTGTTCTGTTGGTTAAGATGTAGTTTGGGGAATCTCTTATAAATTTGTATCACATTAGTAAGGCATTAGCAGAGTAAATGCTCTCTCAAAAATCTACTCAAAAGTCAATTTTTTAAACAACAATTTAAATCTTTCTTTTTAAGAATTGATATGTCTTTTGGCTAAACATGGGTAATAGTTTTTGCTCAATATGGCATAATAATTCCAGCAGGCTCACAGTGGCAAAACTAAGTCTGTCTCAAAGTATCTTATTAAAATAAAATCAAATTTAACCTCTTAAACCAAAGACATAAATCACTCACTTTTCTTTCAAACAATTTGTGAGTGTATTACCATAAATACTACCTGTCACAAGACTGATAGCTGTCAGTAGCTCAAAAATGTGAATAAAATCGAAAATGCATTTGAATATGAGAACCATGATAGCATTTTCTAGAGAGGTAATGATAATAAAAGGTTATGTCATACAAGAAAAATACTCAAGAATAATGAAATCAAGCAAACTTTCTTTAAATTAAATGAATTCCCAAATCAGCCTCACCAGAGCTGTATTTCCACCAAATATAACAGTCAATAAAATACTTATTGGCCCTGATAATGTGTAGTGGTGGAGAATTGAGTTTACTTTATGAATTTTTATATTGAAAGAATATATCACATTGCAGGGCATAATTTCAAAATTGTGCGATATGAGTTTATATTTCTTTCCAAATGATACTTGAAACCTTCATTAATATTTCTCCAACAACATAGAAATTAATCTCTCCTGAATTTTAAAATATGTTTTTAATCATTAACTAGGATGACTATATTCAAATGCTTTTTTAAAGATTCAAATCAATATATTTTAGATAACATAAGTTTCTTCCAAATTTTCACTCTATTTGTATCTTGTTTGCATTTTCTGGTTTAAAAAACACATAATTATATGCAACAACTTTGATAGATCTCAAGGGCATTATGCTAAGTGGGAAAAGCCAATCTCAAAGGTTATATATTTTATGATTCCATTTATATAACATCCTTGAAATGACAAACTATAGAAATGGAGATGAGATTAGTGGTTGTCAAGGTGTGGGGTGGAAGTGGGTGCGGCGAATAAGAGAGTAGCATATGACACTTCCTCTGTGTTGCCGAAACAGTGCTGCATCTTGATTGTGGTAGTAATTATAGAAATCTACACATAGGATTACGTTGCATAGAATAATACACACAGAAAATAGTACATGCAAAAACTGGCAAAAACTTAACAAATCTGCTGTCTATTGAGCAATTTTGTACCAATAACAGTTTCCTAGTTTTGATCTTGTACTTCAGATCAAATGGTGGTGTCATCCTTGGAGAAACCTTGGAAAATTCAGAAGACTCTACTGTATAAACTTTGTAACTCTTTGTGTATCTACAATTATTTAAAAATAGTTTTTTTTAAAAAACATGATACCTACTAATCCACACTTTTAAAGTTAGATAGACAATTGTCAGAAAGGAAGAAAATTGGAACACTTAGCAACCAAATTCTATGTTCCAAAATTCATGCACTAACAACTTTCCTTTTTTTATTATTAGAAAATTCCTCAGGTTCTTATTTGATGCCTTCTTGTTCTTCAAATATATTTCTAATATACTTAATCATTTGGTTTCCACAACTACAACAGATACATACACATTCAGTCAACCATGATTTATTCATTCCTATCTCAGAAATTCTTATGCATTCCTTAGGAAGATGTCCTACTTCCCAAAGAGAGGAGAGATAATAGATGGGAAAGGAGTAAGGTGAAGATAAATGGGACTAAATCAGAAAGCTCTTACATGTGGGAGTTTTGGATTTTTATCTTTAAGATAATGGGGCACTATCAAAGAGTTTTAAGCAAGGTTGTGGGATAGATGGTTGAATTTACTCTATGTGTGTGTGTGTGTGTGTGTGTGTAAAACTGTACCAGTATCAGTGTGTAAGACTGGATAGTAAAAGACTAGCTCAAAAGCTGTTGTGATAATTCTGAGATGACCTAATGGTGGCTGTGGAGATGGACAGAGGTAGACAGACTTTCGAAATCTTTAGGAGGAAGAACTGCAGGACTGGGTGTGCAATTATTCCTTATAACCCATAGGAAAGGAGGTAGGCAAATGTGACACAAAGGTGTTTGGCTTCAGGAGGAGCTTGGAATAAAAAGGATATACTAAATGAATAATATACTCACATTACATCCAAGGGTAAATTTAGTAGGAACTGGATATATAGGCTGAAATTCAGGAGAAAATATCTGGATGAGAGATATATCATTGTGGGAATCATCAATCTATGGATCAATTGTTCTCAACTGGATACACATTAGAATCATATAAAGGGCTTTGGAAAATATTTATCTCCATGCTCCACATAAGACTAAATAAATCAGAAGTTCTGTGGATGGGAAGCAAAGGCATTGAGTTTAAAAGACATACAACTACTCCAGGTGCAGGCATGTAGCCAGGGTTGAGAACCACTGTTACAAATAGTAATTGAACCTACTGGACTGATTGAACTCAACTAGAGAGATTCTGTGATAGAGGCCCCAAGCGTTTCTCGCATAGAAGAATAACCTGAGAAGCTATAAAAAAATACTGATGCCTGGTTCTCCTTCCCAGAGGATGTGATTTAATTGGTCTAAGGTATAGCTCTGTGTAGTAATCAGTCAATGTTGTCAACAAATGATTCACATATGGGGAAGGGGGAGGGGGAGGGGGAGGGAGAGGGAGAGGGAGAGGGAGAGGGAGAGAGAGAGAGACAGAGAGAGAGAGAGAGAGAGAGAGAGAGAGAGAGACCAAGGTCAAACCCCTGAAGAATATTGACTTTAAGTCACGAAAAGAGAAAATCATAAGGATAATCATAGAAATAAGAAAATAATATTAAAGATCCCAGAAGAAACAAATGTATTAAGCAAGAATGACCACCAATACTAAATAAACTAAGAAGTACACTAAGGTAGCAATAGTAATCATAACCATTAATTATCTGAGTGTGAGTGCCTTTATTAGAGCTGTCATGGCTACCTCTATCTCCTGAAACACCTCAAAGGGTTTACCTTTCATAGTCATTTTGAATTTGGGGAAGAGCCAGAAGTCCTATGGCACCAGATCCAGTGAATAAGGTGGATGATGACACACTTAATGCTTTTGGGGGGGAGGGGTTGTTTTGTTTTTGGTACGGGGATTGAACTCGGGACCTTGCACTTGCGAGGCAGGCAGCAGAACCACTGAGCTAAATCCCTGGCCCGACACACTTAATTTTTTTTGTTTTTTGTTTTTGTTTTTGTTTTTTTGGGTACCGGGGATCAAACTCGGGACCTTGTGCTTGCACGGCAGCGGAACCACTGAGCTAAATCCCCGATGGCCTACACTTAATGTTTTTAATGAGACTGCCTTGATTTTGGGGAAGAGCCAGAAGTCCTATGGCGCCAGATCCAGTGAATAAGGTGGGTGACGACACACTTAATGCTTTTGGGGGGGTTTTTTGTTTTGTTTTTGGTACCGGGGGTCGAACTCAGGACCTTGCACTTGCGCAGCAGGCGGCAAAACCACTAAGCTAAATCCCCGGCCCTGTTCACCACAGTTTTGATCAACCTTATAAAGACACAAAAGAACTGCTTCAGAAAGTAGCAAGAATGATGAGATAAATGCCTTCAAGTATGCCTTCAAGGTGAGAGGGAGTATTCTGAGGGAGATTAAAAACAATGTGTCTTTTACTGTAATAAAATGTTTTAACTTAAACATTAACTATATTTTGATCACACTACATATGTGCCGAATACATTCATAGTAGCACTCTTCATAATAGACCCAAAATGAAATAATCCATATGTCATTTTGTTAATGAATAAAACCTTAGTATATTTATATAATGGACTCCATGTAGCAATGAAAATGAATAAACTACAACCACATGTAACAACTTTGATATACCTTGTAAATATAACTGTTGAGAAAAAAGTTAG
Source organism: Heterocephalus glaber (assembly GCF_000247695.1). The sequence continues at coordinate 25,643,089 of NW_004624743.1, forward strand.
ACAAGATAATAAATACAGTAGGCTTAGACAGTAACAAGCCCAAAACTATTAAAAGAAAATATAGTGGCTACTTTTATTAAGTAGGAGGACAAGAATAATATAAGAAACAAAAAGAAGGTACAGGGTTGGGGATGTAGCTCAGTGACTCTGCGCATGTCTTAGAAGCGCAAGGTCCTGAGTTCAATTCCTCGTACCAGAAAAAGAAAAAAAAAAAGGAGGTACAGAGGGCTTTTGTGTTCCTGGTAATGCTTTGTTCCTCAATCTAGCAGCTGTATAACTTAGAATGTTTCATCCATGAAGATTCATTCAGCTGTACATTTAAGATCTGTCTGCTTTTTACTAGGTACTGCAAATATTTATTAAAATTTTACATTAAGGGGCCAGGGATTTAGCTCAGTAGTTCCGACACCTGCCTCACAAGCGCTAGGTCCCGAGTTCAATCCCTGATACCAATAAAAAAAAAATTTACATTAAGTATGTACATAGTAGGTAAGATGCCCTGAAATTTCACATGATTTGCATATTATTAAAAATTCTCGCCTGGGATTTAGTTCAGTGGTTCTGATGCCTGCCTTGCAAGTGCAAGGACCTGAGTTCAACCCCCAGTACAACATAAAAAAAATTCTCTAGAGACAATTTTAAATTTTCCCATAAAAGTAGGTCCAATGACTTTGACTTCTGATCTAACATGAAGGATGTATAGAGGTTGTCACTGTGTCCTTAGAAAAGTAAAAGCTGAACAAACTGAAAATTCAACTCATATCAATTATGGAATTCAACTCAGATCAATTATAAAATTTGTCCCAAATTTTAGAGACAGAAGATAAATACAGAGAATCACAACTGCTCAACACTGTATTGAAAATTTCTAACTAGTATAATAAGACAAAAAAAGGGTACAAAAGATATACAGACTGTGAAAAAAGAAATAAAACTTTGTTCACAGATGACATGGTTATCTATGTAGAAAACTCAAGAATTGACAAAAAATATGGAACTAATAAGAGATTATAGATTATTATGCAAAAGTCATTCAATAAGGGCCTGGGATTTAGCTCAGTGGTTCTGCCGCCTGCCTCGAAAGCGCAAGGACCTGAGTTCGATCCCCAGTACCAAAACAAGCAGTCATTCAGTTTTTAATATACTAATAATTAACAAGTGGAACTTGAAGTTAAAGATACATTACCATTTACATTAATTCCAAAACTGAAATATTTAGATATAAATCTAACAAAATATGTAGAGGATCTATATGAAGAAAAACATCTGAATTCTGATGAAACATCAAAGAATAAATAAATAGAAATATTTTCCATGGTCATGAATAGGAAGATTCGATATGACCAAATGTCAATTGTCGGCAGAACCAGAGATGGGTGGCTGCTGGAGACACCTGACATTGCAGGAGCAGCCGTAGACACGGTGGAGCAAGCAGTGTATCATTTATGCTCGGGCAAACCACAGAGCTGTATGGGCCCAAGGTGGAAGTCCCAGCCAAAGGCAGAAGAGCACCCTCACTGAGCAACCAAGATGGCCTCAGAAGTAAGTTCACGTGGTGGATTTCCAGATAGAGCTGGTACAGGTACTCTTAGCTGAGATGCCAAGGGGCTTGGTAAAGCAGTACTGGAACATCAAGGTAGCTTATTGCAAGAAGGAAAAAAACCAAACAGACAATGTAATAAAAGATACTATCCATAAAAGATATCAATTTATCCCAACTTAATCTATAGATTTAATGCAAATCCAGTCAAATTTCAGCAAGCCATTTTGTGGATACCAGCAAACTGATTGTAAAATTTATATGGAGAGGAAAAAGATCCAGAATAACCCCTTAATACTGAAGGAGAAATACAAAGTTGGAGGTCTGCTGCCACCCCAGTTCTAGGCTTACTATAAATCTACAGTAATAAAGACAGTGTGGAATTCCTGGGGGAAGAGACAAATAAACCAGTGAAAAAAATACAGAGCCTACAAAAAGACCCACATAAATACAGTCAACTAATCTTTGATAAAGAAACAAAGTCAACATGATGTGACAAAATAGCCTTTTAACGAATGAGATAACTAAACATTCATATACTAAAACATGAATCTAGACACAAACCTTACACTCTTCACAAAAATTAATTTAAAATAGATAATAGGCCTAAATATAAAATGGAAAACCATAAGACTTCTAGAATATAATGTAAGAGAAAACCTACATGACATTGGGTATGGTGATAACTTTTCAGAAAACATTGCAGACATGATCCATAAGAAAAAAAATTTTAAATCTGGCTTCAATAAAATTTAAAAATTCTTCTCTGTGCAAGACAATTTCAAGATAATAAGAAGACAAGTCTGGGAGAAAATATTTTCAAATGCTTAATTTAATAAAAGACTGTTACCTAAAATGTGCAGAGGACCCTTAAAACTCAGCAAGAAGCAATAAAGATGTAGCGCAATAGTAGATCACTGGGCATGAAACCCTGGGTTTGATCCCTTGAAGCTCAAAAAACCCTCAACAATAAAAATTAATAACTCAATTAAAAAGGGGTGAAATGCCTGAACTGACATTTCATAAAGCAGATATGCAGGTGGCCAACAAGCATATGGAAACATTCAGTGTCATATCTTCAGGGAAGTGCAAAATGTAACAATGAGATACTTTGCACACTTATTAGAATAGCCAAAATCCAAATATTCACAACACCAAGTGTTTGTGAGGATGTGAAGCAACAGGAAATTTTATTCGTCATTAGTGGGCATGTAAAATGATATCATTACTTTGGTGATATCATTACTTTGGAAGACAGTTTGTCAGTTTCTTAGAAATCTAAACATACTCTTACCAGCATATGATGGAGCAATCGTGTGCCTTAGTGTTTACTTAAATGAATTGAAAGTTTATTTCCACAGAAAACCTGCACGTGGATGTTTGTAGCAGATTTACTCACGATTGGCAAAATCTGGAAGCATCCAAAATGTCCTTCAATGGGTGAGTTGATAAACTGTGGTACATCCAAATTATATGATATTATAATGCTGAAAGGCAAAGAGCCATCAGGTCATGAAAAGACATGGAGGAGACTTCATTGTATATTACTAAGTGAAAGAAGCTACTCTGAAAGCTCTATATGCTGTATGATTCCAACTTTACATTACAGAAAGGCGAAACTATATAGACTATATAGATCAGTGGTGAGGCAAGGAAGAGGTGAATAGGAAATCACAGAAGATTTTTAGGGCAATGTATATGTCTCTTTTCTGTTACAAAATACCTGATGCTGGGTGCTACATAAAGAAAACAAGTTTGTTTAGTCCACAGTCCTGGAGCCTAACAGTCAAATTTAGGCAGTCCCTTTTGGTGTAACCTCAGCTAAAGGCTCCCTTGGCCAAGTCACTGCATAGCAGATGGCATCATGACAGGAGGGCCTGTGAGAGGGGGAGAGTACATGGTGAGACAAGAAGCCAGACAGTGGAAGAGGATAACCCTGCTATTTCATAACTGCCCTCTTGCAAGAACTAACCAGGGTACCACAAAACTACGTTAATTCCATCCAAGGCCACCTCCCCTCAGTGACCTAAAAACTCCCCACAAGACCCCCTGCCCGAAGGTCCATTGCTTCCAACACTGTCACGCTGGAAATCAGCTTCCAACTTACGAACCTTTTGGGGAGACACTTAAACCACCTTCAAACCATAGCTAGCCATGGAACTATTCATTACAGTAATGTAACGATGGGTGTGTGTCATTATCCATTTGTCAAAATCCCTAGAATGTACAACACCAAGGGTGAACCTTTATGTAATTTATGGATTTTGAATGACAATGCTAAGCCAACACGGGTTAATCAAGTGTCATACATGATCACTGTGTCACTGTGGCGTGGGAGTTTGAGGATTTCAAGAACAGGGAGGTTGCATGCATGTAAGGACAGGGGTATATAGGAACTCTGTACTTTCCACTCAAGCTTTCCTTGAAACTAAAACATCTCTAAAAATAATGTTTATTATTTTTGTAAAAGAGATACAGAAAACAAACCAATTTTCACATTCACATTTGAACTTTCAGTACACACTGAACTGTGTAGGAAAACTAGAGAGATGATTTTATTCAGCTGCTTTTAAAGTTGTTAATGCCACTTACAATCTTCCTGTTTGATGTCTGGGCCAAGGCTTTCCTTCAGAGCAAAAGTATAGAAAACCCCTCTAACAATACTTGAGTATTAAACTACATGCCAGTTTCCATTATAATGTAGAAACTTTAATTGCATAGTTTTAAATAATCCTCTCTGATTTTCAGATTTTTTAGAGAGAATTATAGTTTATTACCCATCTTAAAATATAGCTTCTGGATATTGCTATTGAAGTTCTAAAATGTACATAGCCTTTTAGTTATTTTATAATTTTTTAAATTTAAGAGTAGCATGAAAATAAAAGTACCGTAAATGTACTTTAATGGTAATACCTAAGATACAATGTGTTTAAATTGGTCATGTAATAAAAAACATTTTTTCATTGTGCTTTTTTAAAAATTATAGACGAAGTAATTCAAGTACCAGAAAAGAAACAAAGCACAGTATATGCTATCAGGTATATTTTTCTGATTGTTTGCAGGTGGTAATGTTTATAAAGAATCAGACATTTTTTTTCTTTTTAACATTGATCCCTAAGCAGATCTTTTGCTGTCATACAAGTCTGTGTTCTAACTGCACCTGTTCTATTCAGAGATCATGTTACAAATAATGATCTAATTGTCTACTTTGAGAGATTATTAGTATGTTATGAGGAAAAGATAATGAATTAGTCAGTTTGTGCGATTGTAATTTTAAAAAATATGTTACCAGTAATGTTTGGACAACAAACTCTCTGAAGAATGTGTAGAAATCCATTTTGAAGACAGGGAGTTCTGGGAACCAGAGAGAAATCATATTTCAAACAACTTTCTAGGGTCTCTAGGGTAGAAAGATTCTACTGAGATCTTTACACATATGATTTTTAGAAAGTAACTACCCACATATTTATAGAAACAAACATCTGATCTTTCAAAACTTCATTCACCACTAGAGAGTATTTCCTTCATACCAAATTCTCTGACCTAACCTCCAATTATCTTCAACCTCATTCTCTTCTAATTTTACTTGTTTATTCTCCGAAGAATTTCCATAAATGGTCCTAACTATCTTTTACCTATCTCCCATGATTTCCAGCTACTTTTCTGTTCATCACTCATTCCTTCGACTCTGTAGGGATAATGAGCTCTCTGCTTTCACTTGCCTACTCAGGCCTCTGGAGGGATGTCTGAATGTCACCATGGAGATAGGGTACCAGAGCAAGGACCTACTGGGAATGGGGTAGGTCTCAAGGGCTGAGGTACACTTCTGGCAGAGAGTTTAAGTTGTCTTCATTGGGAGAGAATAGGAGGTAGATAGGGCTTCATAAAGTTAGATTCTGATGCTGACAGGCCTTGAAAACCACATTTAGTTCAGTATTTCAGGGAAATAAATCTTGGTTTTTTCAACTCATCTCACTATTTGAGTGAAAAGGTAAACAAAATTTAGGCTCCAGAAATATTACTGTATCACCTCTCTGTTAATGAGTTTGGAGAGTGCGTGTGTGTGTGTGTGTGTGTGTATGCGCATGCAATATAATAATGCTCTCAAGTAAACTAAGCTTAACATTAGTTTCTGTATCTTCTATTGTAAAGGTAGTTTGGGAGTAATTAGTGTTGGGAGAGGGGAGGGAATAATTACCAGCTACCTGGTTATATCAACGTGCCTGCACATAGGATAAATAAACCAGCCATTTCTTTACAGCCTGATTTCAGAACAATAATGTTAAGTGATGTCCCCCCAAATTCTGAAAAGCTAGAGAAACCCACTTCATTAAGAGTTCATAACCAATGAATGATGCCATGGTGGGCTGGTAGAAAACATATCCCAAAACTGGGACATAGATTGTTCAGTACACATTTAAATTTATATTTTCACTCTAAACTTTTAGAAAACAAAATTCCAGGCAATGTAGTCTCTAAAATGTCACAGACATTCCAATAACATTCTCAAATGGTTGCATAAGGTGAAAGAAGAATGATTTATTTATCAAAACCAAGAAAAAAGAGAATCACTGTCTCAAAAGGCTAAGGTTGAGGAAGTGAGGTTACAAAATATATTTTGGGTTTGAAAATGAAGAAAGTAAAGGAGTAACAGACCACATAGGTACTATTTTGTAATTCTAATTTCAAGGGTTAGAATGAGAACTAAGATTACACTCTTGTGGATGGGAGAAATATTTACAACTCAGTATCGTACGTAGTTTCCTCTCGTTAATTGGTTCCAGTCTCTCTCCCCTAGTCTTTCAGCTTTTATTATCCAGCATAGTGCTAAATATAAAGGTGTTTCTTACGTATGGAACAGGTTCTGCTTAAAGGCTTAGGATTCAGGGAAATTTAAGGTAATGACTGTATCGGAATGCAATTTCATTACGTGTTACAACAGTGGGTCTCACAGTTGAGTGTGCATCAAGCCTGAAAGGCTTGTTAAGACACAGTGCTGGCCCTACCTTAGAGTTTCTGATTTGGTACAAGTCACGTAGCACTTACACAGCTAATTCCTGGGTGACACAGGTGCTGCTTGTTGGAGGAGCACACCCTGAGGGCTGTATTCAGAATCAGTGATTGCAACCCTGACTAAACAATATGGTTACCTGGATTTAAAACTCCTAGTGTCCAAATTGCAACCCTGACCAGTAATATCAAAATCCATGGTGGTCAAGACTAGGATCCAGTATTTTTAATGTGCAGCCTAGTCTCATAGTGGCTCTTAGCCTGGGCAATATATATAGTTACCTTTTACATTGACAGATAATTGATATACCATGAAATTTACTCTTTACTCTTTTTTTTTTTTTTTTTAGTACCGGGGATTGAACTCGGGTCCTTGCGCTTGCACAGCAGGCAATGAAACCATTAAGCTAAATCCCTGGCCCCATAAAATTTACTCTTAATTCATAATATCTGGGTCTTGGAAGCAGCCTATATGTTCATCCACAGATGAATGGATAAAGAAAATGCGGTACTTATACTCAAGGGAGTACTACTGTACTGTAAAGAAGGATCTTTTGTAAAAGGAAAGGGGACCAAGAGATGAAGGGAGGGAGTAGGAAGGAGAGGAAGGGGAAGAAAAATATAAGATGTACTATGCACATGTACCAGCTTCCCACAAGGAATGTAATTATCATGTACTGCAAACACGTACTAATACAAATTGAAAAAAGAAGGATAAATTTGAGTCACTCATAGGAAAATGGATGTGCCTTGAAACTGTAATGTTAAGTGAAATAAATCAGACACACAAGCTTAAATATTACCTGGTTTCCTTTGTATGAGAAACTCAAAGAATAAAAGAATGAGAGAGCAAAATAAAAGACAGATGACAGTAAGGAGGGAGAGAGAACTTCTGCAAATGGGGAGCGGACCAAGTAATGGTGGGAAAAGATGTGAAAAGAATTAAGTTGTCTCATCTGCATGTGCCAACTCCCCACAACATGTGTGATCATGATGTATCGTGAACATGAACAATAATAATAACTAATAGATAATAAAATAACTAATATATACACAAATAGCAGACCCATTGAGAGAGATATTCGGGAAATAATTCGTTTTACAATAGCATCTAAAAAATAAAATATCTAGGAATCAACCTAACAAAGGAAGCAAAAGACCTCTACACTGAAAACTACAGC
>NW_004624743.1:25652509-25673933 GCF_000247695.1 Heterocephalus glaber
AAAAAAAAAAAAAAAAAGAAGTAAAGCATCTAAAAAAAAAATGGTCTCAGCTGTTTGGGGGCTTTTATTGTTCTATGTTAGTCTTAGCCTTAATTTATCCAGTTCCCTCAAAACTTTCTGCTGGAATTTTTGTTGAAATTCGCAGACATATGCATATCTTTAAATTGAAAATTCATCATATATATATATACATGTTGTAAACTGACATAATTCAAGTCTATCTTATTTTAATAGAGTGCTAAATCTTCATCTGTAAAGATCTTTTTTTGTTTGTTTGTTTTTTTGGTACCAGGGATAGAACTGTAAAGATCTTTAACAGGTAATTCCTAGATAGCCTATAGATTCTGTGTTATAAATGGTGTTTTATTTTCTGTTGCATCTTCTAATTAGCTATAGAACTAAAATTTAGTATAGAACTAAAATTTGTCTTTGTTTAATGATATTTTATTTCTCAACCTTGATGATCCTGAATTTTCTTATTACTTTTAATAGTTTGAATATTTTGTCTATAAGCAATGGCAATTTACTTTAGCTTGCCTAAATAGGACAAATTGGAGATGGAGGCAGATGCTTTGTTGAACAAATCATGGGGTTATACTGATAGGGCAGAGGACATAGAGCTAAAGGAACTAAAATTTTCAAGTATTTCTACCTGATTATGTAATGATCTATCCTCAATATGCCAAAGTATGTAAGTAGAAAGGATACAAATTACAGCCTGTTGTTTGGATATTTTATTTCCCCCTTCCCAAAGAGAACAAGTTATTATTCGCTCAGAGACAGATTAAATTATGCTACACAACAAAGAATAAAATAAGTACTCTGGTGTCCCTCTGTTTTTAAATACCCCCAAATTCTTCCTTGATATGTACCAAACAGAGTTTCATTCTCTATTTTGTCATCTTTTCCTACTCCACTCTACATATACCCAGTTATTTCTGTAATTCATTTTTGGATCTAATTCAAGTATTTTACATTGTTCTTAGAATTGTGTTCTGATGCTCCAGTTTACGAGGAGTTTTAGAAGCTAGTCTCTATTATCCAACATACTATCCAGTGCTCCAATCATCCTGTCATGTGTAGAATTTGATAGGAATGCCATCAGTGTGCTTAACCAAACCTTTGATAAATATGTCAGAAAGGACAGGCCTTGGAAAAACCCTGAGGCACACCACCACAAAGTCTCCTTCAGCTTGACATGGAATTAGCATTCTTGGACATGATTCTTCAATTATTGATGAAGCCACCTGACCGTACTTGCTTCCACTCCACATTTCTGAATGTTATCCACAAGAATTTCATAAGAAACACTGTCAGATGCTGTGTTGAAATACTAACATTGTGTTAGAAAAAAAAAACTAGCATTTCTTTTGACCTATCCTATTATTAAACTCATGTATTGATCAGTTCTACTTCAGTTTCCAATTTAAACTAGATTAAGAAAGAGAGATAACTTAAAATTTCACCCAACCGTGTTCATTCTATGCCATCAGAGCACTGGTCCTCTCCTCCTCTCCTCCTCTCCTCCTCTCAGCTCTCCTGCCTCTGTGATGGCTCCATTTTCATGCAGTCTCTTCATTCTTGGAGCCGACATGGCTACCAGCAACCAGGCAGCCATTTCCTCGAATACTTTAGAACTAAATCTCATTGTTTCTGACTAGATCCTGCACTCATCTCTAAGCTGAACCCAGGAAGATCAGATGATCCGAGTGACTAGCCCTGGTCCGCACACTCACCCTTGACCCTGGAGTTGAACTCTGTTATATTCAAATTGCATGAACTGGGAAAGCCTCATGGATAATAATAATAATAATACCAAAAGAAAAATAAACAGACATTTTCTGTGCTCAGGAAAAATGGTTTAGCTCTCCATGGAGGCTCCACAATATCTGAAAATATTGCTATTCTTGACTCAAAGAATATTCACATTTCATATATACTTGTATAGCCAATTATTATATATGCATATATGAACTATCCAGCTATTATAGTTGAAGACATGGTATACTTGAATAAACAGTGAATTACTAGCCAGGCATGGTGGTGCATGCCTGTAATCCCAGCACTCCAGAGGCTGAGGCAGGAGGATTGCCATGAGTTCAAGGCCAGCCTGAGCTACACAGTGAGTTCAAGGTCAGCCTGAACTGCACAGAGAGACCCTGTCTCCAAAAAACAACAAAACAAAACAAAACAACAAAAACAATGAATTACTAGACATTTCTTTCTATAGATATAACTAATGAATATTCTCCACTGGGCAGCTAGCTAACTAACTTCAAACCTAGTCATCACAGGAATCTGGGCAAAAGGCTATCTACAGATTAGAGGTGGGGATACCATTCTGTGATGAACTATCCTGATATAAAGAGATAATTTCTCAGTCCTAATTCTCAGTCCAGAATATAGTGGTATTAAAACAACAGGAAATATTGGGATTAAAAAATGTAAGAACAAGAGCTATATTTTGACTTCAAATGATTATTAAAATCTGAGAATGAAAGTTGCTTTTTCAGAGATGAATTCATTCTCCAAATGTACTTAATGATCTCATTGGTTTGTCACTGATACACTTTCCTAGGCATTTAATTTTATCTATCCCAATCACAACCAAGTTCACAGAGAAGTATCAATCACCTTGTGGAATCCTGGTAATTGAAAATATAGGGCTGAAAGAATTCTTAGGAAACTTTTTCAGAGCACACTTCGGCAGAAGAAATTTGGGGGTCTTCAAATTACAGTTGATTTAAAATCATTTGTAGCCAAACTCAATAACTGCATGAGGATACTTCTACTATGACTGATGAGAAGAGCTTTCTCAACTCTATGCTGTCAGTCATCCAAAAAGGAAAGCCAACAGCAGTAAGACCCTCTCTCCACTTTGACCACCTCAGTTAATATAATATGGCCTTGGCCTGAATACTGTATCTCTGTTGCCACTTAATACTTCATTTTGGATAGTCCACCTGCTCTGATTATACAGTGGGTGTTGCTTCTTGGGTTAGGTGAGCTAAAGTTATATTAGAGTCTACATACATCTGGACAGCAACATAATTGCCATATCTTATACTGAAAGATCAGCAGGCAGTACAGAAAGGATAAGAGACATGTCGACTGTCAGGAAGATATTAAGCCTTTTGTGTCTGTACTAGATGTAAAAAAGAAGCAAAAATGTGTGAAGATTTTGTTTGTTTGTTTGTTTGTTTTTGGTTTTGGTACCGGGGATCGAACTCGGGTCCTTGCGCTTGCGCAGCAGGCAGCGAAACCACTGAGCTAAATCTCCAGCCCTCAAGATTTTTGATAATATACAATATTATTAGCACATGACAGATTACCTGTAGAAAATATAGTGAAGAAAGTGTATGATTCAGGAACCTAATGGGAAAAGCCAACAAACTACTTTGTTTGTAACAAAGTACAGCCACTTGCCACATAGCCATGCAAACATTAGGGCATCCTAGTACTTCCCAGACTAATCGATAACATTAAATGTTGCAGTTAAGTCTAACAAAATGAAACTAACAAGAACATATCAATGAACACAAAGAACTTGATAATTATCACTCCTACGATGTAAAGAACAACAAGAAAACTGTAATTTATCCAAGGGTCCAACTATTAGAAAATAGGGTAGAGCTTTAATTTCCTTTCCCATTTTCACAATAAGAAAGTCAATCCAGTGCTCCAGGCACTGTTTCATTAAATATTGATAGGGAGTCACTGTATAGTAGGTTTTCCTTCTAAGAAATTAATAAATTCTTAATGAAGAATAGGGAGACAGAGACCAACATGAAAGGATAATTCATTCAAATATAGTTAACTTTTGTTTTTAGGGTTGTTCTTTTTCCATATTACATAAGGAATGAGTCCCCTTTGGATTTAATATTTCTGACAGTAAAACATATATACCTAATAAATATTTCTAGATTCTATATGAACATTCTTGGAACACTCTCATTAGGCACAAATAAAAATGAACAAAATCTAGCAGGAAGTTGCCTTAAAACCTGTATTTCATAAGAGGCCAAACAAATAATAGTGCCCAGTTACAATAAGAACAAATATCTTGTTGGCTATGTGGCTTCTGCTTCTGCTGTTTTCTGATCTGAAACTGTCAATTTTCTTTGTGCTCTAGATACACAGGACAAGTGGAGACTCTAATGTTCTGGAGCTAACAAGGGTGTGAGACGTGCATCTACTCAAGGGCTGCACAAAACCATCCAGATATTTGGTTGTCAATTCAAGGGTCCAGTTCTATTCACAACAGCTTAAATTTCCATCGACACATAAGTACAGAGGTGCAATAAGAAAGTCGGAAATAAAATCTTAAAAACATGATGCCAATTCTTGAAATGCATATTACCTGGGAAATAGTCAAAGCATATACACATAAGCTAAGTAGACAAGATCAATGCAAAATGGTAATATTTATCAAGCTACATAAAGAGATAATGAATAAATGTAGCCAATTAAGAAAGACTTTTGGAGCTTTGAATTGAATTTTGAAGAAAATGATGGGGTCATCTTCTGAACTCAGCAAGCATACATCCACTTGGGGTATTACTGAAAAAGTGTTTCAATTCATATACACAGTAGGAACTGTCTTTGTCTGTTGTTTTTTTTTTTTTTGGTACAGGGGATCAAACTCAGGTCCTTGTGCTTGCTCAGCAGGCGGCGAAACCAGAGCTAAATCCCTGGCCCGAACTGTCTTTGGATTAAGAAGACAACTAGGGGATATTCTTGGTAAATTAGAAAGATGTTTTCTGGAACTAGACATGTGTTTTTACAGAGAATCCAGCAGAACTCTGCTGAGGAGGTGGCCAGAGGAATGTCCCACACAACTTCCAGGTGACCCCTAACCAGACAATTGGCAACTGGAGGGCAGCTCAGCCTGTCCCACAGAAACATCAGAAGAATATAATAATTCTCTCATATAAAAAAGATTACTTGGAGAATGAAACATATTTGAAAATTATATAACTCATTAAAAATGAAAACATACTATATTTAGAAGAGGGAGAGTGAGTGTCTCAAGAAATTACAAAGGGTGTTTTTGAATGAATCACAACTACCAATATTGAGATTTACATTAAACTAATTGAAATAAATTAAGACAAGTTGCTTAGTAAAATTACATTCACTAAGATTTAAAAGCTTTCCAATTGATCAGTGCCAGATATTCTGGATGTATCTGAATGAGACATTTAGTTCATGTGCTGAGGCAAATGAATAGATTTGCTTCACGAACTCTGTTTTCTTATAGTGACTATCTTTATCTTTGAGTATTTCTTTTCTGCTAGTTTCTTCCCTGCCTGATGGAAGCCATGTTTTAGTTGTAGTCATCCATCAATGTCCTTAGTTACATATACAGTATATGTCACTTAAGGCATGTAAACTCAGTACTTAAACCTTCCGTTGGCTGACTCCCCAGTTTCTTTTCAGCAACGACTAGACAGCATAGTGGTTGAATATATGACTTTGGAGTAGGATGCTGTATGCATATCACCACCTCATCATTATCATTTGTGTTGCCTTAGGTAACTTGTACAAAGTCTCTGTCTCTATGATTCCTTATCTACAAAATGAAGGCAATAGTAGACCATACTTTGTACATGGTTGTGAACATTAACAATAATAATATAAGAAAAACTAAGTCAAATATCTGTCCTATGGTTGGCTATGAAAAGTATTTGCTTGTTATTATCACCAAAGTAAAAATTACTATATTAACTACAATTAAAATGGTTGCAAAAGTAACATTATTGTGCCATGACTACAACTTCGTAGTATTATCACTGAATATTACGCTAATTGCCCTAACCACGGTCAACTAATTCCAGGTGAGCTTCCAAATAGTTCCATGTCTTTTCTCAGTACATTTGATAATGGGTGATTTAGACTTGGACTTGACTTCTAGCATAACAAGGACTGGAATGGACTTAAGGCATGGAGGTAAAAGGTTAGTTTTCACCAAACATCATTCACTATAAACTCACTCTTTTTTTTTCTTTTTTTTTGGTGCTGGGGATCAAAATCAGGGCTTCCTGCATGCTTTCTCAACCGCTGAGCTACAGGCTCAGCCATATTTGCTCTTCTTTTTCTCCTATGGAATTTCCCAAATTCTAATTGTCATATTTGTGATGTTTATAGTTTAGTGATTCTCCCACTCAACTGTAAGCCCCAGGAGAAGAGGGATCTTTGTTTTATTTTTGGATGTATTCCAGTTTCCTAGAAGAGTTCCTAGCAGATAGTAGAAACTTAAGAAACATTTTTTGAAATGAATTGACTTGTTGGAATAAATTCAGTACAGTGAGACATTACACAGTTGTTGCCCTGCTTTAGACCACATGCATTCAAGAAGTATTAACTCGGACTTCTGTGCATATTTAGCCCTCAAAGACTCCCCTTCAGAGAATATAATCCCTCCAACCTGAGATACGAAAATCAGAGACTCTCTAGTTGAGCACCTACTGTGTTCCTTACTGTTGTCTAAAATACAATACCTACAACTGAGGAGCTTACTAACCAGTTGGAAAAATGGGACAGATATTTAAAAAGGGATAACTTAAATGTTACACTGTATGTAACCTGTGCTTCAAGAGTGACGGTGAGAGAGCTGCCACAGGAGCTTGCATTCACTTAAGAAAAAGTAGCAAAAAGAAGATTTAAAGTACACTGGGAAGAAAATGTTCAAATGAGAAGGGAGCAAGGGAGAGGGAGGGGGAAAGGAAAGAAAGGACAAGAAAAAAGAGAAAATAGAAGGAAAAATGGAAACAAAGCTTTTGTATAAAAGGAGGGAAAGAGGGGTCAAAGGGAGGAGAGAAGAATGGGAAAAAAGAAGAAGCAAGATACACAGATACAAATTCCCTATGATGAATGTTATCACTATGTATATATAACATGTACCAATAGGGCTGGAGATTTAGCTCAGTGGTTCTGCCGCCTGCCTCGCAAGCGCAAGGACCCAAGTTCGATCCCCGGTACCAAAAAATAAATAAATAAAATAAAATAAAATAAAATGTACCAGTAAATGTTTTGCTTAAAAAAATAAAGCACATTGGAAGGTTCCCAAGAGAGCAAGGATGTCTAGGAAACTACGGGAGAGGCTGGAAGAGCAATACAGACATTAGTATTGGGAAAGGAAATGTCCACCAGAGGCACTATCTCTTCCAAACAGTGATGGCACAGAAACAGACGTTGTCCCTTTTTTCTGGGACTTAGTCTGTAGATGGTGATAGAATTTAATTAAATAATCACTCAAATAAATGTAAAATTACCTCTCCTTAGGGACACTTAATATATGTCACACATGCTATTAAAAATGCACTCACGAGGATTTGACCAAGATTAAGGAAGTCTAGGGAAGGTTTCTCTGAAAAACGGAAGAAAGGAGGGAATTTGCCTCTTTCTCTCCCTGGGGAGACTCAGTGTCCCACTCTGCTTTCATGTCCCCAGCCAACATAATTTTCTATTACAAAATACTACAGACTGAGTAATTCATAAAGAATAGAAGTTTATTTCTCACATTTCTGGAGATGAGGAAATCCAAGATCAGTGTACCAGCATTCACTGTTTGCTGAGATACTTCTCGCATTGTCCTCACACAGCAGAAGACAGCAGGGAAAGCTAGCTCAACTTGCACAGGGACTACTGATAAGAACCTTAATCCCATTCATAGGAGGAAGAGTCCCAAGACCTAATGATCTCTTAAAGTCTCATCTCTTAATATTATCACTTCAGCAACATCAGGGTTTTGGAAGGGATGCTTTCAAACCATATCACAACACATATTTTCTTGAGTGAATGGCTGAAGAGTTACAGATTTTGGAAAATACTGTATATTAGTAGAGGGTATGAATCTTAGTTCAAATTAGATTACATTCTGAGTGAGCTCTCCAAGATGTGAGGAAACCCAGCTTGCTCATTATTTTCCCATCACCCATCCTAGGATCACATTACCTGGAACCCAGGAAAACTTATCTGGAACCCAGGAAAAAAAAGATCAGATTTTTTTTGCCTATTCCACTGGGAAGGTACTAACCATTCTTTCTTTTTTTGGTACTGGGGATCGAACTTGGGACCTTGTGCTTTTAAGGCAGGTGCTACTAACCATTCTTGTTTATGAAGTTCATCAAAAACACTTGAAGTCCTGTGATTTTCTTTCTGTTTTACAAAACACTGGCATATGGGAATATTGCTCAGCATGTGGATATGATGCCACTTCCTGTGTAGACCCTAAAGCCATTGGTTCTGAATCTCATCTCCTTTTGGGGCTTTGCTGTGAGAGACACACTGCATTCTCACACTGTTTTCTGAATCTAAATATATCACTTTTCCTCTTCTCTACTACTTTCAAAAATATTTAGTACTATTGGGTTAGGGGAACCAGGCTTTTGAGAAGTGCCTTGCAAGTACCTCTGCTTTTGGCCTAGATAGCACAAACATCCTTCTCAAAAAAGAAGAAATCCAAAAGGTAGGGCTGCCTCTATGGAATAGGGAAGGGGGAAATATTGGAGAGTGAGAGAAAACATTCTATTGATTGATATCTTAAATGTTTTTCTGCTATGCCTAGAGGAGAGGTTTGGGATTTTTCTTATAGATAAGGATGCTTTCAATTGTCTGTTATGAATAGGGAGGGGAAGGCATTATTGGAAAGCCAGTAAGATGCTCATTGCAACAATCTAGATATGAGGTATTAGATATGGGGTATTGCTGACGGCACTAGAGGAGAGAAGCAGGACAGACATTAGAGGCATACAAAGAAGACTTTGGTAACTAAGGAGATACAGAGATTGTGAGAGAAAAAGGAGTCAAGGAAAAGTGAGCTTTTGCGTCTCAGTGACTAGAAGAAATCGACTTGGAGAAATGAGAAGAGGAAACAGGGAAGGTGACAGAACATGTGAATTGCTCTATAGATAGTCAGCTGGATGATAAAGTTGTGAGGTTGAACCTCTGGGGTAAAAAATTAAGTGTGAGGGAAGAACATTTGGGGATTTACTGGAAACAGATGATAGATGAAAATGTGAAGATGGATGACAACTCCAAGGGCAAAAGTTACGCAAAGGAAACCAAGACTTGGACCTTGGAGTTAATGGTGTTTGAGCACAACATCTAAGGTACAGGAAGGTCTCACAGACACCATCTCTACAGAGCAAGGCCAAGCTGGGGTCAGTGAGACTAGGGAGGACAGCAGGAATGACAATGGACAACTTCCTGAAATGAAGTTAGGAAACAAGTACTAAAAAGCTGTTGCAGTGGGCTACCAGAAACTTTCTGTCATCTGATGGGAAAAGAAACAAGAAGTTGAGAAAAATAGAGGTGGTGAAGAAAAGGAAGCAGTGCTCTTGGAAACCCATTTCTAAAGAAATTTGGGAGGAAGATGGTGAGAAATATGAAGATAACTAGAAGGTGTTGTAGAATAAAATAAAGCATTGTTTTCAGTCCATGTAGCTCAAGAGAATGCCTTTTCCCAGGGGCAGAAGGATCACATTGATACTCTGTAACCAAAGAGCCAGCTAGTGGAAGTTGTTCATCTATATTACTTGGCCTTGGCTGAGCATGATTCAGCAAATGATTAAATCTCCATTTTTGTGGCTTTATGAAAGAAACATTCTCCACTACAACACAGTCATCCATGACAACAGGAGTCTTTATTTCTCTTTTGCCATCAGGTCACTAAAGCTGACGGCTCCTGCCTAGTGGCTGTCAGTTTTGCTGCAGAAGATGCACGAAAGAGAAAGAAGTTAGAAAAGAAGTCTATACTTCAGTCCCACATAGAGATCTAAAGGGTTAGATCCTGACTTGTGCTCTTTTCAGAATTTGGATTAGAAATAAACAGAGATGCAGTCTTGGAGAACAGTGCCTCTGGCATTATGACTCACTATTTGAGTATTTCATTAGGAGAGGAAGGAAGTACATGTCCTTCAGCCGCTCATCAGGAAATCTCGACTGCCTGCTTATTCCACCAAATCCTTTGCTGGAGAGAGTAAGAATCTGGGGGTGGGAACTTCCACACTGTAATGCTTTCCAATCTTTTCCATTTCAAGCCATGAAAACACATATTTTTAGATGGATTGATAGACACACATACAGAGTGTGTGTGTGTGTGTGTGTATATATATATATTATCTTTTCATAAACATTTACCTGTCAGTGTCTGTAAGTTAGGGTGCCTTTAAATAAAATCTCAACTGAATTAACCTCAAATAAAATGCTCTCTATATGATTTCCCAGAAGAAGATGAACCCCAAGAAGGACTATTTAAATTCATTCCAGAGAAAATGGGGAATAAATGAGAATACCAAGTAGAGTTAGAGGGTTATTTTGATGAACTTATTTCTATATAATATGAAGGAAGATTAGAGCTCATAGGGGTCTGTGTTTTAAAATAAATCACTGCATGGAAGCAGAGGACATATAGCTAAGAATTTTATTCTTAGTATTCTGGTTAACACTTTCCTTCCTTTATAGAAATCAAAATTTTAGAGAGAAGGCACAATTTAGGCAACCCTGCACTCAACAAAAAGGCATTGAAGACCTCCCTCAAGCCAGGCACAGTGTTAGGCTCAGGGATAAGGTGGTAAACAAAAGATCTTTCTCACTCTCTAGGAGCTGAGAGGCTAGTGGAGTTGGAGGAGAGGAGTAAACAAACAATGGCTTGGATGAATGTATAATTACAAACCCAGATAAGTGCCTTAAAAGAAAAGAATGGAGACTGATAAAACACAAATCACAAAGGACTCCAGGTAGTGTGCAGACTGTACCCTAAATTTCCCTAAGCATAGGCTATTTGAGTTTTTATCTAAAGAACAAGCTTGACCAAAAGCAAAATAAGAAAGGGTGTGCAGAGGGAGAGCTTCCAGAGCAGGAGAAGGGCCTGCAAAGGTGGGCTCCACCCCTGCTCCTAACCTCCACAGGGGCCAAGCTGCAAAGCTCCTTGTTAAAGATCTGGTCATTATTCCAAAACAGTGGGAAGCCATTCAAAAGTTTTAAGCAGGTTGGTGACATGATCAGATTTGTGTTTTGAAAAGAGCACTCTGGCTGCAATGTTGAAAACAAATTGGAAAGACATTGTCTGAAAGCCAATTGTTTCACTAAGTAAATGTGAAGGGTTGCAGCTGTCACAATCACTATCCTGTGGTCACCTGACTCCACTAATATTTTTCTGCATCCGTGAGGACATGTGGAAGCTATTTGGTGGAGGATTAAGAATTTCTTGATCCCAGATTATTATATGTCAACATTTGAGCTACAGACATACTACCTTTCTGTTTGCTCAAAATTTTGATTGGCACAATTAGTTTCTGTTCTTGTCTATGAGCATACAAACAAGGCCTAACAAACTTCTGCATTTAAACTTAGTCACTATAGCACATTACTCTTCTCCTTCCATCCCTGAATTGTATGTGCTCAGCATCATTCTCATTTCCCTATCTGCACTGGACTTTTCATGCTTCTCACCCAGCCTCTGACTTCCCTGGTTTCCCATCACTACTCCAGCTCCTGGCTGGTTGTTTCAACAATGTTCTTGGGCCGGGGATTTAGCTCAGTGGTTACACCACCTGTCTTGCAAGCACAAGGACCTGCGTTTGATCCCTGGTACAAAAAACCCAAAAAAACCACCACCAACAACAATGCTGTCGTGCCTGGTTAAAGAGGATGGGGAGGAACTGGCAAGAGCAAGTCAGAGCCTTGAATAGCAGGCAGGATCTAGTCCTCCTGACAGGCTTACAAACTCTGTGTTAGAAAGGCCTGATTATGGACTGGATACGGCTGAATGGTAGAGACTTACCTAGCATGTAGAAGGCCCTAGGTTCAATCCCCAGCACTGCAAAACAAACAACAAAAAGAGAAAAGCCTGATTACAAAGGACCATTTACCAAATTTCAATCAACTGGAACTTAAAACATGAGTGACTTATTGTTCTCATAAGAACTCTGAAGTCTCTGGGCTGAGCTGCAGTATAGGATTGGTGGTGTTACGTTCAACTAGCTCGGAGGGACGCAAGCACAGGAAGCCCGGAAGTGCTAGTGACCCTAGTCTGGGAAACCCCCTTTTCACCAGCTCCAGGCTGCCTAGCATTGTTGAAGAAACGGGTGTGCTCTTACAGGCACCCAAAACCTACCCTCCGCCATGTCTAAAACTTTCTTCAACATTCCAGGCCGAGTGGCCACCGCTAGGTGTCATGGCTTTAATTGTTATGTATTCTTAAATTGAGCCCAAGCCGACTTCTCTTCTAATTTAAGCTAATTGTGGGGCCGGAAGCCATAAAGAAGGCTAAAACTTTAAGCCACAGAGAAGGCTAATACTTTGTTGACAAGAAAACCCTTTGGTATTTTAAGTGTGTCATTGTGTCGGCTCAATCTTCTTCAGGCTGGAGGTCCTTATTTCCTTGCATGGCCCCATCTTTAGCGAAGCTTCTAGTGCCCTGTTTTCCTGGCTGCACGTCTCTGGACCTGCGAACAGTTTGAAAAATTAAGATCTGTGTGATCAGCTGATTAAACAGGCTGAGGTTTGTCAACTCTATTCTTTTTTTTAATTTTTAAAAATTGTTTTGGTACCAGGGATCGAACTCCGGTCCTTCCGCTTTCTAGGCAGGCGGCGGAACCACTGAGCTAAATCCCTGGCCCTCAGCTATATTCTTTTATCCATTCTTCTTATACTTGTGACAAAATCTGAAACAGATTCCTAGCTTTTCTAATGTGGGAATTAAGAACAGTCCCCTGGGCACTGAAAATCAAGTAACTCTGTAACTCCAGTCCTGTCTACTGCAGTCTACTCAAAATTTTAAGTGAATGTCCAGTTTAGGGTTTCTCCCTGGTCTTAGAACCCTGGAGTTGGTGGCAGGCTCATTTCACAACTCTTCCTCTTTTTCTCAAAAGCCATTGTTTCCAGTCACTGTAGGGTTAGACTGGGGAGGGTTAGACTGGAGGAGAAGAAAGGACATGAGAAAGTTGATAGAGTGTCTTCTAGGCATCATGGATATGCAAAGCTGATTCTCTTAGGTGGCACTATTACATGTTCCTCGGAGATGCCCCACAGATGACATTTAAACTCCTTTTTCTGTTAAAGTATAGTCCCGAGATGACAAAATTAATATCACCCTGGAGCTTATTAGAATTGCACATTTTGGACCCCACCTCACCCCTAAGGAATTAGAATCTCCAGGGGTATGTATGGCCCAGGAATGTATATCTTAAAGACACATTCTGGGTAGTTTTTTTGTGTTTTTTATTTTTGGTACCGGGGATTCGAACTCGGGTCCTTGCGCTTGTGAGGCAGGCGGCAGAACCACTGAGCTAAATCCCTGGCCTGATTCTGGGTAGTTCTAATGCAGGCGAAAGTTTGAGAAACACTGATCCTCTTTTGTCTGGCCATTTAGAGCCCTGGAAAGGCCCAGGACTTCTGGGCACCTGGCATCTCCAGGCCTGTGCTCTATGCTGAGCTGAGCCCAATGTTAAAACCCAGGATAACACATGTTCCTTTCAGCCAGTGGCAGTGTGGTCTGCCCACAATTTTGTCCTTTCCTCATTGCTGTATACCTCAAAGGTCTCTGCACCCAGATTTTCCATCTCAGACTTCTGGGGAAAGGCAGATGTGAGTGTCCCTGTGCCTCAGACTCCAGGAGATAAAGTCATGCTCTTGAGGAGCTCTCTTAAAGCCTCTGTTTTGCCTAGAGGAGTGGAGCATGCCCCTCTTTTATCTTCCGCTGAGGTGGGTGATGAGCTCATGCTGACAAAACTGGATTTACAGTCTGATAACATGTTCCACAAAAATGAGCTAGCAGTCCTGTTTGGAATATAGGAGGATTTGATACCTCTTGTATTATTCATGACTTTGGGGCCTGTGGCAAAAATCCAAGATAGCAGAAAAGTTATATTTAAACGCTTGGACATGGCAACCAAAACTCAATCCAATAAGGTGGCTGCACTTTGTTCTTCACACCATTTTTAGTAATCCAGTCCAAGCTCACAGTGGCCACCTCACACGCTTGATATGTAAGGGATATATTGTCAGTTCTCTTTCATCATTTTCACTCATGCTCCTGTTAAGTCATGTCTCCCCATATTTATTTTTAGCTGGGTCTTTGTGTCAATTTTAAAATAGATTCTTTTACTTCTCTTTTATATTTACAGTGGTTATGTGCCACTCTTGCCTTTTTGAATTCATACATTGCTAAACTTATGGAAGTTTCCAGATATCGCCTTGTCTAATAACTGAGCTATCTATCTGACTTTACTATATACTTTCAGGTGAAATAATCACTGACCCATTATTCCTAACATTTTTCCCTCTTGTTGATCAGAATTAAGAAGAGATTACTAATTTCCTGGCCCATTCCTCTATATCTGAGAGATGAAATAATCATCAAGGCAAATGAAGAATTTATCAGATGTTCCACTGTCTTTGCCTTAAACATCCTGCAGATGCTTATTACACATCTGTGTTATTCACCCTCCTGGTTGGACACTCACTGTGGCTTAGCAGGTGATTTCTTAACTCTTTGGTACTTCTCCATGAGCTTATGACAATTATTCCTCACTTCTGAAAGCTGAGCCACCATTTGTTCCTCTCTCTCCCTATAGATGACTCCACATCCATTTGACGAGAATTAGTGTCAAACAATATGAGACCCATATTGTGACTCATTTTTCATTCTCTTCAGAAGACTCTTATGCTTGCTAAAAATAAAGACTATGCTTTCATCTTTGTTATCTTTCCTCACCTCCTTTGGGATTTCCATTTCCTTCCTCTCTTCCTTCTCTTTTTCTTCTTTCTTTCTATTTTTCTTTTTTCCTTCTCCTTTTCATTCTCCTCCTTCTCTCTTTTTTTTGTGGCACTGAGGATCAAATACAGAGCCTATATCCTCAGCTCCAGCCTACTTATTGATTGACTGATTGAGTGATTGATTTAGAGACAGGGTCTTACTAAGTTGCTAAATTCCCAAAGCTGGACTCAAGCTTGCAGTCCTTCCTCCTCAGCCTCTCACGGTGCTGGGAGTATAGTCACGCCCCAACGCACTGGACAGGACTCTCATTTCTTTTCCTCTAAACAAAGAGAAAACACATGCTTCAACGTCATATGCCCAAAACAAACTAAAACAAGAAATCCTTTGGCCTCCAAATTGCCATCATGTTTCATTCCTTCTTTCACTCCTGTTGATCCATCTCTGCTCACTTTCTACCATTCTCCTGACAACTTCCCATTCAAAGAGGGTCAGTGATCTCCTAATCATAAAATCCAAAGGCCTTTTCATAGTTTTCATTCTTTTGGAAGCTTGGCTTAATTTTATACTCCTGACTCTGCCTAGGATGCATAGTAAGTCCTCAATTTATCTCAGTCCCCGTGATCATACTTGTATCAGTTTTGAAACTAACTTCTCTATTCACCGTATGCTCCATTGTCAGAATTGTCTTCCTAAAGAAAATTCAATTTTGGCTTAAATATCTTCAGTATACTAACCCCAGTATTTATTTCTAGCTTCACACTTAATGTTTTTTGACACATCCGCACAAAATAGAACTATTTCCTCTTTTCTGAGATATTTTCTTTCCTTCAAATTTTTGATTAAACTGTTTTTTCATTTGTAACTTTTATTCCTTCCAATTTCTTTATGTCATACTGTATTACATCATACTTACTGTTTAAGATGATACCTCTTCCATGAACCCCTGCCTGATTCCTTTAAAGAGTATTTCTTTCCTCCAAATTTCCAGTCTGTTGGCATCCAGCATGATATACATTAAAATACACAAATGTCAATAATTGCTAACTTTAGAGAATATAACATTTTTCTACAATTACACTCATATCTTTACAACACAATGGAAACAATATAAACTACACCACATTTGTCTTACACTGGTTTAGACAAAACACCATCTGAGAACCAAGAACGCCATAATTTTCTTTAACGTTTTGCCTGTAATCTGTATAACAACAGAAGATATCCCTGTGGACATGTTTAAAATTTTTCCCAGATGCTATAATTTCAGTACTGTATGGCAATGTCTTCATGACACCCACTGGACATTTAGATGCCAAAAGAATCTGGAAGATGGGAACTAAAACGATTAGCAATTTTGGAAATAGGCCTTTTGTGGAAGTAATTTATATGTAAAGCAAAAAAAGAATGAGGAGAAAAAAGGAGGTTGGTAAGGAGGAAGAGGAAGGAGAAAAAGGTCCTGCAGCTAGGATTATGACTTAGGAAAGGCAGGGATAGAAAACGTGAGGAACTGCTTTCTGAGTATCTAAAAAAATGTGTGAGTGACAGCGAGCAGCTGTTTCATATTCCAACTCAGAGCAGGACAGATGCTTTGGGCTATTGCAAGAGACATCCAAAAACACTGAGAAAAGTCTCTAGACCAAAGTTGGTACAATTGTGAAGTATGACAACATGTTGACAACAAAAGAGCAACGGGACATCTTTCTATACTGGGGTTGAGTTAGTGGTACCCTGGCTGGAAGAAAGGGTGCTAGAAGAAAAAAGTGCTAAAGATAAGGCTCACACCAGTTTCTGCTGTTCCAGTGAGGTCATATATAGAGAGAAATAAATGATTCTGTCATACGGCATACCAGGAAGCTCCTTAAGTAAACATGTTAGGAATCTAATTTACACCCAAAAAAGGAAGAAGGGTTCCAAAATACAGCATTGTGGATACATGTATAGCTTTTGAAATCAGACAATCTGGTTGCTTCTCCAGGATCATCACTTCCTAGCTTTGTGACCCTAGGTAGGTCAGTAAACTTCTCTAAGAATCAGTTTTCTCATCTTCATAGTGGGGATAATACTTGTGACTTCTTCATAGAGATTTTGTGAGTGGTTATCAGGATGATAATGAATAAATGTCAACTTTTATGTTTTTATTACACCTGAAACACCTTCTAGGCACTATATTAAGCATTTTCCCAATCATTATCTCCTTCACAGAGAAATCATCCAAGCCCTATATAAAATACGATGATATGATGACTTTTCATGAGCGTTATGTTCTTTAATTAAAAATGAAAACCCTAGGTATCAAAGACTAGCCTGCTGAGTTCCCTTACCTTTCTCAACCATGAGACATTTCCCTGATGTCTGCAGCATGTCTTTGACGTCTGGGACAGGAGACCAATTTGCCTCCACCCCCACGTGGCTCCACCTGTCACCATTATTATGTGATCTTTATAAAATTAAACTGAGAATGTACTAACTTTTTTCCATTACGCTTTCATCCAAAGCCATAAAGCTCACAGATATGATGATGCCTGTTTAACAAAATGAAAGGATATATATGTTTAATTTCACATCTTCAAACCAATATTTATATTAACTACTGTATCCATGTGATTTGGGGATGGAATGGCAGGAGGGCACAGAGGGAAAAGAAAGTAAAACCTATCAAGACGTGATATGTACATGTGCCAATACACATGTATTTAGTATATATTTAGAACGTATTTAGTATGTATCACAGACATACTAATAAAAAAGGAAAAATTTGAGCTATAATCTACTTCTCACTACTTGGTGAACTTGCGATATAATGTTTGTTTATAGCCAGTGGTTAGGACACAAAGTATATTTTTTCTCTGTGTCATTCCTCCTTTGTTCCTCTACCATTTACCTTCAGAAAAAGTCATTTTCTCAAGGTTCCCAGGGTATGAATTCTTTAACTCTTCTGTTTATATCAAATAAAGAGATCATCATTCTGATCTTGGAAGCAGTTATTGTATATCAATACAGACACCCGGTAAAGTTTCAATTCCCCATTTGAGAGTTAGTAAAAAGCACAAAATGCTAAAGTTACCTATGCAGCTGTTATTAGAGTTTGTGTGTGTGTGTGTGTGTGTGTGTATGTGTGTATTTTTCAAAGGAAATTTTGGATTCCTGAGAGCAAGGATAATGAGGCATATGCTCAATTCCTAGCAAAACAAAGAGTTCAGTACAAAGTGTTATATATAGCTTAATGCAAAATATATTAATAACTCTCTCTATGCTAATAGTGAAATTTAAAAGTCCAAACTGTAGGGTTGAATTTATATGGCTAGTCAGAAAAAGTCATCATAATTGGAATTTCAACAACATGTTTGGATGATAGAAGGCAGTGGGGCATGACAATCTTTACTTTGACTTATACATAAAGATAGCTTAGGACTTGAATGAGACATGCATGGTGTATAAAGAAAGTTTTAGACACTATGAAAATAGTTTACCACTGTGAAGAGAAAAGGGGAAGGTTAAATTACTTTGTCTATAAAACCACATGTAATGCAAAAACCAACTGAATCATCTTTTTTTTTCCAGATGTCTTCAGGACTGCATAATTGCAGAATTTTGAAGAGTGTATGAGGATGATTCCTGATACTTTTCTACAGAAACAGCAACAATAATGATAAAGGTTTTAAATGATCCTTGAAGGAGCCTGAAATGGATAACCCTATTGCATTAGGTTCAGTATAGCACTATTTTATAGAAGATGGTTGAAAGGTCAGGTTTCTGAATAAGGTTGAGCCCCAGCACTATGACTTCCTCACTGTTGGAACTTGGAAAAGTCTCTTTCCTCATTAAGTTTAA
Organism: Heterocephalus glaber; assembly: GCF_000247695.1. The sequence continues at coordinate 25,671,066 of NW_004624743.1, forward strand.
TTTCTTTATCTGCAAAGTCAAGATAAAAACAAGACTTGGCCACATGGGGCTGGTGTGAGGACTTAAAATGAGGTACGAGTAAGGTCTTAGCCTAGGGTCAGGGGAATAGAGTGCTCAATAAATGTCAGCTATGGCATTAATAATGACAAAAGTAAAGGTGATGAAGAGGAGGACTAAGGGAATAAAGAAGAAAATCAGGTAGATTTGACATCCTTATTCTTTGTTAAAACCAATTACTCAAAGGAAACAATTTCCTGGAGAGGAAATTCTCTCACTTTTTCCAAGAATAAAATATAGAGAAAAATTTAGCTGCATTATTTTACCTGTCTTTGTAGAAAATTATTCATTATAAATTAATATGGAATTGTGTGCTTGTGTCAGGTAGAAAGAGGATTATTTTAATGTAAAATTAAAACCACACTTTAAACGTCCTGTTAAAAAGTGTTGTCCTTGGCTAATGCTTTATGTGGTCAAGAGTTTAATAAAGAAAGCAGTTTCTTCATTCTTCCTAGTTTGCAGAATTTGTAGAGAAAGTATGTATCACATCAAAAATTAAGGCTGAGTGAGTAGGCTTTTCAAGCTGATCCTAAAATTTATACAGAAATGTAAAAGACTTCAAATGTTAAGGAAATCTAAAAGGAGAAAAACAAAGTTTGAGGACTTATACTACCTGATGTCAGTATTTCATAAGGCTGTAGTAATCAAGACAGTACAGTGGTAGCATAAAGATTAACAGATCAATGGAACAGAACAGAGCATAGACTAATAGATCTGTATTTATGCAAGCATTTGATTTTTGTCGAAGGTGCAAGAGAAATCCAATAGGAAAATAAATTATTTCCAAATGCAAAAAATAAAAGGAAATAAATGTCAATAAATTTGATATGCATATGTAAAAAAGTAAACCTGTATTCCTACCTTTTGTCTTACACATAAATTATTTTAGGATAGACAATAGACCTAAACAAAAAAGCTAAAACAAACAAGAAAATATATTTATGATTTGGGGCTAAGCTAAAGTTTTTTGTTATTGTTGTTTTTAGGTTAGAGAAAGCAAAACTACCTGCCCCCAAAAATAAATAAATAAAATATAGACTTCACCAAAGGAAAATCTTCTATCAAATGATGCTGCTGGTGAAATGAATAAGCAAGTTTCAGATTGGAAGAAGCTATCTGCCAAAAATCTACTGGACAAAAGATTCAGTAACCCAAAGTTAAATAGCTCCATAAAAAAGGGGGCAAAAGATTTCAACAGACACTTTACAAAAGAAAACATATAAACAATCACTAACTATAAGAAGTCATGATTAACATTATTAGTCATCAGAGAAATTCAAATTAAAACCACAGTCAAAAAACATTGCATATCCATGGGAGGCTAAAATTTAAAAGGCCGACAAAACCAAAAATTGGCAAGGATAATGGCATGATTAGAATTCTCAAACATTAAATGTAGTGGTAAAAAGTAATACAATCTAGAGTAGGTACAACCTACTTTATGACTCAGAAATTCTACTCATAGGTACTTACCATGAGAAAATTAAAACACAGGTCCGTGAAAACTTCTACAATAAGGCTGGAGGAACTTTCCTAACATTTTGTAAGCCTCTTGGCTTGATCCCCAGGACTTAAAAACAAACAAACAAACAAACAAAAACTTGGTGTTCACAACAACTTTATTTATTTATTTATTTATTTATTTATTTATTTATTTATTGGTATTGGGGATAGAACTCGGGACCTCATGCTTGCGAAGCAGGCGGCAGAACCACTGAGTTAAACCCCTGGCCCCGCAACTTTATTCATAATAGCTATAAAACAGAAACACTCTATCACTAGGATAATATAAAAATAAACTCTGCCATATTCACATAGTAAAATGCTACTCAGTATTAAAAGGAAACATAATCGATTACATACAACAGTGTAGATGAATTTCAAAACCAATGCTAAGTGAGAATCACAGAATTTCTTCTAGATCAGGCAGAAAGTACTTTGTGGTGGAAATGTGAACAGTAGCTGGCTGAGAGAACAAATGACTAAGAAGGGGCATGAAGGAACTTGAATATTGGTTAATATTATATATCTAGATAGAAATTTGACCTACACAAGGGCATATATTTGTCATAGGCTCACTCAATTTTTAAAAGATTTGTGCACGTTTCATTATATGTAAATTTTACCTAAAAGAATAAAACAACCGTGTAAACAAATATTGAACTCTAGTTAATGATATGCCTGCTGAAATGTTTGAGGAGAAATGTACTGATATTTGAAACTGGCTGCAAACTCATTAAAAATTAAAATAAGTTGATAGATGTATAAAGAGATGAGTAGATGGATTATTATGAGTATTGGTCAGCTTTTTATCACTGGAACAATATATTTGACACCTGCAGTTTAAATGAAGAAGGACTTATCTTCACTCACAGTTTCAGAGGTTCCAGTCTACAATTGGCTGATTTCAAGGCAGAAACAGCATGGCAGAAGCGCATGGCAGAGAAAAGCTGCTGAACTCATGGTATCCAGTAAGCAGGAATCAGGGGAAATGGCAAAGAGAATGAGGCTTGGGACAAGATAAATCCCCAAGGTCATGCCCCATGACCCACTTTCTCCAATTAGGTTCCAACTCCTAATAGCCCATTCAGCTACAAGTACATCAATGAGGTTACCCTCATAATCCAATCACCTCTCCAGGACTCTATCATTTATTATTTTAAAATTAATTTTATTGGCACATTTTAGGGATACAATATAATAACATTCATCATTGGAAATTTGCACCTTTACATAATCTCTCTTGGTTCTTATTTTTCCTCATTCCTCTGCCCTCCCTTCAACCCCTCCATCCCTCCCTATTTACAAAGA
>NW_004624743.1:25678682-25700798 GCF_000247695.1 Heterocephalus glaber
GAACCACTGAGCTAAATCCCTTGCCCTCCTGTTTTTTCATTGACTCTGATCACTCTTATGTTATTCTTCTTTGCATTATCTAGCAGCTGCTGGATTGATTTCTCATGGTCCCTTACTATTTTAAAGAAATTTTTCTTTTCCTGGTCACTAATTGCAATCTTATCGTCTATATCTGAAATTCTGTCCTCACATTGGCTCATTTTTCTGCATAGACTTTCAATGGAGTTTTTAATCTCCTGGAAATCCATTTGCATCTGTGTTATGGATTCCATTTGTTTCCTATGTTGGGATTCCATCATGTTCCTCAGCTCGTCTGTTTTCTTTATCTGTGCCCTCTCTAGATTTATTAATCATGTCTTGCACTGTGGGCACAATCTCTGCTGTTATCTGAGAAATTATTTCTGATTTCACTTTTTCCAGATCCTCTTTTTTTTCCAGTTCAGGGAGGCCAGGTGGTTGAGTATAAGATTGTTCCATCTCTTTTCCCTTTGGGGTTGCTCTAGGTGATCTGGAAGTCTGGTTTTGAAACTTGTTTATTCTCATTTCAGTGTGGGGGGTGCTGCTGCCACCCTCGCGGCTCACCTCCTCAGCACTAGGGGCTGTGGTACAGTGGCCCAGAAGGCTTCTTCTCAGTGCTGGGGGTGGCTCTCCATGAGTCTTTTAATCCAGTCAAATTGACAATCAGAACTAAGAGGTACATTTTGTGGTCAAGCAAATATAGTAAAATGTTAATTGTATAATCCAAATAGAGGGTTTATGTATGTGTGCTCAGTGTAAAATTCTTTCAGCTTTTTTTTATATTTGAACATTTTCATATTAAAATTGTGGGAAACAAAGTTAAGGTTGAATGAGTAGCCAAAATCCAGATAAGCAAGTTTGGTCCTTCTCACGAGTATAGAATGGGAAGCCACGGAGGGTAGTGCTATCATCAACTTTACAATTATAATGACCTCTCTGCCTGATGAACAGGGTCAGTTATAAGCATGGGAGTAGGAATTAACTTCAAGGAAAACAGTGAAAAAACCATTTCTATTGTCCCTATAGTGTATGAACAAGGGAAGATGTAGAAAATTACAGTAGGTGATGGTTAAATATTAGGAGAGAGGGCAAAGGAGTCCAACATGACTCCCAGGTTTCCAGTAGTGCTCACTGAGTGACAGTGACAACTTGGGAGAGTAAAGTGAGAGATGAAGCAAATGAGAGACTGAGAGAAGCCTGGTGGAAGGGTGAGAAAAGATGTTTCATTCCATGGGAGACATGTTGAAGTTCAGGTTTCCTTGAGGTAGAGATATCCAGGTGGAGTTGGCATTGTGGATCTAGAATTCAGAGAAGAAAGCCAGTTTGGAGATATACTGGACAGTGCAAGTAACTTTTTCAAAGCTGCTGGGGTGAGAAGAGGGTAGCTGAGAAAGTTTTTACAAAGGTGATTCTTGAATAGGACCTCAAAGAGTGAAATGGAGTTCCCCCACAGGCAAGCAGCAGAGATAAAAGAAAAGCAGAAGGAAAAGTACAAGAGGCCAGAAGCTTTGAGGTGTGTTTGGGGAACTTCGGACAATGGCTGATGGATTCTAGATTAGGAACTGGAGTATGGCATTTTCACAGAATATGAGACTGTTGGAATATGGTCCTGGTGTTAGGGAAGAGCAGCCACTGATATAAACCACTACTTACTACCTTTAGTGTGTATCAGAACCAGTTGGAAGTCTTGTTAAAGAACAGATTGCTGGGGCCAGGGATTTAGCTCAGTGGTTCCGCCGCTTGCCTCACAAGCGCAAGGACCGGAGTTCAATCCCCTGTACCAAAAAAAAAAAAAAAAAAGAACAGATGGCTGGTCCCATCTGAAGAGTTTCTGGTACAATAGATGGACAGATAAGATATTTAACTGGGTGGATTTGGGTGGAACTTGGTAATTAGAATTTTTAACAAGATCCCAGATGATGCTAATCCTGTTGATCTGAGGACACAGCCTGAGAACCACTGAGGAAGGGTGAAGAGAGGGTGTTATGCTAGACCTCTATTAGCTTCTTGGGGCAAGCCTTCCTTGTCAGAAGATGCTGGTTTTACTGTGGATAAAGCAGTAGTCTCACACATAGTCCTTACATCCTGCTCACATTCATGGTAGATGCAAATTTCTTAATTAAACTTCACCTTACAGGAATTTTGGAAATCTCTGAGGCTAAGTTCTTTTCAACAAAACAGGAATGCTGAGTCCTGGGGATCCTCTGTTCACACAACCTGGTGATGTGCATAAGAGAAAACTACATGTTTCTCCTCATTCTTGGCAATTTCTCCCTGTCCTTGGCTATCTCACAGGGCCTGATGGCTGGATGAAATTACTAGACTTAGGAAAACTAATACAATATTGTTGGGTGTTTCATGCATTGTGAAGTTTATTTACATTGATTTACCTTCTTGGTAAGCCAGCACTGTTATTATTGCTCAGTAAAATAAACAAGCGAAAAGAGGTGATGATATGTCAAAGTTTCCACAACCGTTCCTGGTCTAGTGGTGACCCTGGTGACATTATGGCCTCTCCTAGAAAACTGCTAAGTTTGTGTTTATTTCAAATTCATCTCTTTCACAGGTCTGCAACACAGCAAAACACAATCTAATTAGACAATTATTAAAATTAATCAGCAATAGGAATGTTGCTTTTTTTCTGAATTAAGGAATTTAGAGTGCCTATTACTTTTGAGAAGGAATTGCTTTTAATCGCCTCCTTTTTCACAAATCTTGAGATTGTGGAGGTCTTCTGGATGTCTTTAGTGCCACGATAGCATGGGAAGAGCAAAGTTGGCATGTTGGTGAGATGAGTGGGAATTTCGTGCCCACGTGCTCCTGAGACTGGTGCCGGAGAAGAGCTGAGCTGTGCCTTTGCCAGCAAGAGGCACATGGAAGAGGACAGTGAGGATCAGAAGATCGAAGGAGTCTGAAGCAAGGACTGAAGGGCCCCATGACAAAGGCCATGGTAAGAAGGATACTGAGTTTGTTGAAGGCAGGTCAAAATCCTGAGAGGCATTTACACCAGCTAAGAAAGATAACCCTGGGAGAATTGTGCACAGCAGTAGAGACAGGGCCAAACTGAAGTATATTTGTAAGACACATAGGAGTTTTAGAAGGTATTCAACTCAAACTGAGCCACCAGAGAAATGAAATTATCTAATTCTAGTATATTTAGAGATGCATGATCACCATAATACAAGGCTCCTATAACCCATCCTGTTACTCCACCAAACTAGGTTTGGTTTACCATGAAGATATTTACAAAAGAGAGGGATTAATTCAGAGAATCATGGGGCCTGATGTCATGCAATCTATTATCTGACAGAAAAAAAAAGACAATGATACTAATCCATAAGAAGAGACAACTCAGAGGTATGTGGTAATCTCAATGAACATCTAAAGGTCTTTCCTGTGAAAGGAGATTAAGCATGTGTGGATATACAAGTACAGCTTATGGGTGGATACTACAAGCAATAGATATCAGAGGAAGCAATCTAAGAAGGAATTTTCTAGGAAGTAGAACTAAACACTAAAAGCACAGAGTTTAGAACAAAGATGTTTGGGTTTGAACCTCAGTCCTGTGGTGACTTGAAACAAATTACTTACCCTCTTGGTATCCCATTTTCCTAACCAGTAAAATGGCACTAAGAAAAGTATCTTCTAATAATGTTACTATGAGATTAAATGATTTAATGGTGGTAAAATAACTAGAACATTGCCTGGCACACACTAAATAGACAACAAATACCAGAAGTCGTAGTCGCTGTTGCTATTGGTATCAGTGTTGCTGATGATGAAGGACAGCTTAAGGGATGAAGCACACCCTCTGAGCCAGGGTCCTAGCCAAGGTGTGCAGACCCCACGAGGGAAGTCACAGTAATGAGAGGGAACAATGGTAGAAGGGTGATGGCACCAGACAGGTGATTTTCAGCCAGTGGCTACAAACCACTTCTGGGCTGGAGAGTAGTGCAGGTGGACAAAGGATCTCAGAAAAACCATACAAAGATTTGTTCTCCACCATTTCTTTTTCCACATGCAGCAGCATCATGACTTCTTCCCCATTCTAAAATAAAATACTTTTGTTTTTGTTTCAGCAAAGACACAGAAACTCATTTCATGAAATACTTTTGCAATCTTAATATTTTAAAAATTATCCATAGACAATACATAAACTAGTAAAAACCAAGCGAAAAAGTGAGCATTCTGAATTATGGTTACATTTCAGGAACATATATTCTTTTATTCAGTATTATTAGGTGTGTTATAAATGTCAGGCACTGTGCTAGGGGATTGGGGATATTTATGGTAACGTTAATAAACTAGGGCTGGGTACATAGCTCAGTGGTATAGTGCTTGCCTCACACACACACAAGACCCCCAGCACAACAAATAATATAATAAAAAAAAAAATAAGCAATAGTCACTGCCTTCAAGGATTTTACTATTTTGGTACATTGCTTGGAAATAAACAAAAGATTAAGAAGTACTAAACTAGATGAATCTCAGAGAAGCTTTGCAATACTGACAGTCTACAGTTCTATTGATATAATAAGCAGCTGCAACAGCCCTGTAGTCAAATTTAGCATAGAAAAGAGGACACCCCCCTCCCCAAAAAAGAGAGAAAATAAATAAACATACCCCACAGGGTAGAATCAGCCTTAAGGTTGTTTAAGTATCTCAGTTAAAGGCACTGAAGGTCACTATACTTTGCAAAAGTAAAGCGTGAGGGCAATAAAGAGCAATTCCTGTGTGATGAAGCAGAGAAATGATTAGAAAGAAAACAGAAATTCTTTAAAATAAAACATAATGTAGAAAATAAAAATCTTCTTGGACATAATTATAGACATTGAATTATTAAATATATATATTAAATTCAGATGGGATGAGGAGGATCAACAGAGGAACACAAAACAGATTATTGAGAATTTTTATGGAAACCACATTTGTAGATCAGAAGCTGGATGAAATACTATGTCTCTACAAATAAATTACACAAAGAGTATGATTCCAAGCTGGTAAGTTAAAAGATACAGTTTGAACAGAAGTTCAAGGTGAAACAAAAATTTCTCCTGCAATCACTTTTAGTACAACATTGATGGAAAATAAAATCTTCCAGGAAGTCATTACATAGCACTTAAGACATGTAAGTATTTCAAATCTCCAAAGCCAGATGGTATTCACTGAGAGGTCCCAGGAGGACTCACATGTGAATGGCCATAGTATTGGTCAGGACATACAATACAGCCTCAAGGTTATGTTATTACCTAAACATCAGGATCCATTGGGGGTTTTTCCTTGAATAAAGGTTTGAGAATTGGGTCGCCTGATCTATTAGTCCAGAGGAATTATTTTGGGAAATTAGAAAGTTGCTCTGTTCTCAAGAGATACAAGAAATTTTAAAAAGTCTGAGCCTCTTGAATTCTAAAACACTTCTTTCAAAGACTAATTGAATCAATTTGCAGCCATAGTCTTAATATATTCTGAAGTAAAAAATAAAATCAATATTCAATTTAAATTGTTTCTGGGGAAGAAGAACAAAATACGGTGGGGAACAACTAATCCAGCATTACTTTTTAAAAGTGATTTGTATTTTTTTAAAAAAATTTTCCAAATTTCCTACAATTACTATATATTATGCCTGTAATTAGAAAAGATGAATAAATAAAGCACTACAATATAACATTAATGCACTTATTAAAATATTTATTTTAAAGAGTATAATTAATTGTGGTTACTTTATTAAAAAAGATTTAGGACAGCCAAGCGTAGTAAGAGTTAAGGCAACTACTCTAGGTTAGGACTCCAAATAGAAAATGTAAGATGTATGCCCCACTACATGGTATGAAATTGAACAATCTAGCATTGTTTTATTCCTCAATACAGAAAAATTATTAGAGACTTTATTGAGCTATTCAAACCCTCAGTGAAATCTGAGCAACTCCATATTTTAACCTGTATGTGTTAAGGAGGAAAAGAGGGTACTATATGAAATTAATAACCAGGAAAACTGGCAAAACAAAAAGAATGAGTATTTTACTCTATACAGAGCTAAATATAAAGTATTATGTCAAAGATGATAGTAGAAAACTCAAAAGCCATAGGGTGTTAGTTGATTACAACAAAGGAGGTACATTTATTTCCCTTGCTCAGTAATGTCACCTGGAACACATACTCACTGGTCATTGTATTATGGCCAACTTGGAATAATCAGGTATTGGCTGCTAATGAAAGAAGCCAGGTGGCAAAGGGGGACCAAGATTTGACCATCATGGGAGATATTTTTATTTTTTTGCAAGATTTTTCCTTAGGAGAATCTTCTAGTCCTTGGCAGGAAGGTCAGCATATTTCTCAAGGATCCAAAAGCTGTGTGTAAAACAACCTCTACTGAGCATGAGATAACATCTGTCTCCAGGTCAAAGAGATGAAATACTGTGTTGCCAGACACTGGTTCCTTTCTGTTCTCATGGGATCAAGATAAGCCCAAACCCTTGGCTTCAAGTGAGGGCTGCACCAATCACATATCCCAAAGGTCATCCATGGCCTAATGGCAGTCCAGTCTGGAGGACAGAAGATCTTTCCACGCAACAAAAATAATTCATTTTAACTGATAGCTGACATCCCCTCCTAAAAAGCTATTAGCACTTCGAAAACTTCCAACAATTAACCTTGGAGTTTAGGTAAATAAGCACAAGTAATGTCCTTACCAGAATTAAGGATTACTATTTTATTGTCTTCATACCCTTAGTTAGTACATAAATTTTCTATTAATTTGCTGATCGTGTATGAACTTTAGGCTTCATATATATATATTTAAAATTTTCATGAGTTGATTCTATAAAAAACATTATTCCATGACAACTTTAATAGAATTAAAATGCCTAAGCAGCCCTTCCCATAAAAACCTTCCTTTGCATATCTGACATCTGAAAAACACACATTTTCTTTGTAGTGTTCAAGCAAGTAGCCTTGAGCTGGAAGCAAGAGTGAAGGTCAAATGAGAGTGGAAATCTTAAATAAATCTCATATTATTTCATTTGCATCAAGAATTTTCTATCACACTTGCCTCTATCAAAAATCAGCCTATCTTTACAGTTTACTTTTTACCTGGAGTGAAAATTAGAGTTTGCAAATTGTAAATAGAGGGGGGAAAGATAATTTAGCACACTGTTTTATCACTGTCGACCCAGTGGTTTTCATGACCGAATCCCACTTATTTTGAGACTGTCATTATTACATTTTAGTGTTGAAAGCGTAGAGTGGAGCAAGCCCACCTCCACCAAAGGGCAGAAAAAGAAACTGAATGACCCAGGGAAGGACAGAGGGTGACCTGTTTGTGATTAAACCTTGAAAAAAATAAATTGAGTTATGACAGTAGCCAGAGTGGGAGGGAAGTAAGGTGCTCACTTAGAGCTCCATCATATTTCCTAAGCCTTGTCACTCCCCCCGCCAATCCTGACGAGGCTATGGTTGATGACTGCTCTTTTAGACCAGGGTAGAAACGCTTTCTTCAATGCAATCATTAAAGCTGGGAGAAGGCGAGGATCTTGTTTGGTGATACCAAGATGCACTTCTGTTTATCCCTTTTTACTCAGGGATGGAAAAAGGCAAGGGAAGTTTACTCTGGGTTTCAACATCTGTCAATATCTAGGCAGAAATTTTCAGCAGCTGAAGTCAATCAGTTTCTGGAAAGTGCTAAGCAGCCATACCAAGGGCTCCCAACTACCATTACCTCTGAATGTGCATGACCAGGCATATTTTAATACGGTCTGCCAGGCGGTGTTAGTAATGCGACCAATATGCAGCTCACTTTACTTGCTGACTGGCTTAAAAAGAGAAAATTAAATACATTTCTCATAAGGATATTTTGTGGAATTTTTCCACATCATTAAATAAAATGTAGCCCTGGTTTAAAGGCATTTCCTGAGAGAAAACATTTCTTAACCTAAACTAACTGAACTATGGGAAATAGTCTGCCTGTGTACACCATAGTATTTTTTTCCTGGTTACATGTAACAGGTCTCCTATCATCCCACAAGCTTACCCATATCATTGAATTGTTTCATAGCCATCTGCAAAAAAATGGACTGCAGACTTTTAAAGCAGGTCTTGGGAAACGGGTGGTTATTCAATTTTCTCCTCATAGTTACAAAAGAGTGGATAGTACTGCAGATGACATTTCTGAAATAATTAAGAAAAATAACAACAGGCTTTCTTCAGCTAGGAACATACTTCCTTCAACATAACAAGCTATAACACTGCTTCCTTATTGCGAGAGTAAGAAAGATAGTTCAGATATGACAGACAGAAAAGAAGCAAATGCTGTAAGAGGTACAAAATCAAATTGAAACCTATTTATTTTATTTTATTTTTTATAAGTACTGGGGATGGAACCCAGGGCCTTGCACAGGCTAATCAAGGGCTCTATCACTATGCTACAACTCCAGGCCCTGAACACTTTCTTATTTGCCTTTGGAATGCATATTTTCACCTTCTTCCCCCCAAAAGGGATTGCATATCCCTAGTGACAACTTAAATCCACTCAGAATCAGATTTTGCAACACCCGTTTAATTACCTGAGATCCCCAGTGAGCTGAATTACCACTCCTAACTTCCTAAATTCGAGGCTCCTGCCTAGGGAGTGAGGTGCTAGACACAGTTCATGTTTCTTTTTTATCTTCCACTGGAATAGTCACATGAGATGTTCTGAGTTTTCAACAGACTCTCTTAGTCTCTTTGTTAAAGTCAGAGATTTTCTATTAAAAAGAAAGGGAAAAGAATGATTCTTACCAGAATATCCACACATCTTCTGTTTAATCCCAGGAGCCCTCTAGCCAATTTGAAAGTCAACATCAGATGGAGGGATAATGCTTTTTTGTTTTGTTTCAATCTGAACTCTCACGGTTGTTCAAATTGAATCAAGAAACAAGACTTTCAAACTAAGTGGTGAGCTAAAATAAAACGGGGAGACATCGTTTTACAAGGGTGTGTGGGAGATCTACTGAGTATACCCTGAGAGAAAAAGAAAGACAGGATAACATTTCCATCAGAGGTTATAGCTACACAACAATCCACAAAGCATTGTGTAGAAGAGAATGTTCATACCTCCCACGGCATAACCCGTGCTATTATAATATGCCTTGGTGAAATATTCAGTGCTGAGGTTTCAGAGTGAGATGCCCTCAGAAATAAAAACAAAGCCAACTTCCAAGAATCTTAGTGATGCTTGTCTCCATCCGGCAGCACTGACACACCTGCCTGCATGTACACACATGCACGTGCATGCAGATGCACAGAGTAGGACAAGGGTGTTGTGTCTAATGAGAAACACAGGAAAATTTTCTCTTTGGGGTATTGGATCAAATTCCCAGTCTCCTAACTAAATTAGGACTCGGTCCCTGCTTTGGGCATTGCCTTGTGGCAGAGAATAACCTCCTGCTCCATTCCTATTCCCTGAAAAAATAAAACCTTCAAGAAGAAAGAATGTCCTATTGTTGGAGCAGAATTATTCCTCCAGCTCCTCAAAGAGGAGGTATTTTTGGCATCTGGGAAGAGATTGTGTCCAGAGGGGCTTCTTAGTTTTACAGCTGGGTCCACTCAAACTAGTCCAACAAGCCAGCATTACATAGAGGAGCACAGCCAACACAGGCACTTCAATCATGCTCAATTCACTTGGGTTCTGGTAAATGAAATAAAACCCCAAAGCTTGGCTTTTTATTTTTCTTAGGGCAAAGTCCATTTAGAATTGATATAATCGCTTGCTATGGTTACATATGCCACATTTATTTTTAAATAGCTCCACATCCCAAGGGCTCCTGATTTCCATCCACACGGCAGGTAGGAAGACTGCAGGAAAATAATTTTCAACACAGTCTACATTTTATCAGGCTCAAAAAAAGCACATCTGGAAATGCAGACAGGCTGGTAAGAAACTGAGCAAATTGGCAAATGTGCCCTGCATTTTGTGTCTTGGAAAAGGGTGCCCAGCTGGGGTCATGGCAGGAGAATAAAGTCTCTCTTAAAGTCTGCTGGCCAAGCTGTGCAGTTTGTTATGGGGTTTGCAACTGGCTGGAGGATGAGGCCTTTTCCCCTATTCTGTGCACATACGTCATCGTTCCCAACCTTCTTGGGTATGACTCTGTGCCATAAGTCATCTCACTAATGGTGGCCCTCGTAAGGAGTCCTCCATCTGCTCTTGACTCATGAGTGGAAGTGGATCTGTTGGAGGATTTTTCTCCGCTAGGGCAGGGTTCAAGTGCTAGACCTTTCAGAACCCTAGCTCAGCTGCAGAGTAATGTTGAGGCGAGACGTAAGTTCTGAACTCTGCTGTTTCCCAGCCAGTCTTTGTGTTTTTCCTAAGGCAGTTTACCATAGTTTGCCTAATGTAACCCACATTTGGTGCCTTCCTTTCCTCCTTTAGCAGTCCCTTGCAGCCAGACACTGAGTCTCACTCATCTTTTTTTTTTCGTTACCAGGGATCGAACTCAGGACCTTTCCAGGCAGGCGTTGTGCCGCTGAGCTAAATCCCCAGCTCTCATTCGTCTTTGAATGCTGAATGGAGTACAACTGAGACCTCCTAGCTACTGTTTTGTTTAATTCAGAAACCCCAAACTGTGGCCTACAAACCAATCTGACTTGTTGTATCTCATTAGGTCTAAACAGAGTATTAAAAAGTTAGGTTCTATATTTTACCCTCATACTCATGTGTATAGTATTTCTTAACTAAAATTTGCATCTCTAGTTTCTTTGGAAAAACTGGAAGGGCTGGCAACCCTGGGTTTTATTCTTCTCTGGCAACAATCAGCCAAAGGAAATAGTTGCTGCCCCTTTTAGACTTGTCATGTTCTTAGGTCACAGAATCACCATCATTCCCTATTTCTTCTTGTCAATTGTCTTCCTTACTGTGCTAGGTATAAGGTTTAATTGAATAGGAGTCCTTTGGAATAAATGATCTAATAATCTCCTTCATGTTCAATTACTGGATCCAATGTAGTAGCACAGTGTGTGGATGTTTTTTCTTTCTTATCATCCATGGTAGATAGCTTTCATGCACACAGCACATTCCCAAGGGCACTGTGAAGGTTATTCTAGCTGTAACAAGACTGTGAGATGGTTGCTACAGCCAGGAAATCTCTCCTCCTAGAAAAGAAAAGCAAATACTTTGCAGGCTCCAGAGAAACTATTACTGGTAACAAATTTCTTGTGACATCTCACAACTGATCATGACACATATGCACAGTGAGTGCAGTTGAGAATGGCTCTTGTAGCTGAGAAAGGAAAAAGCATAAATAAGTTTAGGGAATTGTGTTTATAACGCATGACAGAAAGGAAGCATCAGTGAGACCTCCACATAAATAATTTCAGGTCAGGATAAATACTAGGTTTACTAATTTCAATCCAGTTTTCCCTGCACATACTTATGGGCCAAGCCAGCCTGCTACACCGGAGAAATTGGCAGCTGCCTTCTTGTGATTGGACTTACTTAGGAGTATTTTCTCCAAGGGACTGATCTCTGAGTCAGAGAACAGGTTCTCACCAACTCTCTTCTAGATTCAGCTAGGATACATGTCTTAAGATTAGCAGTGTGCACCAAGAGTTTCACCTGGAGAGTGGCAGGAATCTTGAACATTTTTCACTTGATCTTAGCCAAAAGGCTGAGAAGCGATATTGAACATTTTTCAAGAGAATTAAGGGAGGCCTCGATCTCAGCAGCAATACAGAATGAGAATTAGTGAGTCTGGAGCAGGGAGTTACAGAGCCAGATGAAGGATTGTCAGGGAGCCCCAGGGTTCCTGCTTAGGGGGAAAGATTCAGGAGATGAACTTTTGAAAAAGAAAAATAGAAGAGGGGAGAAATCCATGGGGGTTGATTACTTCCCAAGTTCTCCCTAACTTTGGCTTTGTTAGCGATTTGGAAATTCACCAGTGTTATTTCAGTATATTTACGTCAAAGTTGATAGATTGCATAAGAAAACAGCCTATATCCATGGGACAAATAGAATGTTAGATGCTAGTCCCTAAGGTAGAGCATGATTTTTGTCTTGATCACCAATCTAGTTTTTTGGGGATTTTTAATACGATGATTGGAATTTTTCCTGAGACCAACGGATTCTCAGTCTTGGACTTCTGATATGTCTAGGAATTAGATTGTTAATGAGCAGAATAAATGGTTCATTTTTCTTAGTAGGCTGGATTTTCAAATTAGGAATCAAGAATTAAATTTTTATAACTCTGCCCAGGTTCTAATTTCTTCAAATTTGAAGTGGAAGAATTTTGAAGAAAGAAAAGCTTCTGAAAATGTGGTGTAGGCTAATAGTTTTACTCAAAACTCTGTAGAATCTTATCACCACTTCTCAGAGGGCCTTAAATTTCAGCTGTTGGATGCTAATTATTGAGGGAGAGTTAAAAGTTGTTCTGTGATCAGAGAGGACAGGGGGAATAAAAGCAGTGAACCACAAAACTGTGTCAGCAAAGTTTACTTTTCATGGTCATTGAATTAACTAAGGAACAAGGCAGCTCTGGTCCATTTCTGTCTGTCTTCGTGTCACCCTGGGCCTCCCTGCCACAAAAGGAGAGATACTTGTCAGACCCAGACACCTCTTCCACCAGAGGAGAACTGGCAAAACAGAATGCGAACTAGAATAAAACATTGGAAATTTCTTTCTCACTTCCCACCCACTTGTTTAAAACGCGACAATTATGTTTCTGGGGTGTCCTTCAATAGACACAAGGATGAAGAGCTATGGAGCAGAGAGCACAATGCCTGCCTTTTTTCCCCTCTGTGGAAATGGAGGGCAAACAGAATGACTTGCAGGTGGCCCCATCTGCAGCTGAAAGGAATGCACCAATTTTGGAAAAAAGCTCTACTTTTTTTTGCCCTTAAATTGCAAAAAAGAATAAGGAAAAAATGCTAATAGTTGCAGCTAGAAAATATGCCTGGGAGAATGGCCCTTATCATCTGCTTTTGAAGTAGGGGTTGAGACAGAGATGAAGCCAGGGAAAGAGCCTAGAGGGCCGATCAGACATGCAAAGAGCACGGTGGGCACCAGGAGACAATTGACACCTGAGGGAGAACATTTCTGTAAAGTCATTTCAAACCTGCTCAGTGATTTGCTAAGAATAATTTACATGGTCTTCTAAATGGTATACGCCTGTTTAATCTCCAGACAAGAATGCAAGAGATGTTTATAAAGATCCTAACCTCTGTTTAGGGATGTCTAAATACATTCTGGTAATTAGCTTAACTTTGATCTAATGCAGTGCTTTCTCTTGGTAAAATAAATAAATCAGTGAAAGGTTCTGGAACACTCTCCCCTTTGAGATCTTTGCCTATTAATACTGCACTGAAATATTTTAATGGATACTGTATGATATTCATTTTTAAAACTCTAATGTCTAGTTCTCATGATAGTAAATACTATCTAATATCTTTTAATTAGAGTTCAAAGTGAAAAGCTATTAATACAAGGTCTATTTTTCTCACAAAACAAAGCATAAAAGTGTACCATATAATAACACCTGTACTTTGACAATGTTTTTCTTGTAATCTACTGTTTCTCATTTTGTTGTTAGAACTACTTAGTCAAATGTCATAAGCAATAAAGACAGGAGGCTGTATTTACCTTTCATACCACTAAATGATAATATTCAATTGCTTTGACCTTTTAATGAATTCATCTTTCCTCAAACCAGAAGGAAAAGAGTGAAAATTACCATTTATCTGAGAGGCACCACAATCTTATAAATATTGGATGTAAGGTCTACCCCTGGTGTCCCCATGTCCTTGTATATCCTCAATTGTACTGTCTAAAAAATGGGCTAGCCTCATATTGGAGCAGTCAATGAGAGAAAAGTTCAAATAGGCTAAGACAGTTTTACTCTAAAATTAGGTATCCTAACATAATTTCTAAAATATTATAGTGGCAACAACTATTTCTTAATTAAGAAATACATAAAATATAAAGAGAATAATGTTTCTTACCACTTAGAGGGGATCACAGCTCACACTGTGAATGATTCCCTTTCAGATTTTAATATGCACATGAAACATCATTTTTTAAAAATTTGAAATCCTTCTATATACATAATATTATTCACTGATGTTTTGTTTAAATTAAAATCCCTTCTCTCTGTCATCATGTTATTTAAAAATTAACATTAGCTTTTTTTTTAGATGAAAATGACATCTTCGTGTGGTAGGAAAAAAACAATGCACAGTGAAATGTGATATGAGAGAAAGTAAGCTTCTCTCTCGTCATAGATCTCAGTTTTATTTCCCCGGGCTGAGTAACCATGGCCAAGTTGCTTATACACATCAATTTTTAGGGATTGAGCTATACTTTCTTACTAAATTAGTATCATACTAATACAGTGAGCAAAATATCCCATAGAATTTGTGTTTATGAAAAATGAAACGTTCCCATACTGTACTTCTAAGAAAACGTGGAGCCAAATCCATTGTCATTGTGAGTGGGATCACTTACATGATTATGCAGGTGAACAACGAAGGATTTGTATAGTTAAATGCAAAAGCCTTGGAGAATGTTTTCAGAGTTAGAAGAGCCAGCGACATTGACCCCCTACCAAAGAGACTATAGCATCCATGAGAAAGGAAAGGCACTTTCATGTCTGATACAGGATTCAGCACCCCACAATTCTTCTCAGGCATGCTCTTGCATCTTGAAGGTCACAAATTCAGGTGCCTAGTTGGCCAGGAGATGAAAGTGACTGAAGTAGCAAGGAGTGAAAAATGAATAGGGACTGGTGGGAACCACGTGACTAGGAAAGACTGTAATGGGGTGAGAGGGGAGTTGCTACTAAGAATAGTACTTTATGGATGTGCAGCCTAATGCTATCTTTTGGATTTTTAAAAGGAGAAATAAGAGTCCTAATTTTTCCTAAGAATTTGCCCAGTTTTAAAAGTTTAGAAATTTATTAAAACTATTTAACAACACTTGATTGAAAAAACTTGCCTACAGCTTGCCTTAGGGTATGAGCATATTTCCTCCTATAAAAGATGCCCTTTCAGGGATCCTCACTTCTTTAACTTTATCTGTGAGCCAGAGCTTCACTATGCTCTAGAAAGCACCTGCTTCTACCCTCCCCTATCCAGCAGGAAGCCTATGGGATGGAGGTGGTTGGTGCAAATGGTGACATTATATTATGTTGTATCACAAGCTTGGGGCAAAGGTAGAATGAGGACAATCCCATTTTCAACATAGAGAGCGTTTTGACCTCCTAGTTGTGTTACTGTGACAGTGCAAGTGCCCCAGAATTGCAAGGAGAGGACTCTGCCCATGGCACTCCCTCCTGTAGTGCTTGTTAATGTACCATAGGAGCACACAAAGCAGAAGCTGTGAGTAGGAGATCTGAGTAAGTCATAATTATTTTCTTACAAATGTACTTAATGTGGTCTAAAACTTTTTCCTCCATTCTAAAACACTCTTTCTGAAATCCAGCCCAATTCTCTTTATTTATGTTAGCAGATTTGCCCTTGAATATCTGTGGATGAGTTTACTCTGCCTTCTAAGAAGCAAAAAAAAAAAAAAAAAAATCAAATTCAATTTTCATAAGTAGTGAAGGAAAATACCATGAAGAAGCTTCAGGGCAGTAATTTTAGATGTTTTCTACAACAGGAATTTGAGAATCTGCTATGTAAAAATGACAAAAGATTCCAAGCAACAGTCAACAAACCAGTATGGAAGTTGATGTCCCATAAAAATGATGGCCAGTAGTCATAGTACGGGTGCCATTAAAGGGCATTGGAACCCAGAGGAAACTTCAGGCCCTATCTTTATGATGGAGCAGACATCAGTTTACTCAAAATGGTTTTCAACTGATGTCATTGCTATTCCTCTGCCTAAAAAAAAAAAAAGCCTTGTTATTTAAATATTGTAATAAAGAATCAAACAAACCTATCAAATCTATTTCTCCTAGCTATTTACATTTCAAATCAGTGAAATCACTTTAAATATTCATACTCTTCATCTTGGTAACACCACTTGTAGGAACTTGTTCCAAGGAAACAGTTCTAAATAATAGCAAAAAATAGAAAAACGAGTTAAATATTCAATAGTAGTGAAATAGTTAGGTAAACCACAGTTTATGATCTGAGTGAAATGTTATACAACTAATGCAATGATTATAAAGGTTATACAATAACACAGAAAATTCCTTTGTATAGGAAGCATAAGATTAGGGGAAAATTAACTGAAATGTTAACCGTAGCTATGTTGTTACATTGGTTTTTTTCCCTAATTTTCCACATTTTCATAAGTGATCATTACTTTCCTAACAAAAAAGTCTAAATTCTTACAATGAGATTTAAACATAATGCTTTAGAAAATGACAGTTAACACTCAAATGAAGCAGTCTTTTCAACTATGTGGATTTCAGGCTATCATAAATAAGATTTTTCTAAAGCAAAAATGTTCTCCAGCTCCATAATGATCAGAAAACACTGCTTCTGAGGAAGGAAAATAAATCCAACTCTTCCCTTAAATAACTTTGCCAACATTCTGCACAGAATCAAATTAATCATTCCAGGGACGGTTTACAACCCAGAGATGAGGTTTTTATTATTTTTATCATAATCTCAGCTAAACCTTGTACAAGTAGTAAGAAAATTAACCTTTATTAAAATCCAACTACAGTATTAAATCAGGGATTTCCATGGAAGCAGATTCAGAAGGTTGAATGAATGCAATGTGAAGTGTAATTTCCTTTTATTTTCCACCCCCTCCCTTCATAGATCTTTGTCCTTCCATTTCACCAAGTGATCCTTTGTACTAACATTCAGGGCAGGAAGTAGGGAGAAAACTGATCAGCTTTCCTAACACCTCTCATGATTTTTTAATATGCACATGTTTGAATACATCAGACACATCTGCTTCAAGATAGTCCATGCTAAATATTCTCAATATGTGTAATTCATACACAACACAAGGTCCCTTACTCTCTGCCCCCTTTATGTAATAGGTACACACAAACACACAGAGACACACACACACAATAGGTTTCCTGGTCTGATATATAAAATGAAGGGAAAATATTTATAACAAAAGTGTATGAAGCCGTATACTGCTATGTCCAAATAATCAAGAGTAAATTAAATCAAACTTAGCAAGTGAGAGGGGAGATAGGAATGGACAGGATCCAGGGAGAGGAGAGAAATTTAGGCCTGAGCTTCCATTGTGTGATTTTCAAAGGCTTTTCAAAGGCTTTTCTAAGCTTTCTCTTCTCCATGAACACCTTACAAATAGCCTAACTTACAGCCATTAAAAAGACTGTAACACAAACATTCATTTTTGCTACCTTCTTCTAGACTTTAATAGAGAAAGTTTCAAACATGTTTTATTTGTCTTACAGAGTTTTTGCTTATGTTTCTTCACAGTGGCAAAAAGATGCAAGGTGAACACAAAAAACTATCACTATTTTAGTCACATTTACATATTTTTTTCACCTTGTTTTCTTGGTGTTTGTGGCTCACCATACTAGATTAGTTGACCACTATTCCTAAGACCCTTCCACAGGGATGCATATGAATGAAGTTTATATATATATATATATATATATATATATGAATTAAGTTTGAAGTAGGCAAATTTTATATTATTTTTTCCCAGTCATTATCATCTTTCTGTTCATTTGTCCAAATTAAATATTACATGCTTTTCCCTGGCCTCTTTCCCAGTTGCATCTGAAGTCTTCAAATTTGCCATGGCTTAACCCCAAAGGGAAAGAATCGCTGTCACTGAACATCCATGAGGCTACATATCTGGTTATGAAGTAGTAAGAAGGAATTATTTTCTGTCTTTGGGCTTTAGTTTACTTATTTGAGGATGTTCAAAAAATGAAGATAATCATATAGGGATGAATTGAATAGAATTGCTGAGAGATGAAGTTAAAATATTATTTATGAACCTTATTCAGTTTATACATCTATCTGCAGCACTCACCAAGATCAGGGGTAAATATTCTACTAAATCCTGTCTCACAAGCCCGACTTGCCTCTCCTTTGCCTAACCACTTTTCAATTCAAGAGATCTAACCTTTATCCTATAGTTATTTATTTCCTTTGAAACCCCCCCAAAATTGTGAAAGACTACTAGAATGTCTTATAAGAGAGTGTCCATCCCTCAGAAGCTGACTTTTGCCTCCCAGCATCTTGCTTCATCCATTTTCATTGGGATTTTAAACATGATTCTAGTTTATCCAAATCATGGAGAAATTCTCTCTTCATTTCCCCAGACTCCTCTGATCAGAACAGAAATTTTAAAATAGCATTATCTTGCAAATTCAAGTAAACAATGCCACAGATGTCCACATGCCCACTGCAGTTTGGGGTTACTATGAGAGATGTGGAGGTGGCCTAACAAAAGGCTAGCAGGTTAGAGGGCTGAGGGTATAGATCAGGAGTAGAGAGCATGCTTAACATGCATGAGGCTCTGGGTTTAAATTGGTATACCAGTCATAAAATTGAGTCAATGCAAGTATTACTCAGTGAGTTATTTATCAATTTTAACAAAGAAAAAATAGGGTTCCACAGCTACACATATATTACACATTATTTATCACAACCTAAAATATGCCTTGCCCTCCGTGAACCCTTAGTTTTTCTCTCAGGCCTCTGCTTTCCAGTAGGAATTTTCTGTGTGCCCTAGCTGTCACTGCCGTTTGTGATTGGTTTCAGCTGTGAAGTGATTTCACTGACTTCCCCTTCAAAAATTATGACAATTCTTTTAATAGTGACACTAGACAGAGCATCTCTTTGTGATTGTTCCAACTAAAGTGGAATTCACACAGAACAAACACATGCATACTCCCCTCACACACAAACACAGTCCACCCTCCCCATGCACATACAGATTCTTCTCTTGCTTCCAAACCAAAATACTCCTATTCTCCTTTGATTTCCAGCATGCCTCTTTGGGAATAAAGAGCTACATTGTTGTAGGCAAGTTTCAGTGAATGGGTCATTTCCCTGCTTTACTTTTGCACGATGAACATCCTCATGATAACAATTAATGAGAGGAAGGGTTTTATGATAAGGGCCAGCATCCGGTTTTTAGCTCTTAAATTTTCCCTATATGTGCACAGATCCTATTACCTCTGGGAGAGCTCTTATTAATCTCAGTGTTGGAGCTGTTTCAACAAATCTACTGTAATAATGAAAAGTCATCTTATCACACTTCGCTCTCAGTAAATTTACTATTCTTTGATAAGGTTGCAAACAACTGGGAAGTAATTGATCTGTAATTAGTGTGGCAACTGCTGAAGAGAGCCTTTGCCGGGTTTCATCATTTATCTGCCCAGCACAGCGCATCCTGCTCCAGAACACTAAATTATTTAGCATTCTTTTCAGACACAAATGGTCTCAATGGATCCTCCATTATTTTAAGAACTTTCTGAAGAGGAGGCTAACATTTAAATTTCTGATTATCTGTCAGCAATGCAGTACTTAAAGGGGCTGAGAGTGGAAGAGGATCACTGTTCACACATGACTTGCCTGCTGAAGCTAGTCTGGGCTACGAATGGGGAAAGACAGGCGCTCTTTGATCTGAACCAAACTTGCACAATTTATCTTTTAAATGCACTAAAGCTTTTGATAAATGCCAATTTGACAATTAAATTCTTCAAGGGCCACAATAAATCACCGTCAGTGTCTGTTTTTGAGGGTCGGTCAGCCATGACATCTCTCAGCACACTGCAGCAAGCAGAAGTCAGAGGGGAAATGAAGGCTCTCCAGCCTAGCTGTTCTTCACGTCGTATTTTTATTTTTTAGTAAGTAAAATAGCTGTTTCCTTCCTTCAAGATAGGATGCAATTCTGACGTCAAAGATTGTGGTGGGCCTCAAAACCCACCCAAAGGATTTGTGTTTAAGATCTGTTTTTTGTCATTTTTCTGATAGTTTAGAGGGAAAACAAGAACATAAAGGGACCCTATTTCAATAGATTCCCAAACTGAGAAATATTTTTTCTCTTCTCAATAGCATTTGTATTTCACAAGAGCTAAGCTAAGGCAAGTCTGTCATTCTCAGAGGTCTCAGAGTCAGGAAGAGGGGCAGAAGTAGAACCACCAAGTTGTGACTTTGGATTTGTGGAAGACCCGGTTCATCCTTTGATTACAAAGGTCATTGACTAAGTCAGAGAGAGTGGGCTCAGTTTGCAGGCTGAAGGGAGGAAATGGAGAAAATAAGTAGCAGACGTGTGGATTTGGAGTAAAATTGCACCTTCAAGGGCATTCCAATTTCTTAGGCTATCTGAGCTTCAAAGTTATCTAATGCCTACGCTCACATCTACCTATGCATCTTTCAAAACTAAAACTGCTATCAGATCCTGAAGAAGGATTGGGGCCTGCCTTCTCAGGGTTTACATTCAAAAGTCCTTCTCCTCTTTGCTCTTTTTGTTCCATGAAAACTCACCACTGGCTAGAAGAATAACAATTTTAATGTGATATTTTGAAATGTTTCACCTGAAAGATTATTTCAAACTCCACAGATACGAAGGAGTTTCTGAAGGCTGATAAAAGAAAATGGTTTGGACCTAGCAACCATGCCTGTGATCCCCTCTCCAGCTCCTCCATCCTTGTAGATAGCATCTCCATGGCCTCATGTGGCCCCACCACCCAGGTATTTGACATGGATGTGATGCTATCTTTTGACAAAACTGACATTTCAGTACGATTGTGAAGACTAAAGCTCACAGATCAGATGACTGACCTGCTGAAAGTACAGACATAAGATGCTGCTCTGATGTCTGCATGGTATCTTTTCTCAAGGACAGAAGAATCAGTATAATCCTTAAAATCTCTAAGAAAAAGTGAAAAAGAGCCACCTGACTGTCTCGAGGGTGTCTCACAGTTTCCAACACAGATTAATTTTTTGGATGGGCTCTCATGCAGTATTGTCAATCAAACCCTCCTAGAATTGTAATGTGACATCAGCCTTCGGTACAGCTGGAATATAGAGTGCTTAAATATTTTTCTTTCCACAAAAGAAACGGAGATCAATCTGTGACCTTTGTAATGTCTTCAGTCTCTAACTTTTTGTGAAGAACTAAGAATAATAATTATTTTGTAGATAGGGCTACCAAAGGATGTTTGTCATGTACCTAAGATTATTTCCAGAAGGTAAAACTGGATGAAATGACTCAAGAAGAAAAAAAGTCATTTTGGCCAATGCCATTTCAAGGTAGAGTTCTCAATAGCCCCAACAACACTAGATGAAATTTATAAAGCAATCATTTAGTTTTCTGTGGCAGCCATATTTTTATGTCTTTGTTGTGCCATGCCTATTAATTCAAGGTATGTACTTGAACTGTAATTAATCTCCTCTTGTATTTTTCTCTTGTTTTAGCTGTGTTTTATTGGATATATTTGAGAGATCAGTGGGTAAGTAAATCTCTATAGTACTTACCGATGGATAAATAACCATCTATTTTAAATACTGATATTCAGATTGGTACTTATCACAATGTGTATTTTAATGTATATTTTTAAGACATTGGCAAAGTTATTTGGAATGCTGCTAATGTAATAAATTTGTAACTTCTCCTCTATGTAAATTGTCTTTTGAAACATGACTAAATGAGTCATGCAGATTAAACATATGGAAATCAGATTGAAAAAATTAATCCACAATAGAGCATTTCATAATTTACCCCAAAATATCATTTGTTTAGTATTTCTAGCATTTCCCGTGCATCACTGGATGAATTGCTTCAAGAGCTGCCTGGAACTATGGCCTTTTCACTGTCTTTGATAGATCATATAGAGTAGGACAGGCCCATCGCTCACCCTGGTGGGGTCTGAGGCAGAAGCACAAATTCAGGGCACTCATGCTTCTAAATACTTCAAAGTTACACATTATATCTAAAATTATACAGTTGCACATTAAAACTAGCATTTGCTAAAGTATGCTTTCTTCTACCTTGGTAAATATACATTCACAAGAACAGAATGGAATAATACATAAAATGATATAGGTTTTATATGCCTAAATGTCAGCAAAATATAAAAGATGTCAGAATTTAATTACTGCCTGGATTGCACATGTCTGGATGCTTTGTTGATGTGCTGCTGATATTGAGATAAATAATAAAATAAGATATACATGATT
>NW_004624743.1:25715089-25729477 GCF_000247695.1 Heterocephalus glaber
ATAAAGAATGAGAAACTAGAGACATTTATAGCTAAATGGATGCATATTGAGGCCATACTCTTAAGTGAAATAAATAGGACACACATGAGTAAATAACGAATAGTTTCTCTAGTGTGAGAAACTGAAAGTGTAAAAAAGGATGAAAATGATTAAAATGAATAACTGATAATTTGAAATAGGAAAAGGTCCAAGGTTTTGGGGGTGGTGGGAGGGGAAGGGGAAAGGGAAGAAGGGAAAGGAAAAATTATGAGAAAGAAAAGAAATGGAATCAAAGTCTGTGTAAATAGGGAAGGGTCGAGGGGGTGAAGGGCGCACAGGTAATGGGAGAAAAAATAAGAACTAAGATACATCATGTACAGGTACAAACACCCAATGATAAATGTAAATGTATTTTATACCTAAAATATACCAATAAATATATAAATAAATAAACTTTTAAAAAAAGAATTTGTTGATATTAACTGTCTCCTATTTTCTAACTGAAAGTGATGTTTGCAGTTTTCTTCATTTACTTCGTTGTTTTTGTTTGGGGGGAAATATGATGCTCTCTTCATACCAGAGAACCATGCTGATTAAATTTAGAAAACTAATTCCAATATTCAGTTGACTTCATATTTTTGAATTCCATTCTATCACTAAGAGGCATTAGCTTTTTCTCTTTTATAGATCATTTGAAAGTAAGCTTTACCCAAAGAGGTTGTACTTCCTGTCCCAAATGAGTATCTGATTGCCAAGATACTGGCCTGTGCTTTTGTCAAGGAGAATGGGAAGGTAGAGGACAAGGTCCCATGTCCAAATATTGACATATGGCATTTGGATAAAGGAAAAACAGTAGAAAAAACAGGACAAGATGAGTCACAATGAGTTTTTCAATCCAGGCACTTCTTTTTCTCTTAAAAAACTTTACTATAAAATCATAATTCCCATTGCTATCACAAACTCAAGACTGCCTGTCATGGAATTAGTGACTTTTAGAAATGCTAGTTTGATCCAATTGGAAGAAGGAAAACTAAATGCATTTTGCTTAGAAAAGAAATAATGTGATGATTATACTTGTAATCTAGAAAAAGGTCAATTTTTAAAAGTTATAAATATGCAATAGTGTAGCCCAATTTACCACTAATAAAAATGTGAGTGAGCTCAGGATTTCAGTCTTGAAAGAAGTTAGGTAGTGAGTTAATAAGGATAACAAACGAAATATATATATTTTAATGGATTTACTTATTACTGCGTATTCTAGCCTGAGTTGAGATCAGGACAGAGTTTACTGCTGTGACAAGGGATAGAAAAATATCTCCAGGAAAAATATTTTACATAGATATTTTTGTTAACGTATCAATCAATCTGGGACATGCATGCATGCATATAAATTGAGTGTATGTTATTTGAAAAGCAGGCACTTGGTTTTCCTGTTCATCACTCTCTAGCAATCTAAGAAAATACAATATCTATGCAAGTTAAAAATAAGTTTTTCTCTAATTTTATTTATTTATCCTTTCAAATTTTTTTGACCAGAGTCACTAGTTTTAAAAATAAAAGTAGTATATGAGATTTTTGGTGCCATTTACAAGGCTGATGGCATTTAATTTAGACCCTATAAAACCTCTTTCATCTTCCTAATATGACAATCTCAAAGTTGTTTAAATATGATAGAGCCAAGAGCTAGCCCTTCATGTTTATAATGAAGGTGTATTATATGACGTCCTTATATTTAGAAATGCAAGCTCAATTTTTTTCATTGGCTATAAAATAGTAATCTCCTTTCACAGAGAGATGCTAAAATGGTTATATCCAACAAAAGAATATTCATCTGATTCTTGCTAATGTAAATCTACAAAGGAAAAATGAAGCAGAATGCTTTGGAAAATACAAAATGTTCATTCTTTTTTCTCTGTTTCCACAAAATGACAGGAATATCAATGACTGACAAATGCAGAGTGCCAATTCCATGTCAGGATTTCACTGTTTCAGAAATGCTGGTACAGATTGCTATGTCTTTGGATTTATACTTCAAGATGAAATTTAACACTCCAATACTCTTGATATATAATCAAATATAAATAATATTCAGCTGCTATGTTCCATTCTGAAATTATCCTACCTATTCTCATCATTTATCATTCCTCTCAAAATACAGAAATCTATAACTCTTAACCAGATGAATTCCCTTTCATTTTCTTTGAGACCCCAATTGTAACAAGATTAGTAAATTAGTTTCTTACCTCAGTTCAGTAACCATCTATAATCTTTATTTGACATATTTTTGCTTCCTTCCCTAATTGCAATAAAAAGATTCTTTAGAAGTAATAAAAACAAATAAGTGTATTATATTCACATTTATTGATTACCCATTAAATCTACCAAGTCACTTGTATTTCTAATAGAACTGCATTTTGCTGATACTGCTTTACCTCTAGGTTTCATTTTGCAATGGAAAAGCCCTGTAACAATATTTTCAAAGTGGGTTCCTTCAAATATTAGGGTCTTGAGGATAGGATAACCCTTTGGCCAAAATAAAAGAAAGAAGCAGAATTTAATGAGCAAGTGCATTTGGGAAAAACTGTATTCAGTTAAAATAGTCTTTACTTTTTACTACAGAATTCTCAGAGCTTCTGTTATGCTGATATGTTCTGTGATTTTCTGAAGAGGCCTTGAGCTCTAACTTCTCCCAAATACTGGAGACCACGAAGTCATTCAAAAATATGTTTTTAAAAACTGGAAACAGGTCTTAGTAGGTTAATCTCCAAGTTTTCTTTTTTTTTTTTCTTTTGAGACAGTATCTCACTATGTAATTCAGGCTGGCCTTGATCTCACTATGTAGCCCTGGCTGGCCTCGAACTCACAGCAATCCTCATGTCTCAATGCTAGGATTATAGGTTTGGGCCACCACACCAAGCACAAGTTCTTTTTCTCTCAAGATATTGGAACTTAGGGAAGAGCTAAACGAATTACCCA
The DNA here is from genome assembly GCF_000247695.1 of Heterocephalus glaber. Next base: position 25,718,045 of record NW_004624743.1, read on the forward strand.
ACAATATGTAAAATATTGTACAGCTGTCAAACAAGTAGAACATGGAATCTGTGTGTTATGAGTTGCATATTTGACTGAGAAAATTTCTAAGCTAAGTATTAAAGATGTAGCTTGGGTTTTCTTTATTGTGCATAGTAAAATAAGAAAAAAATGACTTAATTATAGAACTGTTAATCAAAAGGGAAGCAGACTTTAAGGATTTGGAACATTCTCAGTCTGTTCTTATTGAAAAGAATGAGAAAGCCCATGGAGGATGGAATACTGTTAAAACACCACTGGAAAGAGATAGCCATTTGCACAGAAGCCAGGAATTATTATCCAAGACACTGGGATAATGCAAAGAGAAGGCTGCCTGCACCTGCAAAATGTGCTGTGTGCTGCTTGCGTTGCCTCGAATGACAGGCTCTGCTCCCTACACACTAACACCATGTTGCCCCAGTGGTCCCTTGCAGCATGGTTGGTACCCAGCATACCCTCAGGGACAGAGCTGCCTGGAGCTATTGGGTCCCAACCTCTCCCCAGCAAAGCTGTAGGGGCAGAACTACCACCTCAATGAGCTCAGAAGGTGGGAAAGACACCACCTGGACCTGAAGGTAGAACATTGAGCCAAAGAAGATTATCCTCAAACCTTGAGCTCTAATGGAACTTTCCCTGTTGGACTTCAGGCATGTTTGGGACCTGCCATTCCATTCTTCCTTCCTCCTTCTCACTTTTGGAATGACAGTGTTTATTCTGTGTCTGTCACACTGTTATATTTTGGAAACATATGTAACATGTCTGATTTTGCAGCTGGAGAGTAATTTGCCTCAGAATGAATTATACTTTGAGTCTCACCCAAATATGATTTAGATGATATTTACATGAGGCTTTGGACTTCAGACTTTTATGTTCATGCTGTGGGGACTTACAACTTTGCAGCTCCTGGGATGGATTGGTGCACGTGAGAAGGACAATTCGGGTCAGGAACAGAATGTTAGAGATTGAATGTGGCCACCTTCCCCCAATACATCTATTGAAATCTTAACACCCAGGGTGATGGTATTCGCAGGTGAGGGCTTTGGGAATTGATTAGAACACAAGGGTGGAGTCCTCATGAATGAGATTAGTACCTAGAGAGCTCCCTTATCCCATTCAGCACGTGAGGATACAGCAGGAAAATGGTGCCTATGAACCAAGAAATGGACCCTGAATCTGTAACTAATCTTGGACTCTGAGTTTTCAAAATTATCAGAAATAATTTCTATTCCTTATAAGCCACATAGTTAATAGTATTTTGTGATAGCAGCACAAACAGACTAAAACACGCACTTAACAAAAGTAGGTCTCCACCTAGTATGGAGGTACCAAGGGTTAGGAAATATCTTCTAGAAGAACAACAGATAGATTCTGCCACCTAGATGTCTTGTGAGGCCATTCGGAACATGCACAGAGAAAAAATTGTAAAAACAGAGAAATGGAGCCAGAATTCTTATCAAGGCACACCTACAGCTCACCTGAAGGTCAGGATTTTATATCACATGAACGGATATAACCTCTTTCCTGGTCAAGCTAATTTTACACAGGTTTTTCTCTTTCCTGTCAGTGAAGAACACTCAATGACTGAAGAAAAGTTTCATTGTTTTTGGACTTTCCAAGTCAGAGTAGCAAAGTCAAAATTCAACCAAAGAGGTTCAACTATCAGTTAAGATGCACTTGGCTACAAGTTAAAAAAAAAAGATATCCTAACTCAAAGTGACTTAAACAATGACAAAATGTATCATCTCATATAGCCAGAAATCCAGAAGAAAGATTCTAAGGCTTCTGCAGCTGATGAATATCAAAAACTGAAGTTCTTTTTTCCTTCTCATTCTAACATCAGCATGAGCTCTGGTCTATAGCAAAGAGGGAGGCCAATGGCCATGGACACTACAGCCAAAAGAAAAGAGAAAGAATACAGCACCCAGATCTTTTTCTTTAGTTCGATAGGATCAAACTGGACCAGCAAAACATGAAGTAATAGACCAGGTGAAGGTCTCACCCCTGTGCGACTTGAGAATAGTGTTATGTACACGTGTGGAACACAGACTATTCCACGCACAGTCTTAGTCACTTTTTTCATTACTGGTTTATTTGGCTCATGTTTCAGCCCATAGCTGGCTGGCTCCAAGGCAGGATAAAGGCACAGGGGCGTAGTAGAGGGGAGTTGCTGACAGTAACGCAGACAGGAAGCAGAAAGGGCGGGAGATAAACCCTTCCAGGTCACTCCCCCAGTGACCAACCAGGCTCCACCTCCTAACATCACATTTAGCTATAAACTTATCAGTTTCATGCCCCTAAGAGCTAATCACCTCCCAAAGCCCCACCCATGAGCACATGAGACTTTGGGAGGACATCTAGATATGAACCATAACACACACACACACACACACACACACACACACACACACTGTACACCTTTTCAAGTTTAGAATAAATCTGGTCTTAAGTACTGTTTTCATCATGGCAATTACATAAACTAATAACTGCTAAGTGTTTACCATATGCCAAGCACTCTTCTAAGTACCTTTATAAGGACTATCTCATTAAATCTTCACAACCGCAACAGCCCTTTGAGGCTATTTTTATCATCTGTGCTATACAGAGAAAACAACTATTTTATCATCACTGCACTATGGGGGAAGCAATTGAAGACACAGAAATCTTAAGTAATTTGAAGAAGGAGGTCACACAGCTAGTAAGTAACAGAGCCAGTATGTGATTTCAGGAAATCTGAGTATACAGATTTATACTCAGATTTATATACAGTTTTATATTGTATCTTCTTCCCACGTGCACAATCTGAGGCAATCTGCTTAACCTCTCTGATCTTCATACCCCATGCAATAAAATCATATGATGGGTGTGTGTGTGTGTGTGAGTGTGTGTGTGTGTGTGATACTGAGAATTGAACTCAGGGCCTCAACCAATGCTAGGCAAGTGTTCCACTACTGAGCTGTATTATTCTTTTCTTAAATTTTATTTTGAGACAAGACTTTGTTAAGTTGCCAGGTTGACTTCAAACTTTTGATCTTCTTATCTCAGCCTCCCAAGTAGCTGGAGTTATTGGAATGTGCCACCATGCCTGGCTGATAGACTTTTTTATGTATCTCATAGATACACTCAACACTATTCTATAGTTTTCAAGGTCACCATCAGATTTAAAGATTCACTGAAAGGACTCAGGATTTAGGAAAGCTGTTTTATTCATGGTTATAGTTTATTACACTGAATGGATTCATATTGAAATCAGTAGCAGGAAAAAGAGCATAAGGCAGGGTCCTGGGGACACCAGGCACAAGATTCCACTTGTCCCCTCCCAGTGGAGTTAGAGATTAATTTTCAGCATTTACAGAATATTCCCAACCTAGGATCTCACCTGAGCCTGGTGTCTAGGGCTTTTATTGGGGGCCAGTCACATGGGCATGGAGTAACCACATGGCTAACTATAGTTCTCCCAAAGCCAACTGATACAGCCTGGCCCAAGCCCAGGGCCTACAAAGACACTCCTAGCAGGCTGAACATTCCAAGGATTTAGAAGTTGTACAGAGAGAGCCAGTCAGGGCCACACCTTTCTTTGGAATACAAAGGGATTGAACAACTCCAATCCGCAAGTTAACTCTTCACTGTATATTCAGATTAGAAGAAATGTGTATCAACTCTTGGATCACTCCTTAAACCTGTTTTTTTGGGGGTTTTTTTTTTGGTACCGGGAATCGAACTCGGGACCTTGCACTTGCGAGGCAGGCACCGGAACCACTGAGCTAAATCCCCGGCCCTAAACCTGTTTTTTTAATAGGCACTCAGTCCTTTCTCCTTCACCCCCACTCTCACATCCAGGAAGCTGCATTTGATAATTCAGGACTTGAGAGAATCCATCCACTTTCAACGCATCTATTGACCTTTATCCAGAGCTTAGTATGCACTGTTATCTGGGCCCACAATAAATAAATATCAACAAATTCCTCATCTCAATGTTAGAAGCTCATATTGAGAAACTTTAAAAAGGAACTATTTTTTAAAAGTCATAGAACTCATCATGGCAAGAAATAACAGTGGTTTGGTATTATAAGCTATAATAAATATAGCAGACTGTTGCCTTTAAAAATCAGATTGCTGCTTTTTTCATTTAGGAATATGTAGACAGATCAAGGTGTTTATGTTTCTGGTTGAACTTCTATTATAATCATTTCAAAGCCTTTTTAGCTGCACATCCCATCTCTAATTTTGACTTTTCCTCTCTGATATATTTATATTAATTTATAAATTATGTGCATGTATATTGCTATACTAGTACAATATATGTCTAATAAATCATATACTCTAAATATAAGAGGATGAAGTTTAAAGTAAATTCCTTAATGTCATACTCTGCTGCTTAACTGAGATTTCCTTTCATCTCTCCTGAGACCCTATTATAACATCATTATATCAGCATTGTAGTCTAAAGAATATGATTTGATAAGGTAGTTGGAAAAGGAGTGTGTATGAAATAGCTCAAAGTAGTAGAATGCTAAACTGTGTGGGAAAGAAACTAAGGAATAAAGGCAATCTCCAGATGTTAGAGTTACTGGACTAGGGGGTACTCAAGAAGGGTGCACAAAGAGAGGGGAGTACAGCTGGCCTTTAAGAAGGATGGAATTGGGTTGGGAAGTAAAAGTATAAAGTGAGCTAAGGCCTAAGGGGAGAATATGATGTGGCCAAAACCAGGGAAAGTGTGAGACCAATCCAACTGCAGGGTCCAACCCAAACCGACCTTGAAGCTCTTGACCTCCTTTCCCAGAAGGCCACTAAAGCAATTCAGTCTGGTTTCTTTCCTAACTCTCAGGAACACCAGTCCTCTGAGGCCCCTTCTATCAAGGTAACTAAGGAATGTCTGTTGCTCTTGGGAGACAAAAACTCCTTTCTCTAGATTTAGCCTCTGGCTGGCTTTCAGGCCTCTCCCTACATAGCCATCAATCCTAAGCTTTCTCTAGGCCAAATCAGGTTGGGTAAATGATGGTAGGGAGTTTTAGTCAGGATGAGGACCTCTTTGCTATGTTAAGCAATTCATGTTTTCAAGATAAAATTTCTGCCCATAAGCTATGTATTGTCTTGTGCGGTGTGCAGTTTTCATTTAAAGAGTGTGTGGTGGGCTAAGGCTGAAGTAAGACTGCACTGATACATTGACGTCTCAGTAAGGTTCCCTGAAGATCATGCCTGGAGAATGTTCCCTCTGAGGAGAGTAGGTCTGAAGGAAGATCACCAAGAAGGGAGCAAGAATGGTGGGTGGTGTGGCAGGAAGAGTGTGCTAATGGAGTTAAAAATTAATCGGCATGTGTGTGGTAACAGGAAAAATGAAGGGAGCAGATGCTGAGGTGAGGCCAGCTGCCAGCACGCAGGGATGGATTGCCTGTCTGTCTGCCAGGGCTTACTCCAAGCTCCTGGGAGAAATGATTCTGCTACCTCAAGGTCTTAGTGGAACATTAGTCAGGGCTGTGGGGAATGAGTTTTTGCCAAGGAGATGTCATTCTAGACCAGATTTCAAAAAGGCAGTGGAAGTGCTGGGCTCTGTTCCCCGTGCACCATTTCAGATGAACCACTTCCAGGTTTGTGTGCTCCCATAGCACCTTCAGGAAGGCGAAATTCAAGGAGCTCACTGTTGTCTACCACACACACTTTGTGGTCCTAGGACAGTAAGCAGCCACCTGATCTCCAGACTGAAACCAGCCACACAACAGGCTGCCGGCTGTAGATATATTCTTCATGGCACTAAGGTCTGTTAGGGCATAGGTCTTCTCCAGAGATGGGTTTCCAGGAATAATTTCTTCACTCATTCATTTACCATAAAGGTATACTGAATTATCCCACTGTACTAGAGACAGACAGACAGACAAATATTTCCACCCTCGTGAAGCGTACGTTCTAGTGGGGAGGGAAATTAATAAACAATACATATTACAAGTAAATTACATATTTTTCTGAGAGGATATGTGCTTTGGATGACAAATAAACATAAAACATGGTAAAGGGGGTAGGAGACTGCCCAGGAGAAAGTGAACAACAATTTTAAAGAGTAGTTAGCGTGGGTTTCTTCATTAAAGAAACTCAAAAACATCTGTATCTTGGGGAAGAATATTCGAGTGAGTGGGAAGAGCCAATGAAAGGTGCAAAGCTGGGCAGTGCAGGAGCAAACCGAGCAAGGGAGAAAGGGACAGCAGATGAGGCCAAAGAGTAGTGGGGATCAGAGCACAGAGAACTTTCTGGGCCTCTGTAAGAGCTTTGGCTTTGGCTCTAAGTGAAATGGGAATTGTTGCAGGACTTTGAGCAGAGGAGAGACATGATCCAATATATTTTAACAGGATCTTTGGCTGCAGTCTTGAGAATAAGCTGTAGGAGTGAATTATGGACGAAGGGAGTTGACTCAGGGGTTGTTGCAGCCGTCTAAGCAAGAGACAATGGTGGCATGGACCATTAGCGGTGAAGGTAGGAGCAAAGAATTAGAACTTAGATGCATTCTTTTAAGGCTATGTTTCTCTTTACTTGTATCTGAGTTTCCCAACTTGCTTTCATTGTACTACTCTATCTTAAATTTTCCAAACATACGTCTTCATGTAACAGTCCTTAAGATCAACTTTGGAAGAAAAAAATTTAATATGTAAGCTTTAAGGAGTTGTGCCATCAAATTCTCCACAGCATCCACTTGCCAATCTTCACCGGTTGATATTACTTCTTTGAACCATTCAAACCCCATTAAAGTTTCTGAAAAGTGTCCCAGAGGCCAGTAGAGTTTAGAGGCCTGGCGGAGAGATAAGGTAAGGAGAGAGGAACTAGAAGCGGAGTGATATTGATCAAGACCACTGCTACTACTAGGCCAGCTGGTTCCAAGTGTTGTCGGATACACACACAGATAAAGAAGTTCAAAGCTCCTCTGCCTACACAAACACTTGTCTGGATTTCCTCAGAAGGCACGTTTTCCTGCCCCCACTTCATCCCTGTCCCTGTCCCCTCTCACACACTTGGTATGAGGAGGAGCTAGAGTTCTTCCAGAGTGTGAGCAAATCTGCATCTCTCCTGGTTTCCCTGGTAGAGAGCCCAGTGGATCCAAAGTGGGGTTCAGATAGCAGGACACATGGGGGGCACATGCTCCAGACTTGAGGGAGAAGATGACTCTCCTCTGCTCTCATGTCTACCATTTTCTGTCATTTCATGCCTTCCAGCTGTTAGGACCTACAGAGCCAAGACTAGTATAAGGTTCTAGGATGCAGACTTAAATCTGAGGGTCAAAAGTCACTGAGGTCCAGGGCTAGGGATTCCGTGGAGGTCTTTGGAGCCAAATTCTCTAGTCAAGAAAAATATTCATGCTTAGAATTTGCTTAGAATTTCTCTTGTGACTCTGGATCCCTATAATCAGTGGTAGTAATGGGTATTCCAGTCATCTCTGTTTATATAAGTGACTTGTGGCTCTCAGCTAAGAATGCTTAGTCAGAATAAATATTTCAGAAGCATTCTGCACTTATTAGGTATAGACCCATTCTGTCCCCTTCCCCTCCTGCTATGTAGCCTGAGGATGGAACGAGGTCTACTTTACCTGCTTTTAGAACAGAACTCCAAGCATGCTCTCTCTTACCCAAATCATCCACGCACTTGAAGCTTGAAATTCCAACAGTTGTTTACTTCACAGTGAAAAATAAGACATAGATTGCAAACCATAGAATTCTGTCTAAGCCCATGGACAGGTCTGCTGCTTTTAAGGACTCAAGCTAGCACAGAGAAAGCAAAGATGACAAGACAAAAAATCCAGTTATGTTAACTGACTATTTTTCATCATGTGATGAGAATTAAGCAATATCCTGGTCCACATTAGACTCAGAGGAAGAAATATTCTCAAAAGTTTTATAATAAATCCTCATCTCTTCCTAATTCCTACCTCTCCCCATCACTACGGCAACCCACATTTTATCAAGGCAGGAGACAAGATTTGTGAATCTTAGCTCCCTGGACTTTTTTTTTTTTTGGTACCAGGGATCGAACTCAGGTCCTTGCGCTTGCAAGACAGGCAGCAGAATCACTGAGCTAAATGCCTGGCCCTGTAGCTCCTTGACCTTCAAGAGTCTTTAGTATTGTTTTGTTCCTTGCATCTGAGGACATAAGTCACTAAACTTGTATATTACAGGGGAGAGGATTCCTATGGAAGCATGAGGAAAGTAGCAGAGAAATTCTATATGGTTAGCTAGATACAGCTGGAGAGCCATCATGTTAGTGGCTAGCTGTTCAAGGCTATTCCAGTTGTGGAAGGTATCAGGTCCCCAACTGAGAATGGATAGGGAAGAGATTAAAATGTGTAGGAGACATCTAAGTTCACTCCAGCCTATTTGAGGAGAACTTCTTATCATTAAAGTTTGCCTTAGCATGCTTAACTTGTTACTACAGGCAAATGCACACATCTGGAGAAATACACATGCTCTAATTCTTAGAAATGACTGATTCCCAGATCATTTCTGAGACCATTTTTAAATAGAAAAAGAGGGAACACCAAATCTAAGAGCACAGTTGAATACCAAGGAGAAAAGACAATCAACTAAGTAGAAAAGTTAGTAAGTATTAAGTACAGGGAATGCTAAAGGATAGTATTTAAACAGTTTGCTTTGGGATGTATGAATTAAACCCGAATCTAGAGTGCATTAATTTTAGATATGGTCTTTGCTGTCACAAAGGACCTTACACAGTGAGGTATAGGGGTTTAAATTCTAATACATGTCCTGATTCTGGATGAAATAAGGCCTTAATTGGGTCTCAGCATTAAATCATCCCTGGTATGAGGTGAGTCCATTCAATGTGGTTCTCAGATGCCCTTTAACAAGCTCTAATTTGATCCAGGTGCTCAGACACAAACAACTCACCCTCCCTGAGAAGGTCTGAGCTGCAGCTCAATTGGCATGTCCATTTCTAAGCCTGAAGAAAAAGCAGTCACATTATTATCAGTGGTAATTAGCGGCTCTGCAGCGGTCTGGCCCTGAGTGGCTCTAGAGCTAACTCTTCCCTCCTGCATGAGACTGCATTTGTTGCTGCTCACCCCGAAGAACTGTTTTTCCTTGACTCTTTAGAAGGATAAAGAGGAGTTTGGACCTCAGGAAGCAAATGACAAAATGTACTCTGTGCCCATGTAAGTGATTGGAGGCCCTGAAATGCTGAGTGATATTGGTGTCATAAAGGTCTACATCCCAGTTAGGGGAATGTGCTCTGCTTCCTTCAGAGGGGGATTCCCGGTACACTGTTCTCAAAAACTGTAACAATCCAGACAGAGAATAAGGAAAACAACATCAGCCATTCCGGAAAACAAAAAGAGATTGAGTAAGGGGGCAGGTGAGAAGGGTAAGTCAGGAAACACATGGAAGAGTTTTCAGCTGTGGAGGAAGGAAACCAAATGCAGAAGCCATTATTTCAATTTTCTTCAGTTTTCAGCCTTAAGAGATCCCCAGGAAATACTTTATGCTAATTCTCTTTTCTTAAAAAGCTGAATAATCTTGCAAAACTAGTTCTTTCTATAAAATGTGGTTTAGAACTATGGGGTTTTTTTTTCCTTTCCTCCAAAATAAATTGCTTTTTTTAAAAAAAACGCAGGATAGGGCCAGGGATTTAGCTCAGTGATTTCGCTGCCTGCTGCTCAAGTGCAAGGACCCAAGTTCAATCCCCGGTACCAAAAAAAAAAAAAAAATGTACCAATGATTAGAATGAATAATCGATAATGCAAAATAGGAAGAAAAGGTCCAAAGGGGTAGGGGTAGTGGGAGGGGCAGGGGAAAGGAAAGAAGGGAAAGGAAAAATGATGAGAAATGGAAAAAATGGAAATAAAGTCTTTGTAAATAGGGAAGGGTGGAGGGGGTGAAGGGAGGGCTAGGAATGGGAAAAAATAAGAACCAAGATGCATTATGTAAAGGTGCAATTCCCAATGAGGAATGTAATTGTGTTGTATACCTACAATGTACCAATAAAAGAATTTAACAACAAAAACATTATGGCTTATAAAAAAAAAATGCAGGATAGAGCCGGGGATTTAGCTCAGTGGTTCGGCTGCCTGCCTCGCAAGCAGAAGGACCTGAGTTCAATCTCTGGTACCAAAAAAAAAAAATTACTGTAGAAATTCTCCAGAAGTTAAATACTGCATGAGAGCATTTTATAGAACATTGGGTTCATTCACTGGGGAACATTCTGGAAACATAGAGAATACCTTCCATAAAGAAGGGCACTCTGGGCTTTTATTAATTTCCACAGTGCTTCTTGGCCTACTTTCACCTCTTTTTTTTTCAGTAGCATTCTTTTTAGAGAGGCAATTTACCTGGGAAAAATAAACAGACCAGAATTTAAAGCACGCTTTTATTTTCATAAGCCTTACATGGCTTTTGATTGACATTTAAATAATCTAAAATTTTCCTAAGGATAAACATTCCTATGTAACATTTTAAACAAAAGTTTCCCTACTCCTTTACAAATATTGCATTAATTAATATTTACAGCCATCAATGTGAAAATTGTACTGTTCCTATTACTTAAGATAAATAAGGCTTTTAGTATTTCCTCTGATACCAAGGAAAGTCAATCAAAGTAACAAAAAGGAGAAGCCAATCTCAGGCAAACAGATCTCATCATGTCTGCATGTACAATCATGAGTTAGTGAATGAGTGTGTTTGTGTGTGTATACACACACGCATCTCTGGTGATGGTGGTGTATGTTTTAGAGCACATTTTAATTCTCCCAAAACATTGGTTTAGAAACAAAGCCCAACTAAAGGTGAAAATCGGAATAATTTTATTTTAGCAATAGCTCTACTCTTAAGTTTATTAAGAATATCACCTTTTAATACACAATGTTGCTTGCTAAGTAATTAACTCCACATAACCTTCTTAAAAGTCATATCATTAAAATTAAGTACACCTGTTATACATCTATCTCCCAGAATCACAAAAACCATTATATGATTTGCCCCAATCAAGAAATAAATATATTCACTATCATAAGGAAGGAGAATTGGACTACTCACTGTCTCTTGGCTCTGAAATGTTGTACTTTCTGAAGTCCTCACAATATCAGAGTAAATCCTTTGAGAAGTTCAGTAAGGAATCCCATCAATTCCTATGTCAAGCCTCATTGGAGTGGGAGCTGGAACAATAGGTACACGAGTGCTGGTGCTGAGGGACTACCCACCAGTATCACTGAGCACTGGTCTAAAAAGGCCCTCAGGAGAATTAAGACAGAGAGAGCTCACCAACTGGTCCCAGTGGCTAGTTGAGCCCATCAGTGATTTTTTGAAAGGATGAAAAAAGTGACAGCATTTAAAAATCAATAGATTTTACTGATCTTCAGGTCTGTTCTTTTGCCAGTACCATGCTGATTTTATCACAGTAGCTTTGTAGTATAGTTTCATGTTGGGGATTGTG